>CM038712.1:23691798-24234298 GCA_021613375.1 Megaleporinus macrocephalus
AAAACCACCTGTATCTGTCCAGTGCACCACTGACCATACAGGAGCGACACTTACAGACTGTAGTTCATCTGATTCTCTGTATATCTCTGTTTTCCTTGATGAACATGACCACCACAGAGGAGATGTTATTTGGCTGGTGGGTCATTCTCAGTACTGCAGTGACACTGACGTGGTGGTGTGTTAGTGTGTGTTGTGCTGGTATGAGTGGATAAGTCTACAGTGGTTACCCAGATGAGGAATTGAACCCAAGTCTGCAGTAGGGGCAGCAGTGCTATCCACTACTCTACCCCAACCACCCTGTTTGGAGTAGCTAGAGATACATACTCTGACTGAGCACTTGTGTAAGTCACTCTGCGTCAGTTTGTCTGCCAAACGCTGTAAATGTAAATCTGTGATTTAGTAAAACTTAGCGAGTGTAGCTATTATGCTAGCTAGCACATTGCTCGAACTTGTTCTTTTGTTGTCTTTCTTTTAAACACTGCAGTTGCTGAACATAGTGTTTGAACTACTGACTCAGACTCTAGTCTCACGCTAACTGACTTGATTCTAAGTCACTGACTGCAGTGACTGGAGGCACGGCAAATTTGATGAATCCTCTCAAATGTATTGTCGCTATCCAAAGAAAACCATATATCTCCAATTTTGAGATATTTGAGTGTCCTGTTATATCCTGTTTAGCAATATTGTAAACACTTACTCAATTTAGTGTACTGTGCTATAATGTACTATACTATTCTATACTGTACTACACAGTACTGTACCAAACTATACTGTGCAATGCTATAATAAACTATACTGCATTGTGCTGAATTATGTTATACTATCCCATACTATATAATACTATACACCAAACTATAACATACTACACTATATCCTATTTTGTGATGAATGGACTAACAGAAATTCTGCAAAATAGCTTAGAAAAGGGTCTGATTCTATTCAATTACATTAAAAGTTAAGAAGGTTGGTTTGCCCTTTTAGAGATACTTGTTTATTCTTTGAACGGCGACAATATACTAATACACTGAGCCCTATCTGAGTGCTGCTTAGTAGGCAACATGGCTAACACCACAGCTGATTTCAGTTTACTTGCATGTACGCAAGTATATGTTATTATACCAGTGCCACCTACTGGATATAAATAGAGTTGCAACAACAAGCAGACTTAGTTATGCTTAAATATGAAACCTGGGGGGTTTTGAGAATTAACGTTCAGGTACTTGCTTGAAGACACTGATGAGTATTAAGAGAGTACCAAATACTCATCAGGTCTACTAGAATCCTACCGTGTCCTGATAGCCTCTGAAATGAATCTTTTTTTAAAAATTATTTTAAATAGGTCTGTGTGAATGACATACAGGGTCATAACCCATGTAAGCAAGTCTGTTTAAAATTACTTAACAGCTTGTGGATGCGGTTTAATGCAGTTTGCACAATACTAGCTGCTTTTTAACCATGCTGTCCTGGTAGCTCCAGTTCAAAACTAAAGAAGCAAAGTTCAGACACCAAGCGTCCTAGTTGATGGACGTTTAGTCGAATTCCACAGAGTTTCCGCTTTAAGAGGGAACAGCTTGCTTCAGGAAACTGCTTATGTTCAACGCAGCATCACACACATGAGCACGGCTGCTGGAGAGCGTTGTGTGAGATGAAATGGCAGAGGAGGGACAGTTCCAGTCTTTTTGAAACAGATCTTCTCCCACGTTATTGATTCGGCGTGTAAGACAAGCTGCTCGCTCTTCAGCCTGTCAGAGATGGACACGATAGCATCAGCCGCTCATACGGCAGAGAGGGGAGAGATTATTATCTCCTGAAGAGAGCCACTGAAAGTTTGCCTCTCCATTGGGCCTCACGTTTGAAGCTGCGTTAAATCATTCGACACGATCCCGAAGAGCGCGGCCGGGGAGACGTCTTAATTACATGGCTGATTGAAATCTTATCTTAATAATTGGAGATGACATCACAACATCATCCACAGAGGCAGGGTCTCATTATTGTAATTTGTCATACATGTGCCGCTGTTGGACTCGCTTGGGTTTGAGAGCGACGGTAGGGACGGCGGGTCTCCTACAGATGAATATAGAACAGTGGATTCTGTTTTATTCATTCACTTCACTTTCTTTACAAGTGTTGTATTTGCATTGATACTTTAAGTAAAAGCCCTACAAAGTTGTTGTTATAGTTAAAGGGGAACACCACCAATTTTAATATTTTTGCATGATTAAATGGTTAGGTTGTAAATAAGATTATTCAGAGTACTTGAGTGTGAAATGCGTAATTCTAGAGAAAAATACAAAGTCTGAATCGGTGGTGGTTGTTAATGGAACCAGACGTCCATCCTTAAAAGTTATTGCATGAATTGGTAATTAATGTGCTGCTTGATGTATGACACAATGTGCTGGTATAGCTTTGTGATAAGGTTTTGGCCTAAAACATATTTAATACATTTATTTCCAAAGAATTAAAAAAAATCATATTCATATTATACCAGATATTATAAATATAGTCCATTGTTTACACTGGTTACCTGCACTACTGTCGTCACTCATATTTAACTTTATTTGTTTCTATTTTGTGTATTCTATTTATTTTACATTCTTTTTTTAATTTTAATTGCAAGTGTCCTGTTTTGTCTTACCTTGTGCACTTGTGGAATAGCTACTGGATGCCTTGAATTTTCCTCTAGGACCAATAAATTATCTATCTATCATAATTTCATATAAAATATAAGAAAAGCATATGGCGGTATTGCTGATGGTCTTGAATAAAATGTCTATATATAATGTATATGTAAACATGATGACCCCTGGTCACATCACCACCACTGTAAGAAGTCTGTAAGCCTTTCTACAACAAACCATTTCACATCAAGCCACTCAGAGTGATGATGTTTATATCTCAGCCACTAAATGAAACAATTAAAAAAATAATTGGTGGAGTTCCCCTTTACCCTGAAATCAAAGTTGACATTGTTTACTTGGTGGCTCCATGATGCTGGTTATATTTATATGATATGATATGATATGTAATCAGATTTTTTTTTTTCATTATGTCACTATGCGCCAGTGGGCAGGGACAAATAACCTTAACCGGGAATATCCTGTATTTCCCTACCTTCTCCCACCTCCCCCACTTACCATCAGGCTCAGACCTTGAACTCCGATTTCACTGGGAAGTATTTGTGGAATGGAGGGAAAAAGCGTTAGGATGTCATTGACTGTAATATAATATAGCTCAGCACTAAATTCTGTAAAACTACTACTACTAATAATAATAATACTAATAATAAACACACTGAAACCCTCATGTCCTAAAGGAGGTTTAGACCACTGAGAGCTTTGAGTGCTAATAAAAGCTACCATCGCAACCAGGGGGATAAAATGTGTAGGGTACTTAATTAGTATTCACATAATGGCTAAACCTGTTTAGTCCTTAATAAGTTCTTGCAAAGTGGCAAAGACAGCGTGCTCATTTATTAGAAACTTCTGGAAAAGTTTTGATCGGCAGTGAAATACAGGCTGTCGTTTCCTAAGACGTCAGGTGAAATGTTATCAATCAAACATAAAGACAGCAGTGGGGATTTAAATTTCTGTCAAAATATTCATCGAAATTAACAACCTTTCATGCTTGATGTGATGCCAGTCCAACACCACAGTGCATTTAAAGCGAATTTTCTCAAAACGTCTGATAAATTGAATCATAATGATGTCAAAGTCATTCAGTGTGGGTTGATGTGCAATGCTCTGTTGTAGAGAAACTAAGTCAGAACTCTTCAGAGTGGTGCTGATGGGAAGCAGACATCTGAATATGGTTATGGATATGAATATGAATATGGATATGGTTAGAAACACACTGCCTGAGCATGTAATTATGTGATAGTCTTTTGGTTTAGAAGCAAACAGGACGTCATAAGTCGAAATAAAATATATATTTTACCATCATTGACGTCCTATGAAGCCACGTGTTTGTTCACTGATAAGTTTGGGTAGTAAATTAAATTGACATGGCGGTCTGTGAACATCTGTCTGTTAGTTGACATGTTAGTTATACACCAAACAGCCAGAACATCAAATCCACCTCTTTGTATCTGCATTCATTGTCCATGTTATCAGCTCCACTTATCATATAGGAGTCCATCTGTTTCTCTGCATACTATGCTACCCTGTTCTTTGATGGTCAGGAGCCCCACAGGACCACCACAGAGCAGGTATTACCTGGGTGGTGGATCATTCTCAGCACTGCAGTGACACTGGTGATGTGTTAGCATGCGTCGTGCTGGTGTAGATCAAGCACAGTGTTGCTAGTGTTTAAACACCTCAGTGTCACTGCTGGGCTGAGTATAGTCCACCAACCAAAACTATCCAGACAACAGCATCACGTGGGCAGCGTCCCGTAGGCACTGATGAAAGACTAGAGGATGACCAACACAAACTGTGCAGAGCTATTGTCTCTTAATATTTACATCTACCAACAAGATAGGAGATAGTGAGTGGGCACAGTGTTTCGCTAGTACCAGCTTTGTGGGGTCCCTGATCATTGACGAACAGGGTAACAAAGTATACAGAGAAACAGATGAAAGTGTAGAACTACAAAGTGCTCCTATATGGTAAGTGGACCTGATAACATGGACAGTGTGTGTAGATACAATCAGGTGATTTTAATGTTATGCCTGGTGTAAATACGAGAGCAAGTATTAGTACTCCAGAATAATTAGTACGCAATAGTGCAGCTGCTCTTGCGATCTTAGTTTAGCTGCGGTGTCTCCCATTAGGAGCTTGACTAAAACGGTGGCACCTTTTTCACAAGACGCACTCAATACGTCCCTCTCGGGAAGAGGCGGCTAAATATTACACGGCTGTTTTTAACCTCTGTCCCGAGTAATTCACATTTAATCTATACATCTTCAAACGCATTGACCATCGCCGCACCTTAAATCTGGAGGGGCATAAAAACATGACATGAGGAACTTCTTAAATCTCCTAGATTATTCCACTGTCAGCACTTTCCTTGGTGCTGTATGATCGATTAGGAGTGGGGACTGCTGTGAAATGAATGATTCAACCGCCGCCCTGGCTGTAAATCACATTGGAGGGTGCTACGTCTGTGTGATGTACATCCGCGGGCTCTCCGGCTGAGGACATGCTTGATGTTTGCGCCGTTTGAGCTGAGCTCTGCTCGAATGTGGCATTTGTAAATATTTGTTGCCTCCGTTCGAGAGCGGTGAGCTTTCGCAGACGTTTCCGAACGGATTTCACAGGGCGCGCTAACGTCTATCGCCAAGCACTTCTAGCCCCCCACAGTATAAACTTGGAATATTAAATGCCAGGCCCAGACAGTCACCGTGAGGACTTCCTTCATAAGCAGGTCAAACTTAAGCAGCCTGCTTCTCAGTGCAGCGTCTCATTAGAAAGAGCTAGAAAATGGCCTCAAACAGGTATGAAATTTTCTTTCACTTTAATGGAAACGGGGGGGGGGAAAAGTACTTAGTTTGCAGGCTTTTTTTTTTTTTTTTTTCCTTCCCCCCTCGGTTCGAGGAGACAAGTTAAATAGCAGGTTTAGTAGTGATGTTGTCAACTCAATAATAGGCTTTCTGTGTTAATGGGTTTAAGGCTTCCTGCGTGTGCATATAGCACTAATTTTAGTTTAAATGCTCCGCATTGCACAAAAGAGGCTCTCTGACCTCAATTAAATTACTTAGCGAGACAAGCCAAATGGAAAAGAACGACTCAATAGAAATGCCTAATTTTGAGGTCGCCGGGTCGCGGGCGCCGTGTTTGCGGAGCTATTTGCTGTGCACACAAATGTTCCCGTCACTCAGCGCGCACTGTATAGCTGTTAGAAATACAGCCAGACATTGAAGAGATATATATATATATATTTTTTTTAATTAGTATTATTATTATTATTATATACTTGCAGCCAGAAAGGCTTGTGCCCATGCATGTATGTCATATATATACTGATGTCTAGCAATGGTTTTTGATGTGCATGTGTTCTGTCTGTGCACTTAAAGAAGAAGACACAATGAAGGACAGACATTCCAACAATGCAAGAAGCCACATTAAGTGCATTAATTTAAATTAAGCCACCACCGTTGAATTCGTTCAGGTCTATGTTGGGATATGATCAGAAACATTCTAAAGGCGTTTTATGATATAGCAATGCTATATATGGTATATATTATACCATAATACCTCCTCCGATCTTGACAGTGCTTTGTCATACTTTCCTAAAGTATTTTTAAAAGAATTTCTTAATAAGCTGGGTAGTATCCTGCAGTATCCTGTATATATATAGTCAGCATTTGCTGTGGCTTTCCTCCTTTATGTAAACAGACAGACTAAAAACAGCTGCTAGGCTTCAATGTGTGACTCACATAGCTGCGGGTGTATTTGACGTGTTGGTAACACTTCATAATGTGTTATTAAGTGCGTCTATAAGACATTATTTGGTGTATATGTATTATTTAAATATATAAGCATTTAATTGCCAACAGTCTGGCACTTAGGTAAAAGCGTGCCTAGCAATACAGTCTCCAGTTAGCTGAAAAGAAACAAACACAAATTCACATATTTAACAGTTTTTTGTTTGTTTGTTTGTTTGTTTGTTTGTTTAATAAATGCAGAATCTTCTCCAGTGTGATTATACCCAACAAATGTGTGATGCAGAAGCTTGTAATAGTGTGTTACAGGACCTAACAACGTTCATGTTTGTGATGTTCTCATGAATAGGTTTGATGGTAACACTTTACAATAAGGATATATCTATTACTAATACTTAAGAGAGTAATAAGCATTACTAAATAGTTTAGTAATGTAGCAATTAATTCTTATAACTACTGATATAGATAAGGACCAGTATTGCTTTAGACGCAGCGAAGTAGTTTGTTCTCATTAATGCTTAAGTATTGTCTCTAGTAACCATTAAATAATGTATGTATAATTAATTTGCCTAATCTGCTCCTGGAAGATTCCTGCAAGGGATGCTTATATGTTACACTGTTCCAGTATATCAGAGTCCAGATTATCTCCTGCTTGATCAATACTGGCTTTACTATGTAACATTTATCTGTGTTGTGTTAATTTAAAACTTCTGGGTAAAGACTAAGATCAGTAGACAAGCTCCACTGTGCTTTTTCTTTTCTCCTCCAGAAGTAGATGTTCACACATTTCTCTTCTTCTAACATATTAGTTTTAGTATTATGTATCATATACAGTACTGTCCAAAGGCTCTGAGCTATTATTATAGGCATTTGCTCAGAAAAACACCTTTTCCATTTTCAAATAATATTGATACAGTAAGTAGTGCTTTTGCATATGCCAAGTTTTAATTTAACCCTTTCCAGGCTTCTCCTTGTGGAAACAACCCATTAACAGTTCTCATCTAATACCTGCTTTAACTGCTCAGTACTTCATTAAGCTAAATCAAGATTGCTGCTGAAGTAACTGAATGCATTCATACAATCTCTGGGGTGTCCAGGAGAAATGTGGAACTACACTTTGTTCTTCAAACTGGAGCTCAAGATATGACCTACTTCTTTCACAATAAGATATTCATGTTACTTTGTATTGTATGTATGATTATTTACCTTTGTGCTAATGATATCTTGTGTTCTTACTGGTGAACATACTTATTGATAAGATAAATGCTTTAATCAGCTTAATTGTCTAAGATGTTTGCACAGTAGTGTCTTTAAATATATTACTTAAGCATTATTAATAATTATGTAATGTTCTTTGTGACTCTTTTTGACATTTCTGTCACAAAGTGGTCTGGACACACCTCTTTAGAGCCACTTTATAAATGCACAGCAATGTTAAGTGAATATCAAAAATCAATGTACGCATTACTGAAGGATGCTTCATATTGATATTTAATTCTTGAATTTAGAATTTATTTGAAATGATCATATACTTCGTTACCATTACTGTCAGTAATTTATTGATTAGTTGAGACTTTGTTTAAGCATTTAGTAATCTTAGTTAATGATCAATTGCTGTGTTACTTAACTTTTTAGTAGTGCTTGCTACCCTGTACGGGCAATAGATATACCTTTATTGTAAAGTGTTAACAATATTATAACACATCATAAAACCTGAAATACTCTTCATTTATAAAGCCTTATGCATGTACCCATAACTATGTATAAGCAATTTTACAGACTCATGGTATACAGTATAAGTCATTATTTATGCCATATAATATTTAAAAAATGCATCTATAAAGCATAATGAATACAAGATTCATAGGAAGTGTTACCAGTGTCTTTATATCATAATTCTACAGACTGGTGTATTTTTTATTTGTTTATTTATTTTTTGGAACATGACTACTTTATTGTGGATTTGATGTCCATTTCAGCTTGTTAGCGTGTGCCCGGCTATGACCAGGCTGAACATTATTTTCTGTATATCAAAATAAGTGTCCAGCTTGACCTGCAAACCATTGTTTATGCGGAAGATGTCTCTCACAGCGAGAACCTTCGCATCCATATTTCTTTGACATTTCACTTTGGATCCCAACCGTCTGCCATCATTCGCTCTGCCTCCTGACCGATTCGTTGCTCCAGTCAACAGCTGCTACATGGAAAAATAATGAGAAGCCTGCTCTGCCAGCCATGTCCTCCTTCCAGCGCACGTCAATAGCTGAACCTGTTTACAGGGGGAAATGCATGCAGAGGGCTTTCTTTTGGCTGCGTTTTTCAAGGTCAGCAGTCAGCAAAATGTAGCGTTTTGTAGTGGATGATAACGGCCACAAGAGCAGATTTCCACTCAGTTTGGCGCACACGCATTCAAGCAGTTCTCCCATAGAAGTTGGCACCTTGTTTGACCTTTTTCATCGAGTTGCTTTGAGCACACACTATACAGTTGAGTCAGTTGAGTTGAGACTACCAACCCCCCAACCCAATCTCTCTCTCTCTCTCTCTCTCTCTCCCTCATGTGGATCCTGAGGGTTGCCAGAGTAGTAAAATCTCTCTAATTGAGATGCTGCCCCTCTTCTGCTCCATCACTCCACAGCTCCCTCCTGCCTCCTGCACCCAGTAGGACGCTAATATTTCCTGGCACCGCTCGGCCGGCCTGTCAGTTATCTCTCAGCAGAGCCACAGTAAATATCCTGCATTGATTAAGCAGATTTGCATAGGCAGTGCAGGGCTCAAGGCAAAGAGCTGAATGCTAACCAACGCCATCCACAATGTGACAGGCCCAAAATACCGTCCCCCGCCAGGGACGCCTGAAGAGAGCAGCACGGCCACGGCCTGCTGGGGGCTTTTTTGAGCTCCCTCCGCCCTATGCCGAGTCTAGAACCCAGCCAAACTGCCTGAACTCCACCAAATCACAGTCTTTACTCTTTGGCTTCGATGGCCTGTGATTGGCTGCTTTTCGCTCCAGTGTAAACCAGTTCATGACTACAACCCCAAAGAGAGCCATCTTCCTTTTGCGTCCTCTCTACTTTTCTCTCTCACTGCATTCAGGCCAGTTACCTCGAGGACAGCCATCTCCCATCGCTATGCACAAAATAGAATCAGGATAATTCGGCGAAGTGCATTTTCCCCCCTTTTTTTTTTTTTTTTGCAAACTGGCCAGCTTTTGATGCAGCCTCCTTGATGACAGTCACAATGAGCTTATCTCAGTGGGATTGCAGTCTCTGGCCCTTCAAAGGATCAGGAGCGCAGAGTTAGCAGCTTCTCCACGCTTCTTTACCTGCTCAGGCTTTTCCCTGCGTCCTCTGCAGCCACCGTTGGCTCCGTTCTTACTTTTTGCATGCATCTATAATACGTATCTGTTTATTGTGTTTCAGTTTTTTTTCTCCTTTGGTTGATCTTTCCATTATCAACAGATTAGCCAGCGGGCTAGCTACCCTAAAGCTTAATCCAAAAAGAAAGCAGCGCCACGGCCGCGTTCAGTGGAACTACCGACCAGACCCGAGCCGCTTCCATTCTCTGGAGCTTCCCCAGAGCAAGGCGTCATCAGATTTCAATGCAGCGGTCAACCTCGGCCTTCCCCCCAGAGTGGCATTGTTGGCCACCTCGCTGCTGACGGCAGGTGCGAATCCGCTGGAGCTGTGAATGCCCAAAGGAATGAAGGAGATATAGATTCCCTATACCTGCACGCGAGGATGTACCGAGTGATGCAGAGCTGAGAGACACTGAGAGAGCAGGAGGCCACAGGTTTATCAAGAAATACTGAGTGAAATCAATAAACGGAAGAATCTTGATTTAAGGCTGCAAATGGTTTGCGCTTTAAATAATGCATAATTTCTTCAAGACTGAAAATAAATTGAAAGGATTTAGGCGGATTTGCTTATCTGTCGGACACCATGAAGCATTACACTCTCAAGGCTTTGGGAAGCATATGAAAAGGCACTAATCTCGCAGGAGTTCAATATTAAGTTCCCGTCACTGTCAGGCCAGGTTTTAAGAGAGAGGCGACGCGATTAAGCCCTTCTGCAGAGATGAATGTTAAAAGCGTGTGGACTGCAGAAACATATTCGCCTATTGTTAATGTGAGGATTAGGCTATTTTCTCCTTCCCAACAAAAGTGTCAATAAGTGATTACAAAGTGACATAATGTAACTCTCCGCTGCACCGCGTGCGTTTGTCTAGTATAAAGAACGCACAGGAGCAGGAGGAGGAGGCACAGGCCGTGTTTATATTCAGTGGATTTGCACACAGAAATTTACCTGTGTGCATTTTGAGGGACCACTTGTTGAGGCCACTCGGTTCGATCCCATAAACTGACAAGACATTACTTAAGTGCCCTTGACCAAGGCACCTAACCCTGACTGCTCCCCGGGTGCAGTGGTAGGTAGGGCCGCCCACCACTCTGAGCAAGTGTGCTATCTATCTATCTATCTATCTATCTATCTATCTATCTATCTGTCTGTCTGTCTCTGTCTGTCTGTCTGTCTGTCTGTGTCTGTCTGTCTGTCTGTCTGTCTATCTATCTATCTAATGTTCACAAATAGCCACACTTAATAATAAAACCTTCAAACTGAAAAAGGTCCCGCTGAGATTCTAAGTGGTTGTGGGCTGAAGGTTGGGGAACCAGCCTTGTGTCCGGAAGGTCACCGGTTCGATCTTGTGAACTGACAGGATATGACTTAAGTGCCCTTGACCAAGGCACCTAACCTGACTAGCCTGACTGCTCTTAGTGTGCTCACTGCCCCTAGTGTGTCTGTTCACTAGTGTGTGTGTATATGTGAGTGTTTCACTGCACAGATAGGTTAAATGCAGAGATCTTAAATTTCCCTCTGGGACCAATAAACTGTCTATCTATCTAATGTTCACCCATTCACAAATAGCCATTCTTCTCACCCTCACACTTAAAAATGTTCCACTGAGATTCTAAGCAGTAGTTGTGGGTTATAAGTTGGGGAACCAGGCTTCTGTCCGGAAGGTTGCTGGTTGGATCCCCTGTGGCTGTGTATAGGGCTGCCCACCACTTCGGGCAAACGTATTCACTGCCATCTAGTGTGTGTGTGTGTGTGTTTACTAGTGTGTGCATTTACTGCATGGATGGGTTAAATCCAGAGGTCAAATTCATCTGTGTGCAAACATGAGTGGCAAATAGTTCTAAATTCTAAATTCTAAGTATGAACACTGCTGCTCAAATGCCATGATTTTTAAGGCATTCCTGCAGGATACTGGCAGCACTGGTGACGGCCCGCACTTGTCTCCTCCAAATCATGCGAAGCAATGTTACTAACACGGCATCATTTGACAGCTTAACACGCTTGGAGGAGAAAACAGATGCCCACACTATCTGGCATTGCACGGGGTATTGGGGGGCACGATATTACTCAGAGAGCAAGACCAACTGTGCTCTCTTGGATTTCCTGCCATGGATAATTATGGCATCACCAGGGATCGAGCTCACAATCCCCCCAGCTTATCTCCTGTTTGGTTGGTTTTCTGAGTTGCCACATGTCCCACAAACATACATGTTGCATTTTCTATAAATATTAGTTCACAGTTTTCTTTTATTTGCATAAAACATATGACGTATGTAGTGATGTCACACAAAATGATATCCCATGCTCTTTATATAAGGGTGCAGCTCATGAGGCTTCAGGACACTTACATAAGCTTGTCATGACAACTGACAAAACCCTACATAAACATTTACAATAAATAGTTTATCATTCCAATAGATGTCATTCTCTTTGAAGGTTACTTTTTGCCAATTTTGATGAGAAATTGGAATAAATGTTTATACAATTTTATGTAGGGTTATGTCAATTGTCATGTTTAGCTTATATGCATGTCATATAGCCATTGCTATATAATTTGACATCAAATTAAGTGTGCTATAACATTCTGCAATGTGACGGTGTCCGATGCTCACCTTGCTCGCTGTACTCACTGTACTTACTGGACAAACTTCATACAATGAGCAGGTCGATAAGCAACCCAACTGTTGATGTGTGTCATGGCCGCAGCCAAGCTACGCTGAATTCAAAGCACCCTGAAACAAGCATGCATAGGTTTTCACTGTTATTTTAAAGTTCTTAATGTTCAATACTAAAATTTTGGGGTTCTGCAACTCCCTGGTTCCAGCATCCCCTGTGTATGCCAGCCAGTTTGCATGGGCAGCATTTAACACAATTGTGGCTCCTAGTTGTTTATGATTTTGGACACCCCTCTGTCATTTAGTGGGGGGATCATGCTACAATGTAACGGTGACAGATGCTGCACTTGCTCGCTGTATTCTGTACTCACTGCACTTACTGGACAAATGAGCAGGGCAATGACCAATCAGATCTTTGATATGTGTCATGCCCGTAGCCAGGCTACGCTGCATTCAGGCTTGTTTTAAGATGTTGAGGCCAAAGCCCACCCTAAAACAAGCATGCCTAGGTTTTTACTGTTATTTAAAATTTCTCCATCCAGCACCCCCACTTCCAGCATCCCCTGCGTATGCCAGCCAGTTTGCATGGGCAGCATTTAACACAATTGTGGCTCCTAGTTGTTTATGATTTGGACACTCCTCTGTCGTTCAGTGGGGGAATTGCACGACAATGTGACGATGACCGATGATCACCTTGCTCGCTGTACTCTGCACTCACTGTACTTACTGAACAAACTTTATGCAAATGAGCAGGGCGATGACCCATCAGATAGTTGATGTGTGTTAGGCCCATAGCCAAGCTACGCTGCATCCTGCTTGCTTTAAGATGTTGAGGCCAAAGCCCACCCTGAAACAAGCATGCCTAGGTTTTTACCGTTATTTTAAATTTCTCCGTCCAGCACCCCCACTTCCAGCATCCCCTGCAAATGCCAGCCAGTTTGCATGGGCAGCATTTAACACAATTGTGGCTCCTAGTTGTTTATGATTTGGACACTCCTCTGTCATTCAGTGGGGGAAACCCGAGATCATTTCAAATTTTCTCTGGAATCAGTCAATTACTTTTCTCATTGCTTTTTGCATCTGTGATCTCCCCCTCTTTCAGCCACAAGATGAGGCGTTTGCCACACTAAATATAAATTCAATGAATAATTTTATATTTACTTAGAGCAATATTCCACAGTACTCCGGCGTGGAAAGCCACCCTGCCTGCCGCCTCACTGATGTGCATTCGAATGCATTTTTATCGCACAACTTTTTTTTTTTTTTTTTTTGTTATCCTCAAACCAAAGTGGGCGGGGGGGGAAATCTCTTCCTCGGCCGAGTCCACCAAGGAAATGTGTGTTGGAAGGGTTCGTTTTATTAGTCCGTCAAGCCCAATCATATTTATGGTTCTGCGCCTTCACAGATGAGAGTGCTCTCCATTACTCCTTGTGTTATTTATAATTTTGTGAACCTGCTGTATGACAGTGCTTATTTTATCCTGCATTCTAATCTGCTCCTAATAAAGACATGCCAAGCTCTGGGTGTGAAAAACGAGCGCTCGGCATTGGCTGCCGCGAGTGTGGGGGGATAAATCAGAAGTGGGGGCGATGCAGGCGCACAGATAATCTCTGACTGCAGCGCTGCATTCACACACTCCACTCAATAGTGGTGATGTACAGTAATGAAAATCCATGCAAACTATTGAAGGGGCAGGATGGAGGTGACTCCCTGAAATGATTGGGGGCCGCAATCTTTCACATAAAACCCCCAGATGAACAACAGCTCCTCTGACTGAAGGTGCTGCAGGAGGCACCGTTTTATGGATTATTATTTAACAAAAGTAAAAAAGAAAATTGAACTTGTGATCACTTTGAATGAAGTCGCAGAGCTGCAGTCATCTTGAATCTAGTCAGTACATCTAAGAATCTTCTTTACTGGTCAAACGTTTTAGATCACTACCGGTCAAACGTTTTAGATCACTACCGGTCAAACGTTTTAGATCACTACCGGTCAAACATTTTAGATCACTACCGGTCAAACGTTTTAGATACACTACCGGTCAAACGTT
This sequence comes from Megaleporinus macrocephalus, assembly GCA_021613375.1. Lineage (NCBI taxonomy): Eukaryota > Metazoa > Chordata > Actinopteri > Characiformes > Anostomidae > Megaleporinus > Megaleporinus macrocephalus. The sequence goes on from CM038712.1 coordinate 23,706,193, forward strand.
TTAGGTACACTACCGGTCAAACGTTTTAGATCACTACCGGTCAAACGTTTTAGATACACTACCGGTCAAACGTTTTAGATACACTACCGGTCAAACGTTTTAGATCACTACCGGTCAAACGTTTTAGATCACTACCGGTCAAACGTTTTAGATACACTACCGGTCAAACGTTTTAGATACACTACCGGTCAAACGTTTTAGATACACTACCGGTCAAACGTTTTAGATACACTACCGGTCAAACGTTTTAGATCACTACCGGTCAAACGTTTTAGATACACTACCGGTCAAACGTTTTAGATACACTACCGGTCAAACGTTTTAGATACACTACCGGTCAAACGTTTTAGATCACTACCGGTCAAACGTTTTAGATCACTACTGGTCAAACGTTTTAGATCACTACCAGTCAAACGTTTTAGATACACTACCAGTCAAACGTTTCAGATCACTACCATTTGGCCGGTAGGTTTTCAGCCTGCTTAACATGAGCGAGTGAGTTAAATGGTAAGCGCATGCATCTAGAAATAAGTTGAGTAGTCTAATTTTATTCATACAACCATCACATAATGAGAAGCATTAGCTATATCATGTAATTTTAAGATTGCAGACAAATATTATCTTTTTTTTTTTGCAGTGGCTTTGTGAAAAGTATAGTAGCTTCCTTTTAAATATAATAAGGAAAGATCAATTATGTGATTCATTCTCATGTATTCATTCTCAAGTATCATTAGTGCCAATACTTTCCCCTTGTGAAGAAGCTTCAGTCTGCTTAATATGAGTGAGTAATTTAAATATCAGGTACATGCATCTAAAATGTATTTTGTATTTGTACAACAGTCACATATTAATGTATTAGAAATATCAGGTCGTTTTAAGGTTATAGACAAATATTTTTATTATTTAAAAAAAATAACACTGATTGATTTACAGCACGCTGTATGTGTTTCTTTGTGTTTTCTTTTATGACTGGATAAACCAAAGAGCACGGATGACATGGGCACATCCGCCGAGTGCTCCAGCGATGATGAGGACTTGGAGGAGTGCAACCTCGAACATGCAGGTGGGCTAGGTCAGTTTAATTCTGCTTGCTCCTATGTGGTGGTCTTTCATTTGCAACAGAGGATTAGATCCTCAAAGCATCGCCACCCCCCATGGATAGATAAAGTGTAACTTTCTGTTTACCAAAAAAAAGAGGAAAAAAAAAAAGAAAAGAAAAAAAAGAACAAAGCCAAGCATGCTGACACACATAGTCATTCAGGCATAAGCTTATTTCTTCTAATGCTAATCAATTCCACTCAGCAGCCAAAGTATGAACCAATCACAGAATCATTGTCCCCTTTAACTACATCGGTTATGAGCTACACTTGCCCATGGGGTTTTCCGAAGTGGTTAACATGCTCACATTTACTGCTAATTTTGTCTTCCACCGCTCCTCACAAGGGCACAAGTACAAAATTAGCATGGAGACGTGACATGTTCTCTGCATTGATGCTTCAAAATGTATCATATTCGGAGGTTTTCTTTGCAATGTGGCGATGGATTGCATTTTGGTCCATGATACATTTTGAGATTTCTCTTGAAATTTGCTTTCAGCCAACTTACAGTGTGATATGTAGAAGAGTAATGTGATGGAAGTAGTGTTTGGGATTTCTTTTAACTCCTCCATTTGTTGAGGCCTAAGTTAAGCATTTTTAATAGAGAACAGATATCATCGAATTTCTGTGTACGAATCTTTTCGTTCGATTTCATTTTGTTTTGTTTTTTTACTGCCTGATTTTGATTGATTTAGTGTGAACAAGTTATTCTGCTATTAGTTTTTTTCCCAATCTAAAAACCCAAAAATCTGATAAAAACCATATTTAAAATGATATTGATTCCATATTGGGTTTTGAAAGAAGTTGGGTGTTGACATTTGATAAAACTTCGTAGACTTAAAAAGTCTGTCATCGCAAAGTGTTTATTCAAGTCGGAAATTATGTAAATCCATTTCAGTCATATATTCTCTTAAAACGGAGGCCACAAAGGGTTCTTTGAGTGTAGAGGATCTCAAACTGGTCCATGACAATGTCCACTTTTTTTGCTCCATCCAAACTTCAAGCACATTGATATAAAGCAAAACTGTGGACCGTCTGGGGGTCCCTGAAGACTAGTTTTAAAACCACTGCCACAGAAAAACCATTTCTGGTTTCAAGAACCGTGTTTGAAAAGATGATATGTGAGTATGAACACTTTAAAGGTTAAAAGAACATTCACATAATGTAAAGGTAAAGGTGCTGCAAAGGCTTCCTTAAGCCACACCATAAAAAAGCCTACTTTTGAAGAACCATATTTAAAAAGGGGATGTGAGTGTGAAGAACATTTTCAGTGTTTACATAGTACTCAGTTTTTAGATAACACCACTTATGAATCCTGTATTTATCATGCATTATTAATGCTTTAATTCTGTGTTATATGGCATACACAATACTTCATAATTCCAAGCCTAAGGATGTATATATGCTTACAAGTGGTTAAAAATAAATGCATAACACTTTATAAAGCAAGACTATATGACTTCATAAAGTCAGGTTTCATAACACATTATAGCATCACTTATATATTACATCTATAATGTATCTCAAATCTATAATATCTATCTATATATCACTTCATAAGAAAACTACAGTAAAGTTATAGAGCTTTATATTTCATTAAAAGCTTTAAGAGAAGTGAGGTAATTGAGCTCTCTGTGTTGCTAACAGTTGCTATCTGAGAAGAATCTAGCACCTGTTGCCAGTACAACTCAAATTCACACAACATATAAAAGTAAGCAATTATGAAATCTCATTACAGACATTGCAAGGCACTGTGTATGCCTTATAATGCCTCATAGATGCATTTATAAAGTATTATAAATACAGAAAGTGTTGCCAGGTTTATAAGTTTATTCTTACTAGAATATGAAAGTTCTCTGAAAAGGTTCTTCACACACATCACTAAAGAACTAGTTATTTATTTTTAGAAAGTGTTATTTGGGAAACAAAGGTGGTTTGTTTATAACAGTTTGGCACTTTATTTATTTAAGTGTGTGTTAATTTCAGGTTTCTTCCTATGACTTTCCAATAATGTGGAGGTTCTTTAAACTTTAAAGTTTTAAGTTCTGTTTGTTTATAACGACGGTACTATAAACGTCCCATTGAAATGGAAGTGGTGTTGGATCTTATAGAACAAACAGTAGTTCACAATGTTTACAAAACCGCTGATGTTTGTCAAACTGCTCCACCCAGACAGTCTTTTGCTTGATCCCTCTGCCATGTGTTGGGTTGAAGCAAAAACGTGGACAGTCTAATGCAGAGGTTTTAGTCTTGGTCCCGAAGATCTACCACCCTGCAGAGTTTGGCACCAACCCCAATTTAACACACCTCATCCAGGAACGTCTGACCCGAACTTTCCAGACTGGTAGATCCCCTGGATCAGGAATGGGCACCACTGATCTAGGGGGGCAATGAGGACCAGTTTGAGACCCACTGCTCTAAAGAAAACAATCTATTAAAAGAATTTTTAGGGACCCAAAGCTGGTGGTACTTTGGCAGTGGTCCTCAAATCTGCCCACTATCTAGGGCAGGAATGCCTATTCCTTGCCCTGGAGATCTACCACCCTGCAGAGTTACAGTACTGTCTAACACAGCTGATCTAGTTAATGAAGTCTGAATATTAGAGCCAGGTGTGTTGAATCTCAACTTTCCAGGGTAGTAGATCTTAAGGATCAGCATTGGGCATTGATCTAGGGAAGAATTGAAGACTAATTTGAGACCCACTGCTCTAAAAAACAATCCATTAAAATATTTTTAAACCAAGCGAAACTAGTTATCACAGCAGCGGTTCTCAAATCGGTCCACCGTCTAAGACAGGGGTGTCTAATTTTCGTCCTGGAGATCTACTACCTTCCCAAGTTTTGCTCCAGCCCTGGTCTACCACACCTAATCTAGTTAATGAAGTGTGAGTATTAGAGCCAGATGTGCTGGATCTAAACTTTTTTAGGATGGTAGATCTCAAAGATAAGTAATGAGCACTACTGAACTAGGAAGGGAATGAGGACAAATTTAAGACCCTCTGCTCTAAAGAACAATTCTTTGGAAGATTTTTTAGGGAACCAAAACTGGTTCTTCTAGGGCAGCGGCCCTCAAATTGGCCCACCGTCTAAGGCAGGGGTGCCTACTCCTTGTCCTGGAGGTCAACAACGTTGACCTTGCAGAGTGTAGCTCCAACCCTAGTCTAACACACCTGGTATAGTTAATGAGTTATGAGTTAATGAAGCAAGGCATGTTGGATCTAAACCTTTTCAGGATGGTAGATCTCCAGGATCAGGATTCAGAATCACTGATCTAGCGGGGCACTGAGAACCAATCTGAGACCCACTGCTCTAAAGAACCATCTACTGAAAGATATTTTAAGCAACCAGAACTGGTTCTTATAGGGCAGCAGACCTCAAATCAGACCACTATCTAAGACAGGGGTGCCTAATCCTTATCCTGAGGATCTGCTACCCTGCAGAGTTTAGTTCCAGCCCTAGTGTAACACACCTGATCTAGTTGTTGAAGTCTGAGGCAAGTTGGATCTAAACTTTTTCAGGATGCTAGATCTCCAGGATCAGGACTGGGCACCACTGATCTAAGGGGGCGCTGAGGACCATCTTGAGATCCACTGCTTTTAAAGAACCATCCACTGAAAGATATTTTAAGCAACCAGAACTGGTTCTTTTAGGGCAGCAGTCCTCAAATCAGACCACTATCTAAGACAGGGGTGCCTAATCCTTATCCTGGAGATCTGCTACCTTGCAGAGTTTAGTTCCAGTCCTAGTGTAACACACCTGATCTAGTTAATGAAGTCTGAGTTAATGAGGCAAGCCATGTTGGATCTAAACTTTTTCAGGATGTTAGATCTCCAGGATCAGGACTGGGCACCACTGATCTAGGGGAGCGCTGAGGACCATCTTAAGACCCACTGCTCTAAAGAACCGTCCACTGAAAGCAAAAACCTATACTTAGTCTTACAAACAATATTAGCTTGCACAGCCACATCCAGTACAGTAAGGGGGTCCTATGTTAAGGGATCATCATTCATAAGTCTACAGTGTACGTTCCAGTATTTGTTAAAAGTTAATGCCCTGCAGTTCTTTTCATCTAAAGCACCCTCATCACTTCTCACTGGAAAGAGTCTTCAGAGAAGGCTGTGTGTTTTACTTTACCCATATGTCATGCGCTATGACTCTTTGTCCAGTATAAATAGGCCGTTATAAATATTTCAAGCGGACATGACAGACTGCGGAAAAGCTTTTGTTTCCCGAGCAGCCATTTCTCTCTCCTCCTCTTTTTGTCAATCCCAATTTCTTTCAAACGTCAGCCGCAGCTAGCCGTAGAACCTGGTGGAAGTACTGCTACTTCTTTATCTACATCTTTATGTACTCATAAAGAAAGATATTGGCAGGGCCCCAATCATCCAGTCACGTTTACACAGAAATTCATGCCATTCTAACCCCAGCATCAGTTAATGTGGACAGCTGCATGAAACGCTGTTGTTCCAGACGTTTTCTTTTACAAAGCATGCTCTGGTTGTTTCTCCTCAGTTCTGCTTTGAGTTCCGTTCAATTGTGGTCTTTTTCTTATTTAATTTTTTTTTTTTTTTTTTTTTTTTCTTGTTATCCTTTATTTATTTGTTTTCCTTTTTGGACCGTGTCCTCATCTATTTCCCAGCAAAAAAAAAAAAAAAAGCCAGCATTTCCTGTCGTCTCGCCTCATCTTGTGCCGCATGATTTTTTGGTGTCGAGATCGATTTTTTCCTCCATTATCTTGAGCATTTGTGCCATCAGGCTTCTACTTCAACATTCCCATCTCTGATTAACAAAGCAAAGAACTGGCAACAAAATCTTTTCTTGCCATCACGAAACAAGCTTTCGGGCTTCCAAGCGTTTGCAGTTAACGTTAAGAAAGTTGTGTTTAAAGAATGATGAATATTATCCAGACCCCTCACCCCCCACCCCAACTCCCCCTCCCCCTGCCCTGTTCCCGCTCAGAGCCGTTCTGCATATGGTAATTTTTTTGAATGCAGATGGCATAAAAAGAATTTTATTGCCACAAAAAAAATGTTTTTTTTTTCTCTTCAACTTCATGTTCTTTCAAGCAGTCATTTGTGGCATGTTATACGATAGCTTTCCAGCTGGTGTCATCCTCTGGAGAACTCTCTCTCTCTCTCTCTCTCTCTCTCTCTCTCTTACTCTCTATCTCTCTCTCTGGCTCTTTCGCTCATCCTTTAGTGCATGGCGCCATTTCGTGTGCTCCACACATAACCCCACCCCCCCACCGTGTTCAGACTAACCGGATTGGTTTATGTATGAGCCAGTTTGAGTTTAGCATCATCCCCGAGGTTGCGGTTGCAACGACTGCTGCTGCATTTTCTCTCCCTCGAGCTGTGTTTTTTGCGTCCGTCCACCCGTCTGTGTCTTGAAGTGTCGTTACGTGATTCTGTTCTCTGTTTGTAAAACTGTTGGATTCCTCCCCAGCCCCCCCCTCCCTCCCCAAACTCCCTCCCCCAACTCCCTCCTCCCACCAGGAATTCCATAAGAGGACTTTCTCTGATTCATGAAGAGAGTAATGCTGCATTTGCCTCATAGAAGAGTCGATCCTGATTGAGTTTTGGCGAAAGCCTTTCCCCGCCAAGACCACCCCGTTATCTGCATGCGCATGTCTGCATAAGAACGACTGTTGTTTTTAACGCAACATGGGTGAAGATCTGACAAGTTGAGGTGCCGGGGTTGTTTATTTATTAATTTCTTTTTGGGAGGTGGGGTTGTGCGTTCTGAAGCGCTGCTAAATGTTCTTGTTTTCGCTGCATTTAAAATGAGTAGATCTTAAAGCGTTTCACTTTGAAGGAGACAAAAGGAAAACCGGCTCGCAATTAGGAGCAACAAGGCCCCTGAGGCCTAATTATCTGGAGTGGCTAGTATTCCTGAGCAGCTCCAGTGGTGTGCCACGGTCAATTTTGGGCTTCTTACGGTGTAGTTAGGTTAGTTTGGTATCACTCCTAGCACGGTTCGTTTGAACACCGCCTGGGGTAAAGCTCGCCCCACCCCATGCCTCCCAAGGCCACACATCCAAATCTCCTTTTGATGGATGCTGCTAGACAACTAGAACTGTTTGCTGAGGCACCTCAGGTTATTTCAAAGCTAGGAATATTTAAACGGCCCATATAATGCATTTAGTTCTTCTTCTAAAAGTCATAATTCGTATATACAATTACTAAGACTATTTTTATTACTGTGCCTTTAAGACAGATGTAAATGACCTCTGTTCTTATTGGCTGTCCTGTATTGTAGCTCATTCAGAAAGCAAGCAAAGGCTGAAACACTCACTTCAGTGCACTTGAATGGATGTGGTTAAACTGCTGTAGGCTCAATTAGCAGACGAATAGAAGAAGTTTGTTGGGTTTTGTGACATCACAACAACAATGATTAAGTTTCTCAGCCAGTGGAGTATTCCAGAATCATTCAGTATTGTCTGAACATAGTCTGTTTGGAGAAGTTCAAGACGTATTATATAACATAGTACATTATTAGCCTTAATAATACCATGAAAAATAGAATTACATTGTTTGATGTCATAAGTAAACATTCTTATGATTTAAAAACATAGCATAGAGCCCAGTTATGTAATCTAAACTGCAAAAATGCATGTGTTCAGTGTTTTTGTGAATCATTTAAACATTACTGTTCATTTAAAATGACTCTTTTTATGATTGTGCCTTTAAGAATTATTTAAACAACTCTGATTGGCTGTCCTGTGTTGTAGCTCATTCAGAAAGCAGGCAGGGCCTGAAACGCTTTTTATAACTTCAGTGCACTAAACTGCTATAGACACAATTAGCACACAAACAGAAGAGGTATGTTGGGTTTTGTGACATCACAACAACAATTAATTTAGAACAAGCTTAGTTTCCCTGTACAAAAATATACCAGAACCTTGTTAGAGTGCACCTTATTCATGTTTACCTCATTTTACAAAATTATTATAGCTTGTTTGTATGGACATGTAATAGGAGGAGACGTACATCTGAGCCAGGTTAGTGTTCCAGAATCATTCAGCATTGTCGGAACATGGTCAACGTTGTTTTCTGTAACTGTAAATGTGTTTTAGAGACCACCATATAAAATCAACTTATCATTAAATGTTTACTGCTGTTTGGAGAAATTCAAGTCTCTCAAAGAGTTTACAGCCTAGGAGACCTATTAAATAACACAAGATAATATTAGCCTTAAAGGGCCCATACCATGCAAAATAGAATTTCTGCTCTTTAAAAACATTTGATGTGATATGTAAACATTGTTATGATTTTAAAACCTACCATAGAGTTATGTAAACTAAACTGCAAAAATGTAGTCGGGGCCTAAAACACTCTTTATAACTTCAGTGCACTAAACTGTTATAGATTCAATTAGCTGACAAATAGAAGAGGTATGTTTTGTGACATCACAACAACAATTAATTCAGAACAAGCTTACTTTCCCCTGTATGAATTGTACTGACTTGGTAGTAAACAGCCAGTAACAGATTCTCATGAACAACGTTTACATACTACATCAAACTATTTGTTTGTGAGGAAAAATAATAGTGTTCACATCATTTGGACACTTTAAACAAACTAGATAATTCTGCAAAAATTGATGCTAAAATTAGATCAAGAAGAAATTCAAAGTGCTTTATAAAGGTCTTCATAAAACATTGTATGGCTTTCATAATGCTGCATAAGCCTTTTTAACTTCTTACACAGTTATAATCTTATTTGAAGTGTATTTGGTTATAATGTTGTATTATGTAGTGTACTATGAATGTGCTGCACTCTAAAAGGCTTTATATATCTAAAAGGCTTTGCTATATTATCTGTACAGCATCCAGACCCATCACAACAGTCATTACCAACTTGACTAATCAGCACACACATGAACTTTTTCCGAGTAATATTTATAATATAATAATATTCATGTAGGATAAATTTGACAGAATACATTTAAGCTAACTGGTACCTGAACAGCTATTGTAATGCATTATAAAACCTGACTTTAGAAAGTCATAGACTATTGCTTTATTAAGTGTTATGCATGGTAGTATAACCACTTAGGAGCGATTTTGGACGCTTATGCCTGGTATTATATATGCCATATAATGCCCTATAAATGCATTCATAAAGAATAGATTATAGATAGGTGTTACCAAACTCTCACCCCAGACATATAGAAGTGCGGATGAAGTCATTTGTTCCTCCAGGGCTTGTAAGCAACATATCATCACTGTCTAAAGAAAAACAACTTTACAGGCCAAAAACCTTTTTAACCTTCAATGTAATTTTATGTAAAGAGGTTTTATTTAAAGGGGGTTTGGAGCATTTTTATTGGTCCATTCGTTATGAAGCTTTCACAGAAAAAATTTAATTCAACAAAAATGGAGATGCATGTTTTCTAGGACAGTGATGATGTATGGATAGATTGAGTATAAAAGAACCACACGGTACAAGCTAGTGTTCTCCTCCAAGCGTGTTTAATGATATGGTGACACTTGGTATCTAAACTATCCCTGCTAGATGGGTAGCACGCTGCTATTAGATGGATTTGTGCATCAGTAAATAAGCAACATTAAAAGCCATATATTGTTCAGTTAAACAGGACAGGGCTGTGTAATATCTACTACATTAAAATCAGTACACAACATCGCTACACCCAATAATAATGTGCAGAGTAAGGACATATAAGACAGACTCGTAAAGAGAACTGTAGTCAATTACAAAGATTTGAACACCCTCTGTAAATCAGCATTTTGAAAATAAGTAAACGTTATTTTCTCTTTAGAGAACCTCTGTATGGCATATCATTCGCACATTATACTGCACAGTTGCTAGGTTTAACATATCATCGCTGTCCATTGGAAAAACAAGTATCTTCAAAATGCTAACTTTACAGGAAAGGCAAAAAACTGTCTTTACTTTCAATGTAAGTCAATGGAACCAGAAGAATTTCCAATGGTTGTGTTCCAATGAAGTAGAAAAATTAAAAATCGACAAAAATGGAAATTCATTTTTTTTAGGACAGCCACGATATTCAAACAAATGAACATTAAAAATAAAAAAAATAGACCGGCTGCATTTATGTGTATGTTTCATTATTTTCCTGAAGGATAAGTAAAGAGTAAATCCAGCAAATAAACAATAAATGTGCATGAAAAATGAACATGTAGGCGTTAGGACGTGACCTACATGCTGGCGCCAGCTGTCCAAACATACATACGACTGTATGTGAACTGTGACACCAGCATATCATGGTATAGGAGCCGTTCAAGAGCAAAATAGTTTCTTCCATTTTTTTTATTTATAACTGAGGTTTTAATTAAATAACATTCATTCAGACATTCATTCGTTAGCGTGTATATACATGTTACACTGTATAGTGATAATAATTTTTTTCTGGAAAATTCATTTGGCTGTGTACAGGGATCTAATCCGCTCAGCACTCACAGTTAATTTAGTATAGTGTGATTTTTTTCCCCCCTTTTTTTAAGGGAGCGTCTTCTCCCGTTGTACCCAATCACACAGTGATCTGACACTGATGCATGTTAGCAGCCTTTTTAACACTTCAGCCGGTAATTAAAAAGTTTTCAAAGTAACAAGAGTCAGAAACGGAGAGCTAGAAATTAATGAGAGTCGGAAAATTGGAGTGCAATATTGTGTTTTTCTCCAAGAATAGCAGTTCATTAGCGGCAAAGTTATTTATTGAATCATTTTCAGAATCCAGCAGCTCGGTGGAAGCATGTGGATGTAGACAAATATTACATCTTTGTATAATATCTCTGTTTCATTTATCATAATGGCCTCTGATATTAAGAAGCGAGCGCTAGAAATTAAACGCCATGTGCGCGATTAATAAAGCTTGTACTTATGGACATATAACAGGAGGAGACGTACGTCTTAGCCAGTTTAGTATTCCAGGATAATTCAGCATTGTGGGAGCGTAGTCTGCATTGTTCTCTGCAAATGAATTAAGGTGTTTTACTGTAGGCTGAGTCACTGCCGCTCATCAACCTAAACTTTAAATCTTTAGAGACGTGACTCCTAAAATAGCAACTTTACAGGAGAGGCCAAAAACCTTCTTAACCTTTAATGTAAGTCAATGTGAAGAGGTTTAATTCTGAGGGGGTTTGGAGCATTTCTATTGGTCCATTCATCATGAAACTGACACAGCATATAAAAGATAGCTGGCGAGTTCAAATAATGTATAAAAATCACCAAAAATTGAGATGCATGGTTTTCTTTGGATATAATAAAATATATACGATTAACCTTAAAGGGCCCATAGCATGGAAAATAGAATTGTCCTAATTTTTGGAAACAAAAAAGTATAAAGTAATATGTATAGATTATTAACAGTTTAATACACACTATGCACTTTATTTGTGGAACCTTATCTGTAAAAAACAGAAAAAATAAAATAAGGCTGTTTTTTTTCTTTATTTCACTGCTTTTGTGATGTCACACCAGACATCACATTACAGCACTTTATCTGCACTTTCATAATGAAGTTACAAAGATTGTTTCAACCTTGACTGCTTTTTGTATTAGGATCAATGCATGGCAGCCAGTAAGCACAGAGCTCATTTACATATGTCAGTCTTAAAGGGACAGTAACAAAAAAAGACAACCTGTTTAATTGTGAGGGGAATTTCAAGTTTAAGAAAAAAGCAAGGATTGTAAGGAAAAACAACAGTCATGTGAAATGAATAATTGACATACAACCACACACATTCTTTCATTGGAGTAAAAATTAAGTTATGAGAATTTAGCAGAGCATGTGCCCTTTAACTGTGTCTGGGAGGATGTGACGTGTTTTTGATCGCTCCACATTTGCAATTTTAGCCCACTGCTCCTTCTATGAGGAGCACACTCTCGTCCACAGTGTTTGGCCAGTTCTACATTCGCTGGATCATTCGCTTTCTTAATGTAAGGCTTTTATTTGAGTCTTCAGTTCAGAAAGACTTTCAAAGTCCATGTTCTCTCTGCGGGTGTCTGGAGGTCTGGCGCTGCTGATTAGAGCAGCGGTTTAAGTTTCACTTCCATGTCTTTTAGTGACGACCATTAGGGCAATTACACATTCTTATCCTCCCTTACTTTGAACACCAGATGTTATGATTTGTTAAGCTCAGACCTTGAAGTCTGGACTGGGAGCTTGTATGTTGGCCCGTGTGTAATTTACATGGGCTTCTGCTCAGTTCCTCACCACGATTGCCCATATAGAATAAGAAGCAGCTGAATGCTTTGAAGGGAGTGCAGCTTGTTGTTTTGCCCCATGCTGCTTAGACAGAGGTGAAAACCTTCAGACGCCAAAGCAATTAGGCACCTCTAAAATGCATGAAGCGAACATAAAGGCAGGGGAAAGGGAGTAATGGTGGAGATTGAGGAGGCAACTTTTGTTTGGCTGGAGGGGTTTGTGTTTATGACATGCCAGCAGGTGGCTGATCAACAGAGGAGGTTCGGCTTAATTGCCCATCTATTGTGTAACCACAGATAAGACACGCCACAGAGATTCACTTCACATACATTAAAGGAGCAATAACTTCAATCGTTAGGTTTTCCTCCCCACCACTGACTGCCAATAAAGCAAGAATGGCACAGAAGCTCATTTCTCAGCCTGGGGGGATGTCGGATGGTCTCCGTTAAAGGCACTGCACTCTGGATTTTGTATCAATTGCTAATGTTAGTGTATCTGCGAAGATCTTTAAAGAAAGCCCATTTAATGAAGTAAATCATTTTGTTCAAAAAAACAGTTCAAATGTTTTTATTTATTCACTGACTTCAAATTACATTACATCTAAATTGGCCAAATTGCACTCTAAAGGAGTTATTAACAAACATCAAATAAACAAACATCACTCACCACCACCCTCTAAAGGAGTTATTAACATCAAATAAACAAACATCACTCACCACCGCCCTCTAAAGGAGTTATTAACAAACATCACATAAACAAACATCACTCACCACCGCCCTCTAAAGGAGTTATTAACATCAAATAAACAAACATCACTCACCAGCGCCCTTTAAAGGAGTTATTAACATCAAATAAACAACCATCACTCACCACCACCCTCTAAAGGAGTTATTAACAAACATCAAATAAACAAACATCACTCACCACCACCCTCTAAAGGAGTTATTAACCAACATCAAATAAACAAACATCACTCACCACCACCCTCTAAAGGAGTTATTAACAAACATCAAATAAACAAACATCACTCACCACCGCCCTCTAAAGGAGTTATTAACAAACATCAAATAAACAAACATCACTCACCACCGCCCTCTAAAGGAGTTATTAACAAACATCAAATAAACAAACATCACTCACCACCACCCTCTAAAGGAGTTATTAACAAACATCAAATAAACAAACATCACTCACCACCGCCCTCTAAAGGAGTTATTAACAAACATCACTCACCACCTCCCTCTAAAGGAGTTATTAACAAACATCAAATAAACAAACATTACTCACCACCGCCCTCTAAAGGAGTTATTAACAAACATCAAATAAACAAACATCACTCACCACCACCCTCTAAAGGAGTTATTAACAAACATCAAATAAACAAACATCACTCACCACCGCCCTCTAAAGAAGTTATTAACAAACATCACTCACCACCTCCCTCTAAAGGAGTTATTAACAAACATCAAATAAACAAACATTACTCACCACCGCCCTCTAAAGGAGTTATTAACATCAAATAAACAAACATCACTCACCACCGCCCTCTAAAGGAGTTATTAACAAACATCAAATAAACAAACATCACTCACCACCGCCCTCTAAAGAAGTTATTAACAACTTCCACCCAGCCGTTAAATATGCATCTGTTTCAAATTCTGTTATAATGTAGTAATGAGTTTGATCATGAAAGTAAATATCTGTAGAAAAATCTAAATGAATTTTGTATTATCCTAAATTACACTAAAGTAATTGTCCAAATCAGGTTTGTAATAGAATACTATAGAAATTCCTGCAATATTGCTACAGATTTTTTTCATAAGAAACCGTATAACATACAGCATCTGCACAGCCAGCATCAACACAGCCTGTAAGCTTAACTAAGATGGTTTTTAGTAGTTTCTTTTTAAAGCTCTTTTGATTTAAGTGACATTAATGCAGAAATATTATGAACTTTTATAGCAGAACTTGAAATAACATGCAACTTTTTATTGTAATTGTCATTAAATTGTAGAGGAAATGGTTGCACACACACAGCAGCAATATGCAAAACCCTGTAGTTCTGTATGTTAGGATTTGATACAGAACTCAGTTTCACTCTGCCGTTACAGCGTACATATTAAGCTAGGCCTAATTGAGTGGAAAGGGCCACATTTGCATGCTGCGATACGCTCGCCCTCCTTTCATTTACTGTGTGCCGTCACCTCATTACACTTTCTTTCCAAGCATAGAATATTGCCCTTAAGTTTTTGGATCCTTCGACCAAACTGAAGAGAAAAAACCTTTTAGGTCAGTTTTGTCTGGACACATACAATAAACCAGTATGTTAAGCAGGAATATAGTCTGAGAAATGATGATGATGATGATGATGAAGCATATATTGGAAATTCAGTGCTCTTGTACACTGACATAGTAGACCAATAATAAATTATATAGTCAGCCAAATACAGTGTCCAAAAGTATGTAGACAGCTGCTGCATAAGCAGTTCTTTTGAAATGAAGGGTATTAATAGAGAGTTGTCCTCTCTCTTTGCTGCAGTGACAGCATTTACTTTTGTGGGAAGGCTTACCACTAGATGTTGGAACACTGCTGTGAGGATTTGATGGTAATTAGCATGTCATGTACTGATGTTGGATGATCAGTTCCAAAGGTATTGGATGAAGGTCCATTACTCCAGAGAATGCAGGTCCACTGTCCTCAGCCCAGTTCTGTGGGGCTTTAGGCCCCTCTAGCTGACCCTTTGCATTGGGCTTTGGTGAACATGGGCAAATGTGAATCTGCTCCAGAGCCTGTTATTGTACTGGCAGTGTTTTTTATGGAGATTGGACCAAACACTTGTATCTGCTGTTCATAGCAGCTGAAGTCACTAATTGGAACAGCTGTCTGCAAACTTTTGGACATATAACATAGATAGATAGATAGATAGATAGATAGATAGATAGATAGATAGATAGATAGATAGATAGATAGATAGATAGATAGATAGATAGATAGATAGATAGATAGATAGATAGATAGATAGATAGATAGATAGATAGATAGATACTTTATTGATTTCAAAGGAAATTTAGCATGTGACTGCCTGATGGGCCTATGCTTAAAAAAACAAAGGTGCCAAATGCAGTTCTTTGGGAGTGATGTCATATAAGACCTGCCATCTGCATATCACTGCTGTTGGAATAAAACCTTGTGTCCCCAAAATGATAGCAGGGAAAAAAAAGCCTTAATTTTTCATGTAAGTCAATAGATCTAGATGGATTCCTCAAGTTAATTCTGAGCCATTTCTCTTGCTCAGGTCATCGTGAAATGTATGTACAGTCTACTGGCATTTTCAAATAATAGGAAAAACTGTAGAATGACAACTGATATACAAGGTTTTGTTCTGAGGGCAGCAATATATCAATAACCAATACAACTTGTTGAATTCTGTGAGATACAAAGAGGTCAGGTTCGGTTAATAAACCACACAAATGTCATAAGTGGACATCAGGAGGGAAAAAAGACTGTAAGAATGTAAGATATGGGCCTTTTAAAGGTTTTCTGTCAGTCCAAGTCAAGAACCAATCAGGAAGCTTTATTATTGAAAGCTTTTAGTTTCAGTTCAACATGCTGTGCCACCTCCAGGCCTCTCCGTCCTCCTCTGCAGCTTTCTTTTCTTCTGCTTTACTTTCTGGGCGGTTTTAAACAGCACAGACACAACAAAGACACGGACAGGAGCTTTAATAGACTATATATATCATCACTGTCCAGAGGAAAATAAATATTTTTAATTTTCTTCATCATTTGAATGCAGCCGCTGCTCTTTACATTGGGTGAGAATTTCATGATGCATGGACCAATAGAGATGCTCTAAAATAACTTAGAAAGAATTCTGGTTCCTTAGACTTTAAAAGTAAAGCACGTTTCTGGCCTCTCTGGCCATTTTGCAGATGTTTGTTTTTCTCTGGACAGCTCCAGGTCCAGTCCTGCTGTAGAAGTCAGAATGCAGTCCTGATCATTCGACATCGTTTCATTTGTATTGCAGCGTTAACGTGTACACGGATATGCATCGTGATCAAAAACCTCTAAATAAATCTCCACTGGTATTGACGCCTGGGTGCTTTGTAGTAAGAGTCATTACCATTCATGCGTTTATTAGTTGCTCGCATTCGTGCATTCGTTAGCTTGATTGTAATCCTAGTTCTCGCCAACAGTTGCTGTGAGTCCTCTGCCCTCTTGTGGAATTCCTAGTTGGGTACTGTACAGCCTTTTCGAACCAAAGTCTGTGGGTGTCAAGCATAAAATCATCCTTTCCAGTAGACGCAGGTCCGAAATTTGAATTTCATTTCCAGAAAACCGAGTCCAGAAAAGCTTGTGCCTGAAGTTGCATTTAAAGAACGTAGCTAAGGCCAAACCTGTCCCGGTGTGCGTTTGTAACCTGCAGGCCTTGGTTAGGAGGCTCCTCTCACCTTTTTAACCTGTCTCAGCCTTTAACGTGTTACCTGACTCCCCTGCCCCCAGCTTGCTGTGTTGTTTGTCTACTCTCCCTAAATGCAACTTACTTTAAGCATGCATCAACAACATCTTTGCAGTAAAAAATTAACCCATTTTCAGCCAATTTTCTTCTCTCTTTGACGTACATCCAGACTGCACGCCTGTTTACATGTTTAAGACTAACAATAACAGATATATTTGTCTTCCGGATCACATGACAGAGGCGGCAGTTGTCCATCAGCTGTCCCTCTCGACTGTATCTGTTTATAGTTTGTGCATCTGGTTGTAGTGTGTGAAAGTTCAAAATTGCTTTGTTCTTTTTGTCTCTGGGATTTTATTTTTAGTTTTTTTATTTCTTTTTATTTTTATGCACTCGAATCAGTTTCATTACTCTTTTTGGTTTGTTTTTTTGTTTTTTGGTTGATTATCGATTTTGAATAGCTGAATTTTTGGGTTAGCGTTGTCAAAACTAATTGAAGTAGATGTAAACACCAAATCTCAAGTATCACTGATTTGAGAATATGCTTTTGATTTCCAGTCTTCCTTTTTTCAGATTTGGAACTACTTCAACGAATATTTTATGTGCTCAGAGCCAAACAAAAAAAAAAAAAACATCAATCCATCAAACGATTGGTTAGCTTGACCTTTAAAAAAATGTAATAAAAAAAATGATGACAAAATTAATTTTTTAAAAAGTTTTTTCTGCATACAAAATGCTAAAAATAGCACATATTATTGTCGGTGAAACTGTTCCAGATCTTGATGTTCTCTTGTTTTTCAAATTCTGACAGCGATCTTGTCTAAACAATTGACTTATTTAAAAAAAAAACTCTCTCTATATATATATCTATATATATTTCTTATTATATAATGAATGGTTTCAAACTGCATGGCGAAGAAGTTGCAGTTTAGGGTTTGTCAGATTGTCAGTGTTAGAGTTTTGTTCTTTTTCGTAGATGGGCATGTATATGCTCATTGTTTGTATATCCCCATCCCTTCCTTACAGCCAAAAGCTCTAATGCCGCCCGACCGCTTCGTACTGCCTTTACATGGACATGGCAACTGACTTACACAATCACCCCCATCATTGTCATCTCCTATGTAGTATGTTCATAGGTCCAGCCCCAACCCCCCAACTCCTCCTCACACCCCCCCACCCCCCTTCGCCCTCTCCCCACCCCCTCTAGCTATGCTAAAATATGTACAGCCATCCATTCATTCAAACTTTAAGAGTAAATCAATCTAAGCAAAAAGTTTAATTACTAGAATGTAGATATTTATTGACAAATGATATATCGAATCCAAGGCTCAAATATGTACAGTTTTTTTGTATGAAAACTGGATGATTTAAATGAAGAACACACAAAAAAACAAAACAGAATAATGGTGAAGTTTATTTTTCATGTTATGTGGTGTGGATGTATGTGTTGTTGCCTCCCTGTATACTCATGTCTGAAGAATATATCTAACAAAGAAATACAGTGGCTAGTAATTTTCTTTTCACAAGAGAGACCTGTCCAAGGACATTCTTACACAACTTTCTTTTGTGCACTTTTTTTCTTCATGCCAAAATCATGCGGGCAATTTGTTGATGTAAGTTAACACAAATCTGGTCTACTTACTTTTCCTTCAACTTTCTTATGTTGTGTACATGGTGTTCCTTTGATATAAGCCTTATGTTGTTTGACCCAATGTCGTTTATTATTGATTTAGATTTGTGCTTGTGTGTGGTACAGTAACTAGCTGCGAATGATTTCATTTAATAATTGCTTTAGTTTTATTATTACATTTTAATATTTTTTGTTCATTTATTTGCATTGTTTTAGTTCCGAGCTGTAAGTCTTTTATTGTGTAGCTCATATATGCAAACCTAAATGGCAATTGAAGGCTGGCAGCTGCAATGACAGTTTAAATATCCGTCAGGCGGCGCATGTAAAGGGGGCGCTTTCTGAAACTCGCGCTCCTGATAGCATTTCTTTACTTCCATGTTCTGTGCTGTATCTATCATACGCCCTCTCAAATTAGGTTTGCTGAACGCTCCTTGCAGTGCATTTGCAATTCTAATTTATAAAATACTCACTTATACTTTATATTGTTTTATGAGCTACATACAAGCTTGTTATTGGCCTCGGGGTGTTTTTTTCCCCATGTATTAGTTTAAAACTCACAGAGGCTATAAGTAATCAGTGACTGAGGGTGTATCTAAAAGTAGAAAAGACCACAGTGGTGGCAGTATAATACATATTAGCAGCTAATTAGGCCCTATTAGTACTGCAGCACAGTGTGTATAATAGATCATCTGACAGATAATCTCAGTCTAGCCTGTGTCTAGACATGACATATATTTAGATGATTGTTGATTGCTGATTAGACATGTCTTATGATTATTGTTCTAATTATTCTTCTTTATACTAGAAGCAAAACATCACTTTTTTATTAGTTGTGTCAAAATCAGCACAGTATTTAAATGTTAACAAGATAAATAATTAAAGGCACTGTCTTTTCTTGCTTTGGCCCTTCAAACCATTAGTTAAACCTCAGCTCTCTGCACTCAGGGTTGCAGAGACTAGTCAACTAGTCTGCTGTAATGGTCAGCGATGACACTCTAAGCTAGATGTTGCTGATCATGTGTATTCTGGTGAATGGTGGGGTCCATATCTCCATATAATCCTGAAGGCTAGTAATGTGATCCAGTGCTTTCTAGAACTACTAATAGAATTTAGAACATACTCTAATTGTGTCTATAGCTTGAGCTTCATTCTAACACCTCACCCGCTGATCTACAGCGCTTCAAATATCAGTTATTGAACATGTACTGTGCAAACGTCTTAGGCACCTAAGTGGATTTTAAAAGCCTTATCAAGCTGTATTTAAAAATCTTATCAATAAGTATATTTTCACCAGTAAGAACACCAGATATCATTAAAACAGATGTAATGAATCATAAACACAAGGAGCAAAGTTTAGTTCCAGATATATCCTGGACGCCCCAGACAGCTTAAGTACTTGGTATTCAAAGCAGGTATTAGATGAGACCTGTTTCCACAAGGAAAAGCTTGACATAGGTTAAATAAACACATGTATGTACAAACATTACCTACTGTATTAATACTATTTAAATATTTCATGAATAAAGTTCTGATCGAATAAAAGCTTTCTGTCTGGAAAAAAATAGCTTTTTATATAGAATAATGCCCCCACGTACCTTAAACTTGCACAGTACACAGTACAGATGGACCACCCATCTATAGGGTTCACCTGAGCCAGATACACATTTGCGAGAGTGTGTGGTCCATTTGTATTAGCAGTGCCCACCAGGCCACATTGAAAAGGGCAATTCTCACATCGTCAGCGATTAGTCGCTATTTTTTCATCACATACTGCCGGCTTTAGTCTTCAGTCGTGGAACCCCTAGTCCGCATGCTGTGACTCTCATTCAAAAAAACATATTTTAAATAGCTCCAAGTTTCACTGTGGCTTGTTTATAAACCCCAAATTATTTCCAGCTACTGCTACAGTGAACACGTCTATATCTACTGGCATGGAGTCCAGCAAAGCAGTGCTGATGCCTGCAAAATCAGTAATAACAGTAACATTAGCGCTGGAGGACACCTTCAGCAGGCTGTGCTGGACAATGCTCATGGGAGAACTTCGGATAAAAATTTACAAGCCACATACTAACAAAAGCAACAGCGAAGTGGAGCTTCAGTTCCCCTCGAGAGCTGAATGAACGAGAGCGAGAGGCTACAGTCAACAAACGTTGACCGTCTATATGATGCACAAACTGCTCTAAAGTCTCAGATCTTATAAAGTCGTCCGAATCTTTCTTCAGGGTGAAACTATCCTGCTATTTTACATGTACACTAATTTCTAACCAGCGAAGGCCTTGGGTCACAATACTGGCTGCTAAACTGAGGATGGAGTGGGAGGGGATTGCTGAGGGATCATTCAGCTGTCACTGTAGCGCTGAGGCGGGCCTGCCATTTCGGTTTCAGTATAAAGGCATTCAAAAGGCATGAGGCCGGGGCAGCTGGGGAGCCAGATTTTTTCCTCGGAGAGATTACAGCAAGTTCCAGTAGCATTTCAGAAATGCTTCACCAAACACAGTGTTCCTCATCTGTGTGTGCTGGAAGATATCTCGTCCTTTTGACTGGTTTATGTATGTGGCGCTGGACAAATAGCCGTTCTAAACATTACCGACTCCTATTTGTATAGCCAAGCCACAGTTATTACGTTTGGCCCAGTCCAGCACACGTTTTATGCACAAATGTAGTATTTACGGCAGATGTGCATTTCCCAGACATGGCTTAGACCTAATCTTGGACTAAATTGAAGCGCCGGTGGTGATGCACCATTTAAAATCCCTGTTTAGTCCAGGTTTAGGCTTAATCTGCGTTTGCGAAACCAATAAGAATCAGTTTGCAGCTGATTTTAGTCACACTGACTGGCTCACCCATGAAGACCTCTTGAAGCCTTTTGTGATAAGTTCTGCTATAAAATTGTTTGAGTTGATTTTTCTTTTCACTTAGATTCAGTTCATTGGTTCTATCTTTTATTTCATTATTTGCAGATTGTTTAGATTTCTTTCCTCCGATAAGCTCATGTTCTCTAACACCATGTCCTGTTGGTTTTCTTCCATCCTAGGAGGTGAATTAATTATCCCAGTACATGTAGAGGATCCCTTAGAACACCCTCCTGTAGCTACACGTGCACCCTCCATTCCTCTCCCCCCAACCCTCCGCCCCCCCCCCACCATTATTGAGACCACCAAAGAGTCCCTGTCCATGGCCACTGAGGCGGGGGTACCTTGCTTGTCGGACCGAGGCAGCGATGATTGTGATGATGATGATGATGGCTTGGTGATATCTGGGTATGGCTCTGGGGAAGCATTTGACTCTAACCTGCCCCCTACTGATGATGAAGATTTTTACACCACCTTCTCCTTGGTAACAGATAAGACCTTGTCTACGTCGGCCTTTGAAGGTGGCTACAAAGCTCACGCGCCTAAGTGGGAAGCCAAGGACTTTAGACCTAACAAAGCCTCCGAATACGGTAGGACTACCACTACCGCGTCTTTATCCCCCAAGCCGAGCCGCTCCACAACTGCGTCCACGCCCGCCACGCCACCCAAACTGCCTGCAGGCAAAATGAATAACCGCGAGCTTAAGCCCCAGCCCGACATAGTCTTGCTTCCATTGCCCACTTCCTATGAGGTAGACAACACAAAGCTGAAGAGCCCATTAATAACCTCCCCCATGTTCCGTAATGTACCCACAGCAATTCCCACGGAGCCGGGCGTCAGGCGGGTTCCGGGGGCCTCCGAGGTGGTCCGTGAATCTAGCAGCACCACCGGAATGGTCGTCGGGATAGTTGCTGCTGCTGCTTTATGCATCCTAATTCTCCTGTACGCCATGTATAAGTACAGAAACAGGGACGAGGGATCGTACCAAGTGGACGAGAGCAGGAATTACATAACCAACTCGGCACAGAGCAATGGCGCGGTCATGAAGGACAAGCAGCATAGCTCGAAAAGCAGCAACAAGAAACAGAAAAACAAGGACAAGGAATATTACGTGTGAGTGCGCGACATAAGGACGAGAGACTGTGAACACACTGACCGTATCGGGAGCCGCGCCGAGGAGTGAGAGCGTGAGAGAGAGTAAAAGAGAGAGAGAGAGAGAGAAAGAAACAGAGAGAGAGAGAGGGGAAATGGCACTGTGCTGAGGTGCTGACCACTCACATGAACTGTAATATAAAGCACACTTACTATTGTAAGCATACCGAGAAGGTAAATAGCGACATTAGTGACCTTATTCTTCAATCTGGTCGAAGACGTTATCAGTGTAGAAATACTTTCACGAGCTACATCATTATCCTAAGTGACTTTTAGAGGTATGTGATCCTTGGCGTAACGAAAAAAAACAACGAAAATCTGGTTTTTTTTTTGGTTTATTTTCTTTATTCTTTTGTAATCCTGTTAAAAAAAAAAAAAACAACAACAACAAAGAGGAGAAAATTATTTCGGCCATTGCAAGCATGTGAGCGACACGTAGTGTTGGCATCTTTCGAGAGAGTGGGACAGAAAAAAATAGAAGAAGAAGAAGAAAATATTTATTGTACAAACAGAGAAAGAAGGACTCCTGCCAAAAAATAATCTATATATGATGGAAAAAAAAGATTTGTATTGTTTATACATTATATGTGGTGTCATCATTTTTTTGCTCTCTGCAAAAGAAAAAAAAACGAAGAAAAAAACGAAGAAAATACTATGTAGTAAACGAAAAATCGAGTGAGACTGCTGAGGACAGATCACTTTTGCAGCACTGTTATCCGAACTCGACCAAAACCGTGTTTGATTTCACGACCGACTGTGACATTTTGCGAAATTTGTGAATTTGAGAGAAGTGGTGCATTTTTCTCGTCTCGGTAAAGCGACTGATTGTAATGCATGCCATCTTAACGCGACAGTGTATGACGCTCGGGGTCCGCCCCGGGCAGACCAGGCCAGTCCACTCATCAGACACGCCTTCTTTTGTCCCCCCCACCCCACCCTCGAAAGCAACGATTGACAACGACCACGACGATTGACGACGAAGACGGCGATGAAGACCGACGCCCCCCACCCCCGCCCGACCCGTCCTGTTCTTTTCTTCGCGGCCAGTGCTGGTTTGATCTTTTTCGATCATGATGTATGTTGGTCCCATTTCCTCTTGTTCTCTTTTTTATGAAGCTGTCTGGTGCAGACTGGCACTCTACTATAAACGCTGTTACGGATGTCTATACGGAAAATAAATCTAATGTGAAAAGTGTGAATTCTATCTGTTGTCACAGTCGACTGTGTCGAACGGCAAAGTTTGTTTACATATTTTATTACATTCTAGCGCTTGTACTTTCTAGGTAGATGATGTACATAAAGGAACCTAAGTTGTATTTTTTTTAGTGATGACTCTATTGTACAGAGAGACCATTTTGATTTATCCGTGTGTTTCATGAAGAAAGTCCCACGTCGTCGAGAGACTTTGCAGTGTTGAAAAAAAAACAAAAGAAGAAAATCTAATTCAATAGACGCATATTTTGTAACGCAAAAGCAGAGAATATTGTTAGATTAGAGGTCTAATCTTTCTCGCAGATGTTTCTAAGTCGCATGGATATTTGACTACTTGACGCTGTCAATCAAATACAAGACACACTTCTTAATTGTACTGAGGCTTCCTTGTTATCGGTTGTTTTTATTTATGGAAGAATCAACAGAAATATGTAACAATAAAAACAGAGTCATATGGATGCGGACCATGCAGCTCGCACCATTCACATGGAGTGTGATTCTTACCGCCGTGTCTTAATATTCAATCGAACTAGTATCTTCAGATGTGAACGTGTGTGCCATTTTTCTAGATGCTGATTTCTCATTTCTCGTCACCTCCCATCAGATTTATGTTTCTTTAATCCTTTCATGCTTTGGCATCGGTGGATGTGTAATAAAACCTTTAACAGAGGTTGTCCATTACATAATGCTTTCCATGTTGCTTCATATTGTTTATATATGTGAAGTGCACTATTCTAGAGAGTCTATAGATTCAGAATCACTTACAGTTGTGGTGATGGGAACCAGACATCTCAAGTATTTCCTTTCTATGAAAGCTGCACGGGGCTTTAAGTGGTTGTGCATTTGCTTATGCATGCCTGAGACATTGTTCTACATTCCTAAATACCTAAATATTTATTTAATCCATGCATATTAACTTTGTGTTAGGGACCCGACTAAGATTTATTTTATTTAGAAATAAATTAATTCCATCATTCAAGCTGCCATGAGTTCCACAATTGACTTGTTTTTGATCATCACAAATTTATAATTCAGTTGTATTTTTTACTTTGTAAAAGTCATTTTTGTATTAATACCCTTCTAACACACAACATGGGTCAAAAATAAGCCTTATGTGTTCACTATGGAGTTTGATAGAAATTGCTGACATTTGTAAACATTTGCAGTCAGGAACATATTTACAAACACAATTATTGTAAAGTAAATTAAAAAACATTTTAATTTTTTTCTCCTAAAAAAACATTGATATGTATATGTAGGTTTACTGTTCTTTTCTAGATAAGGGCAAAATGCAAGGGGGTTCTAGGGGAACTGGGGCTTCCTGATTAAACTAGTGGACCCCATGAATGTTTTAATATTGACATTCTGCAGGGTCCCTGAAAATAAATCTCTGCTGTCAGGCTGTTTGTTAGCGAAAACATGGACACTTAAATTCAAGGGAATGGTGTCTCTAATATTCTACTAAAGGTGTAGCGGTGGCCTGCCTCAGGGTGGCGCTGTAGCGCATCTGTTCACACAGTTTCCTACCTTAGCAACTGTAACTTTGCCTGGAATATGTCTGGAAACCTATACGCCATTGCATATTTGTAAATCTATAAACTTGCCCTCTTTCTCAAGACACTTAATGTATTGGAGTGAACTGTTGTTTGTTTCTAGAACTGAAGCTGGAGGAGGAGATGATGAGTAAATTTTGGTGATATTAAAACTTGGATCAGCGGAACCCCCCCCTAGGAGATATTTTGCAGAACGGTTATTGACATTGAGAACCCTGGTTCCTGTCACTGTAAAGAAATCTAAGCCACACCATTTAGAATGACTTGCAACCTCATGACCTGAATTATGCAGAAATGTAAAAAAAAATTGGTGGAATTCCCCTTTATCATTGTTGACCAGAAACCTGGCTGTTCATATTTTTGATCAAATATGGATGTTTAAAAAAAAGGAATGTATTTTCATCTCATACCCATCTGATTCTAGCATCATCTTCTTTCTATGTTCAGAGCCTCTTCCTCATGTAAGCACAGTAAGTATGCAGTGTGATGGCAATGCCTCTCCGGAAATCCTGCCTTACACCGAATGTATTCATGCTCCACTGACGCACGGCATGAAAGTTAATCTCCATCTCTTCTCAGTGATGCTATTAGGCAGATCCGCTGCCTCCGTACTACAGAGTACATGTGATAATCATGTAGTAATGCTGCATATTTATGTGCGTCTGAATGAAATCTTCATTAATATAACATCTTTCTTTTCCCGACTCCACAACGAGCAGAATTCCAGACATCTGTTAATGAAAGATGTAGAATGCTGACTTCTGCCAGATTTTAAAAATGAATTTATTTTAAATATACATTTTTTTCTCCTAATCACATGCCTGCGGCTTCAAAATGAACTCTTTAAAGGTGACATATTAGACCCCATATCCACATGTGAACACAGACTCTCTGGGGGTTTTAACGAAATGTCTGAGACACGCTTTAGTCAAAATACCATAAGGAGGAAGCAACTCTGTTCTCTCCGCATCTGAACAGCTGCTTTGAGTGTCTGTTCTCTAAATGCTAATGAGTCACTGCAGACTCCGCCCCCTCTTCCACAGGGTGAATTCCAATGCCAGTACACATTCTTTCATTTTACTCTCAACTTATTCACTTGTTGATCAGATGAATTTCATCTTGCAGATATTTAACTACAAACACTAACAATGCTGTGGATCCTGCAGCACAAACGGTGAGAAGTATCTAGAACATCACGTCTCCACTATTACCTCAGCTAGAGCTGGGCGATAAATCGATTTCATCAATGAATTTGAATTTACAGTTAAGGACGATGCATTTTATGAAAATCGTTTTTTCTTTCAGTTTGAACTTCCGCCATTGACGCCCCCCTTTGGGCTTCCGTAGTTCAGAGTGACCTTAACCCCCTTCCAGGCACTGGCTATAGAGACACACAGACACAGGTTCAGTTTTGCAGCATCCTACAAAGACCAAACAAGTCCTCGCTGTAAGGTGTGTTTGAAAACGCAGGACGAAGCAGCACGACAAACTTATTCCAACACAAACAGAAGTATGCAGCGGAGTGGGAGAAGTGCTGCTCCCAGCGGAATGAAAACAGCCGCTCCGCTAGCACACCACCCAAAACCAAGCAATCAACTGTCCCAAATACACTTTCAAACTGTGAGCCATATGATAAGAATGGGGAACATTGGAAGGCAATTACAGATGCTATAGCGATGTTTATTGCAAAATATATGGCGCCCATATATATATATATATATATATATATATATATATACAGTCAAGTTTTAGACCAGAAGTACATGCGACCAAGCCGCAAATATTTTTCTGAAGTTGCCACAACTGTATAACAACACATGCCAAAAATCACTAGCGAGCTGGAGGAGGATGTGTCGTATTATGCCGCCACTGGTGACCTGTTGTCCAGCCGCCCAATGCAGCTCTTCATGAGTTTAACAATACATTTTGTTAACGACACCTGGGATCTTTTTTTAAAGGCCATATCGCCAAGCTCTAACCTCAGCTAGTGCTAAACACCAATAGCTATCTAGAGCATTGCATCTCTGTTAATCTATTACCCCAGCTTTTAAAATAGTTAGTGCTAAATGGCCAAAGAAACACACAGCATAGTTATTTGTATATACAGTTTTTCCACAGACACTTGTTAAGCCCTATTCATGAAAAGTTGCATTGCCAGTGCTGCGCTCTACTGACGCAGTTCAGAAAAATGACAGCTGAACTTTCTTATTTGCCAGCTTCTTGTTTATATGTTCCCTTTAATGGTGCAGCAGTAGGTGCCTGAGATGATGAATGTAACTACTGCACCATTTAAGGTGGAAAATTAAAACAAGTATCTGGTAAATAAGCACTTTAGCTTCTTTGACACAAAGTGCTCAACAACCACATACAGGTTTTGGTCATCTGTAGCTGCACGTTGCCATCAAAATGAAACTAACCACTCAGGTGCAGCTGGCAACATAGCAGTCCTCGTAATTAGGTCTCAGCTTCCACATAATGCTAGCAGCTCTGGCATTTCCAAGAACTAATGCAGCCCCTTTTGCCGAAGTAGTTGTGAAACCTTGGACCGAGCTACTCAGAGCCCTATTAGTATTGCTTAATGAGCCCCCACTTCATGTAGGAAGGTGGGAGCCAGATCTAAAAAGCATGTTTTCTGATCTTGGCCCCCAAAAACTGACTGTGTGGACTTATTTCACAATTTGTGGGCTGGTAGGAGCTCCAGATATGCCCCAGATTGGTCTCCTTTTAAGTGGTCATAGCCCCCCCTTTTGTTTAGTCCTATTTTATATATCGTCGCTTTCCAAAGAAAAACATGTATGTCAATTTATGTCAATTTTTATTATTCTGCATCATTTGAATACATAAGATGCGTGATTTCTTGGTGAATGGACCAATAGAACATGCGGTGAGCTTTCCATTGACTTCGATTGTATATTAAGATTAAGTTTTTGTCCTCTCCTGTAAAGTTGTCCTTTTAGAGATACATGTTTTTGGACAGCGATGATGAACTGTCTCAAAATGCCCTTTAGAGTTGTGTGCAAAAAATTAGGCACTTAGATGATATTTAGCACAGAACTTAGAACAGAACTCGAATCAGCCACATGTGTTTGTACACAGTGGAATTTGACCTACACATTTAACCCATCCCACACACACACTACGGGGCAGTGAGCACACGTGCCCGGAGCGTTGGGAGCCCTATCCACGGCGCCCGGGGAGCAGTTGGGGGTTAGGTGTCTTGCTCAAGGGCACCTCAGTCGTGGCCTGGGGGATCCCAGGGATTGAACAAGCGACTGTCTGGTCACAAGACCGGATTCCTATCCTTCAGGCCAAGACTGTCCCCCTGCGTATGTGCTGATTAGTGAAAATAAGATACAGGAATAAGATACATTAAGTGCAAAACAGAACTATCAATTTGAGGTTATTGTACGTGTGGTGGTATATAAATAAATATATAGAATGTAGGTGTACACAGAATGTGAGATAAGGGGGTGGTATATAAAATACAATATAAATTACTATACATATATACAGTAAGGAGTGAAATGCACAGAGCAGCATATGTATATATCAAATGTGATCTATGCATTGTTGAACTAAACCAGAATTTTAGTCAAGTGTTATAAGTGTGCTCTCTGTAAAGGATGCGTTACATGATTTTCACTTAGAAAATTAACAAAATATGAGCTGTTCAAACATGTCCACACGACTCTAGATTTTGAGACAATTAAATCAATGAACAGTTTGTGTTGTACGGCAAATAGTGCAAAAGTGCTCCAAAATGAGATCAAACTGGCTTGATTGACGACTTGTGTTAACTTTCACTCCCTAGGTTTGTCCAACCTAAACAGAGACTAACTTGGGAAAAGTCAGCACAGCTGTGTGAGCCAGACGACCCACATCAGCCATGTGACTGTTAACGCTTATGCAAGCACTACAGGAGCACTGTTCTGTTTACATTAAATGAGGAGAATTTTGATGAAAAACAGCAGCTTTTTAGTGGACATTGGAAAGTTATTCATAGGAGGTCACTGTCCAGGTAAAGTATGTGCCCATAAAAGCCTGATTAACACACTGAAAGGGAAACGTAGGTTTCTTGGAGCTGTAGCGTTTGTCCTTCTCCTATGAAACACTAAGTTTGGTAAGTTTCTACAGTAGGGTGCTGTTCATACGACTGGACACCTACATATCATCGCTGTTCAAAGAAAACTTGTATCTCTATGTATGTATTTCTGTTGATGTTTATTTTTCTACTCTGTTTGAACGGAGCAGCTGCCGTTTACATTGAGTAAAAATTGTTCCATGAATGGACCAATAGAAATGTCCCAAAATAACATGGAAACAAATTTTGGTTCCATTGACTCTCCTGTAAAGTTGCCCTTTTGGGTACATACATAATAAGTAACAAGTAACAATTCACTCTGGACTAATTTGCTACAGCGCCACCCTGAGGCTGGTCAGTGCTTCTTGATAATAAAAAAAAACACAGAAGCCTGTAGACTGTGAGTTGAAACATTGACAACATAATGCCATAGTAAGATTGGTTTGAGGGACCATCTACCAACCACCAGCATGATCTACCAACTACCAGCATGCAGAAGGGTCCAAACGGAATATCAGGTGTGCCCCCCCCCTTTTTTTTTCTTCACAACTGGCATAAAGGTTACATGTGCCACTTTGCTCACATTTGTGAGATTAAGCCTGTTGGAATAAGCATTTATAAGCATTTATTCACTGTTATATCATGACAAGCTTATGTAAGCATCCTGTAGCCTTATGAAGAGTAGCAAACAATAAAGTTTTTGAACAGTTTTAACAATCCTACATTGCTATAATGCTATATTGACATAGCCATGTCATAAACACTGTGTCTAGTAATATCATCCTTTCAGATTATCATTGTTATATGTTATAATGTTTGCCATGACGGCTAAACTAGAGTACACAGCATGTGGCAAACTGTCCTGATATGAAGCATTATGATAGTCGCCAGTAACATGACATCATTGCCGTGTTGTGTTATATTTGCCATGATTTCATTTTGTTTTTTGTTTTTTTGCTTTGTTTTTCATGCTAGACTCACTTTCTTCATACATGCTTTCACTTTATAGCCCTTGTTTCACAGCACAGTGTGTGTTCCCGGTCTCAGTGCCTAAAGTCTCTAGCGCGTTCCACCACAGCGTTCAACCCTAATGTAAAATGTGAATCAAGCTGAAAGGCCTGCCGAGCAGCCGAGCTCATTACCATTCCTTAGCGCAGATTTCCACTAAGTATGCTGGGCGTTCGCCCTGGTCCCCAGTTAGGCACTCACCGGCAGGCTGCGGTGCCTCCTCTGAATGAAAGCAAAGTGTGAAATGTACAATTTCAAAATGAACATCTTATTACATGGGTGGCTGGCTTATTGAACTGCATTGACTGAAGCAGCCCTTTTCCAGGCGATGAGAAAGTTAATTAAAATTCTGCAAAGGCTTAAAATTCAATAATCCCTCCACAACTTCCAGATGAGCTCTGGTGATTAGGAAGATTCATTATAGCGGGCCTCCTTTATGCTAAGAGTAAATCCTGCGTTCTGCGTGTCAGAGGCAGACATCTAATCAAACCGCATGCACAATGTACACTTGAATTCTATTCCCGGCTTATGCAAACTAGTTGTGCTGAGTGATGCTTTAAAAACAGTAGAATATGTATTCATACACCGAGCCGAGATTATATCAGCTGAACTTATACTGTAGAATTGAAGTGTTGCAGACTTCAGCCTGTCTGTTGCTGCACAATTTGGTAGGCTACCTGTTCCCTATCCATGAGCAGAAAAGACCAGCACAGGACCGCCGTTGACCTCATGTTATTTGGGTAGTAGGCCATTCTCGGCACAGTGGTGACGCAAGACATGGTAATAACAGTGTAACTCATAGTCACTGAGTGTGTCTAATAAACTGATAATACTGTCTATCTATCTATCTATCTATCTATATATATATATATATATATATATATATATATATATATATATATATATATATATATATATATATATTTCTTCAGGAGCATTTAGTGCAACACAAAACAAAAGTGCAAACAGACAAAACAATGAATACAAAATATGTACAATAAATAGAAAACAGGACACAGATCAGTACACAGTACTGAGAATGTATGTACATATTGACATGTTGGAAGATAGCCTGGCATATTTGAACATAGCTGTAACTAAGGTAGTAACCAGTACAACAGTAACGGAATACAGTATTTGGTTTTAGCATCAGATATTCTTAAGAAAATGTAAAAGAATGCACATATTCATATTACATTATTATTAATTATAATCTTAAATTATATTAAGGTGTGAAATGCAATAATGATTATATATAAATACAGTATTTCAGACAAAGTCTGGAGTTGCAGAAGCGAGAAGGGAGCAAAGTGGTGCTCTTTGTGTATGTGTGTGTGTAGACAGAGACTGTGAGAGTTGAGGAATCTGATGGCTCATGAAATGTTTCATTTAGAAGTAAAACTTACTGATTTGGATTTCTTTTACATTTCAGTGATGTTTACCATCCAACACAGCTAGTGAACATGCAAGTAAACCCTCTGAGTTTTAAGAGTGTTGGCCTCTTAAAATAATTGTAAATATGAAAGAATATTTCTTACATGTAACTCTCAACTCTGAATATTTAAAAAATATCACAATACAATGTTAAAACAATGCCTCAGATATCAGACCGTGTATTTATAACTGAGATCTGGCTTTTAGAGGCTTCAGACGTCTGGTTCCTTCCAACACTGTTGTAAACAAATGACTCAAACTAAAAAAAAATACTATCCTGAATGACTTTGTTTGCACATCAGTTCCATAATCATGCCAAAATCAGCAGTCCCCTTTAATGACAGGGTCTGTTCTACACAGTTCTATTGGATCTGGCTGTTCTTAAATGTATTATTAATTTTAAATACATGCTATGTATTAGGGCAGACAGTTTAACTCATTTTAGTACAACTTAATTTATTAATTTGACTATATATCCTTAGGAAGGTATTTCTATCCAAAGAATTATCAAAAAAATTAACCATTAAATTTCCATTGACTAGTCTAATTTAGTCTATAGAGCGGCTTTGACAACTGTAGCAGGCTTTAACCCCAACACTCCCACCTGCCTATCAGACCGTCTGGGAGTGTCAGTCTCTGGGAACTGCGTCTCAGTTTGCATTCTACTGTACTAGACAGTATGTTCCAAATAGTAAAGGTACAATAGCTGGATTACTAATTCGACACACTATTTAGAACAATGTATGCATTTGACGCACAAACGAATTTTCATTATATGACATCATGATATGCTGTCATCTCAGGTGATGTACAGTATTATTCCAGCGTCATGTTTAAATAAGTGTATCATAATATTTGATATCATAAAGTCCAAGTAGAGGACAAAAACCGACATCAGACATTATAACGTCTGTCATCACGATTATCAGTAAAAGAACAGGTAAATCTGTCATGACAGCTTATGACAGCATGTTCATGGCGGGGTTATGTCACGGGTTCAGGTGAATAGCTACTTGTACTTTCTCATCACGTCATTGTTTTTACAGTGCACACTCAAAAAGGCAAATGCCATTAAACTGTCAATGGTGTTTCTCAGACACCTGCACTGCACTGCTTCTTGCTCTAACACGCCTGATCCGCTCACAGAGGACGTGATCTTTTCCTAATGATGGAACTCTAAATCCACAGACAGGCCTTCAGGATGGGATGTGGAAAACCCTACTACTGCTAATACTGCTAATCTTTTTAGTACTTATTATCTACATATTTAGTGGCTATAAGATATTCCTGATGTATGATTATCTCCTTGCTTGTGGAGAATGTGTTTAATGAGTAATTCAGCAGCTCCTTTAAGGTCACTGTATAAAAACAAACGTCCATTGCACCAGCATTATGCATGCATTAATACATAGAAACGCAATACATACATACAAACCCTTAAATATACATAGAAGTACTTGCCAACACTTCTCTATGACAGAACATTGACATCACCATGCTATAAACATGGTATAGTAGATGTCATATGCTGTCATATGAGAGATTTTGTTTAGTAATAATAATGTGTCACATAAAGCTGGAACTCATAACAGCATGCTTTTTTGCTGTGTACTCTAGTTAGACAAAAATACATCTGTAAAGACGCTATATATTATATAATATATATTATATATTAAACACTATTTTAACAATATATTCTGGACATCATCTTAATACATCTTATTACAAGGTTCAAAAGATAACTAAATAATGCATAAATAAATGATTAAATACATAAATATTTAAATGAATAAATAAATGCACAAATAAATAATAAAATACATAAATGTATTTATTAATTTCTGTATTTCTACATTTACTCATATATTTCTTCATTTATTCCTGTATTTCTACATATATTTATTTCTGTATTTCTGCATCTGTATGTTAATGGGGTAGGTGGTCTTATCCTGGCTCTAAAGCAGGATTGGTTAAAGAGTTTCAGTCGTTCTGGGTCTTCTACTACTGCCTTGGCCCTAAGCGACTGCGCTCTGGAGCAGTGATAGCGGTACAGCTAGCGAAAAGCTATAAGTTGTTGATGCTCTTTCATTTAGATCAGCGCTGTGTTACTTATAGCAGTGTTTTAAGAACCATTGCAAACTATTTAAGATCATTAGCGAATGGTTTTGCGCCATGCGCCAAATGACTGCCTCCAGTTTGGTTTGGAAAGGGTAATAGATATAAGGCGAGATAACAGAGCCTCAAAGATCAACACA
Organism: Megaleporinus macrocephalus; assembly: GCA_021613375.1. Classification (NCBI taxonomy): domain Eukaryota; kingdom Metazoa; phylum Chordata; class Actinopteri; order Characiformes; family Anostomidae; genus Megaleporinus; species Megaleporinus macrocephalus. The sequence continues at coordinate 23,740,110 of CM038712.1, forward strand.
GAAACTCAGTCTTGTGTTATTAATTTTTATATGAACATATTATCAAAACCAAAAACTAAAATCAGTTTCGGAAGGGCCCTGGTTAAGAGCCACCAGTAAGTTTCATGTTGCATGGACTGTAGAGAAGTCACAAAATTATTTGGGAAAAATGCTCTGGTTCCATTGACTTGTATTGCATACAAAATTAAAGTGGTAAAGTTACAAGGTTGTGTTCTGACAGCAGTGATATCCTCCAAACCTGCCTGCAGCACTTTAGATCCCCCTAATTCAGGCTGAGGTTATAAAATGAGTTTTGACCAAGACTGAATTTGAATAAGGCACAATACAGGATAGCCAATGAGATCAGAGCTCATTTACTTATACAGCTGTCTTAAAGGCACAGTAACAAAAACAGCCCATTTAGTGTATAGGAATAAAAAGATGACGCAAAATTGAATAATGGCTGGTTTTGGTATGCAGCCTGTACAATCACTGAGCACATTATTAGGTACACCTGCCTTCTACCTAAAATGACATATAAGAACTCTTTACAGTTCTACAATTACAGTAATACAAGCATTCAGAGCAGGCCCTTGTTAAGATTCACTAGTGCCGGCAGTCCAATGCCCCTAAAGCAGGGTTCTAATATAATGTACTACTACTGCTTTAATTCTCAAGCATATTCCCTACAAGACTTATAAGTCAGAAATTATAGAGAATGTAATGTAAACTGACCTTGTTAAAGAAACCCAGACATGTTGGTGTTTTCTTTTTTGCTGGTCATTTAAATAATGAAGGAGATTTTCTTATGAATCAAGATTAATCATTTGTTCACTGTCTGATTTATAGTATTAAACATCTGCAGATGCAAATTGGTACCTCGCTTCACGTTGCAATACCTTTCAGCTAAGCATCACAACAAACCTGTACACTTTTCCTCATTCCCTGCTTCACTGTCTCCAAATCTCTGAGTCCTGAAGTGCAGCAAAACATGCCATACAAACCGAGAACAATTCCTTTTTCTCCTCCAACTCAAGAGACTCATTGTCTCTGCTTAAACAGCGCCTGCAGTGAACCTCAGTGGAGTACAAGCTTTTCAATCTCCCATTTACATCCAATAAAATGTGAATGAAGCTAATTCGATTTATATCCCATCAAGGAAAAGGCCTCGCTCCTCCATACACTTAAAATAAAGGCTGTTTTATGGGTCTTGGCTTGGATGTATGCCTCTTGGCGAAATCAGTAACAGAGCCCCGCTATAGAGACGTCATATGCTGACATGAGTAGTCATGACAGATTCTGTAACAGAGTCATGTTATTAATACTGGCAACTATGCTGATGGATGTCATCATGTCATCAGCTTGTCATATGATTTTGTCTAAGTGAACTCCCGTTAGCTGTCAAACATTATGGCATTTGTCATGACAATTAGCAGTAGGGGTTACAGGGCACCTGTGTATATAGCTGAGAATCACCTGTCATGGCAGCATATGATATCTGACGTGACATGTTTGTCAGGGTTATGTTGATGCTTTGTGACAGAGTTCAAATAAAAACCTTACAGAGAAGTCTTTAAAGGGCTCATATCATGGTTTTACAAGGTATTGGCCCTTTAAAGATTTTTCTTTATATTTTAATAAAATATATATGTTATTTATATAAAAAAAGAAAAATGTTTAGTGCCAATACCTAGAATTATATACCTAGAATTATATATATATACATATATATATATATATATATATATATATATATATATATATATATATATATATATATATATACCCATAGTTACAATATTAAAGCTTCTCCATTTTTGTGATGTCACAAAAGCCAACACATTTGCATATATTGCTGCTGTCAGAACAAAAACCTCTTGACTTTTGACGTTTTTTGTTTTTTTTTACATCATTTGAAATTAGGTATCTGTCACACTTTACATCGTCATGTAAATTTTATGATGGGTGGACCAAAAGAAATGCCCCAAGCTTACTTGGAAAAACTTCTGGTTCCATTGAGTTGCATTAAATTGAAAGTAGGTTCTTGCCCTCTCCTGTAAAGTTACTGTTTTGGTGTTACAAGGTTCTTTTCTAATAGCTGCAATATCCTCCTAATCTGCCTACAGCACTCTGCTGAGGTTATAAAGTGAGTTTTGACCTGGACCATTTTTTGAATAAGACACAATACAGGATAGCCAATGAGAACAGAGCTCATTTACTACTACGACTGTCTTAAAGGCACAGTAACAAAAAACAGCTTGTTTAGTTCATATAAATAAAATGGGTTTAAAAGGGTGATGCAAAATTGAATTATGTCTGTTTTTGGTACAGAAATCACCAAACACTTTATTAAGTACACCTACCTTCTACTTACAAATGACTTACAGAAACACCTCACAGTTCTACAATTACAGACCGTAGGTCATATGTTTCTCTGTATACTTTGTTGCCCTGTTCTACACTTGTCAGGACCACCACAGAGCCACCACAGAGCAGGTATTATTAGGGAGGTGGATCATTCTCAGCGCCGCAGCGTCACTGGTGGAGGTGTGTTAGCGTGTGTTGTGCTGGTGTGAGTGGATCAGATACAGCAGTGCTTCTGGAGTGTTTAAACACCTCAGTGTCTCAGCTGGACTGAGAATAGTCCACCAACCAGCAACATCCAGCCAACAGTGTCCTATGGGCAGCATGCTGTTATCACTGATAAAGAATTAGAGAGCACACACTGTGCAGCAGCTGATGAGCTATTGTCTCGGACCAGTGGACCAGTGGACACAGTGTTTAAAAACCTGAAGCTTTTTATAAACTTTAGGTTCACCCTCACATTTAACACAATGATTCTTTAATGCATTCTTATGTCATCAATCAAAAGGTTTTATTTAGGGACGTACGGCTCCAGACTTGTGCTCCAGAGTGAAATGTACAAACTGCTCCATTTTTAATGACTGTAGTCTTGTACCGTAATGGTTTGGAGGCCTCTGTTGTTGCTGTACCAAAGCCGCCCTTTGCATTCACAGTGGTTTTAGACCGGACCTTTGACCCCCAACATTGTTAAGTGTGTTGTTTGTTCGTTGAAGCTCAGAAATTGGTTCCCTCGTGCCAACTTATGTAAGTGCACGATTCCTCACCTTTTCCGTGCACTCTTTTAATACGTGAAGCGCCTCTGTGTCTTACAGCGCTTTTTCAAATTGAATCTTTTGTGCGGTGTCTTGTTACCGTACTATTTTTCAAGGTAGTTGTATTGTCCTCAGCCATTCGGTGACCTTTAACTTGCTCCGTGCTGCTGTTGAGTTGCATCACTTCTGCATAAATTACTGTTCAATTCAAAGTAACCCTACCCAGGAAACTGGAGGATGCACCAGCTTACAAAATATGACCTTTCCTAAAGGAAAACCGAACAACTCTGCTGTTCCGCCGCTTCGGCATAGTGAGAACAGAAGTGCTGAACATGAAATCATCTAAAAATAAATGGATAATTATGATAATCAATGGTCCTCGATTTGTTGGACCGCATTACAGATGTGTTTTTTTTGCCGTCCGTGCCAAAAAGATCATGCCTGCTGTGTTCCTCCCAGCGTCCCACTCCCGACCTACGGTCCTCCAGAGAAAGCGACGCACTTGGCAAGATTTCATTAGGAATCTAAAGGCGTCACGGAATCGCACTATCCTTTTGGAGCTCGGCTGAAACGGGAACAGTAGCAGCAACACAAGGGAATATACTGGCCTGTATATCTTTACATATGCATTGAGCAGCAGCAAGGCATTTGCTTCACTCTAACACCTGGTACAGATAGACTGGACAGGCAGGTAGATAAACAGAGAGATGGAAAGATTGATGCATGAACTGGATGAGAGTGGATTGAACAATTGATCAGACAACAACAAAAAAAATCTTTACTGCAGTCCTTAAAGGAAATTTCTGACAAACCCGACTTCAGGCTTCAACAGCATGAAGCCACTTCAACAGTCAGCCTGTCTGCAGTGGTCTTGGAAAATTATGGCTAATGGCAAGTGTATTACTTGAGATAAACTCTTCTGCGTCACTACAACCATAGTGAATTTTCAACAAACCAGTAGAGTTTACATTATTTTCTTATATATTGAGTATATTTTTTTCCAATAACATCCCTAAAACTTGTATGTAGGGTCAGCAGTTTTAAGTAGTGTGGCCACTCTGACACTAGTATAGTCACTGTGTAGGAGCATTAGAACTCTCTGCTAATATGTTCATATCTATAAATTCCCCAAATTAGATTTAACATAAAAGTCCATTGAATTGGTTTAATTCATTGTTTGACACCGCAAGACTCGACCCGGCTTGTTTTTAGTACCAGCTACTTTCTCACTATACACATAGTATTATGGATACATGCAACTGGTCATCATAGCAATGACGTGAAACTGCAGTGATGTGAAGGAAACATTAAGAGCGGAAATAAAGAAGTGTTAATCAGAGTTACTGTTAGAATAAGTGTTTATGGTGATAGTGACAATTGTCTCTGACCAATCAGTGGTCTGCAACACTGTCAGGTCATGCTTTGATATCAGTACAGCTTGCTTGGAACCTCGATGGAGATGGTTCCCAAAATAGTACCAGGTACAATCACTGAGCACAATATTAGATACACCTACCTTCTACCTTCAAATGACATATAGGAACACTTTATAATTCCACAATTACAGACAAGAACAGCAAGCATTCGGGCGGGCCCTGGTTAAGATCCACAAGTACTGGCGGTCCACTGCCCCTAAAGCTCATGAAATGAACTACTACTGGTTAAATTCTTAAACATGTTACCTACAAGGCTTATTAGTCAGCACTTACATAGAATGTAATGTAAACTGTCTGATTTACAGTTTTGAATGTATGCAGATTCAAAGTGGTACGTCGCTTACCCAGGTTTTTCTTATTTGTGCTATTTTAATAGTAATTATATTAGTGAATGATTGTGAAGACATGGAATCTATAAAATAAGATGTATGGAATTATTCCTGGAGCAGAATAAAACATCTGAATGAGGTTTAAAGAATATCTTTTAGAATTGAGCGTATTTACTCTGATACAATTGTACATACTTTTAACATTCAGCCCATCAGCTTCATGAGGAGCCACATTTTATATTTAATACAGTAAAATGTTTTCATCTTTCAACACATGCAGATCGAAACGTCTTTAGAATCACACACACACACACACACACACACAAACACACACACACACACACACACACACACACACACACACACACACATATATATAAATTTTATTTTACAGTAAAATACAGTAAAATTTGTGTACATGGGCTTCAACTTCACTATTTAAACTTTCCACACATTCAGATCAAAATGTCTTTACAGTTATAAACATATATATCCAGTTAGGTACATCCAAACTTTTGACTGGTAGTGTACTTAAGTTAGCCGAATGACAACTTGCTAAACTGTTGAGTACAGAAATATTATAGCATTACCAAAACAACAGCCCAGCACAATAAAGCACACACCAACACATAAACACACTAAACTAACCTCCACAGATTAATTACCAACATTAAAATCTCTCATACCACAAGTGCTGCACTTTCTGAGAAGCTCTTCACATGGCTGTTCTGGTTGATCTGGCATATCGTCGCTGGCCAATGAAAAACAAATACATCCAAAACAGTACCTTTACAGAAGAGGACCAAAAAGTCAAGGGAACCAGATTTTTGGAAGCAGATTTTGAAGTGTTTCTATTGGTCCATTCACCATGGAATTTTTACACAGTGTAAACGGCAGCTGTCGTGTTCAAATGATGTAGAGAAATGCAAATCAACAAAAGCAGAGATACAAAGTGACCTTCTTCAGTACATAGTCCATGTTCATTAAAAAATCTTTAAAGGAATGGCAGGGCATGAGCAGAGGGACCTGAGGGACCAGATAGCATGTCTTGATTTATTTTATTTATTAGGTCATTATACATGGATGGCCTAATTGTTTGTCTAATTTGCATATCCGCAGTGTGCTGTCTCCAGTCACTGAGCTGCCTGAAGCCTTGTGGCCCGAGGTCCCCAGAGGCCTCCAGCGAAAGCGCAATTTGAAACGTAAATTGTTTTGTGTCTTTGACTTCTGCCCCCCACTAGCGCTGCCCCCAAGACATAATGTTCCAGCACCAGCGATTTAAAGCAAGCTAAAGATCTGCTCCGCTGATCTCTATTAGGGATGTACAAACATTTACGGGGCTTTTTATTAACAGGAGGAAATTAGCAGAATATGTTTGGAAATGAATACCCCACCCCCCAACCCCCTGAAAAGGGGGGATTTACTGTTAAATATTTCCACACAGTTCATCATTCGGAGTGGTTTAATATGAAGTGGTTCATTGTGGGTTGGGTTGTTAATGTGAGGTCTTTGCCGTGGTGGTAATAGGAACTAGAGGCCATGATGTCTAGAACACATATATATCTATATTATTTACTCTCTCAAATGACCAGTAAGTGTAGTGTCTGTCTGTTGAGGCTCTATATATATATAACAACATATGTTGTAAAAGTCACTAGATAAGCAAACCTCGACTTGCCTTATATATAATGTTGATAATTGTGAAATTATTAGGGGCAGTGTGCGAAAAACAAGATTTCTTTGTTGACTATTTTGCCTCACAGTGCTCTGCATATAACTCTCTGCATCTATTTATGCATTAAAACTACCATAAAACAGCATATATATATATATATATATATATATATATATATATATATATATATATATATATATATATATATATATATATATATATATATATATATTTTTTTTTTTTTTTTTTTAGTTTCTGTGATGTAGCTTTTAGTAGCTTAAATGCTTCAGACATCTGGTTACCATCATCACCACTGTGTGCAATTCATAGATGAGTTAGTTTCTCTGGAATAGAGTATTTTACCAACCAGTCAGACTAAATTATGTGGAAAATCCCTTTAGCTTATACTTATACATCTGTATGGCTTTGTCCCTTTTTAAATGAATAATATTATGAAGATAAATATTTTGTTATAATGATGTCTGCAATATAATAAAATTCAGTTTGGACATTAAACGAGGTTGTTATGCATGAGAAGCTCCAGTTTATGTGTGATTCCTAAAGAAACACACTTCATATAACATTGTGATGAGTATAAAATTCCACTCCAAACACTGATAAAATCATCATTCGGCTGCAGTGTGAAGCTTCAGATAACTAACATCACTCGTGTGTCTGACATTGGGATGTGCATTCCTTTAAATCGTTCCCTGAGAGACTAACAAATAAAAAAGAGAACCCTCTTGAATATAAGCACCCAGTATCAGCCTGGGATGTGGAGTCTGAAGCTAGATTTGAGCACACAGCTCCCTCTAGGGTCCATGTGTGGTGTTTGGGCTCAGTGCGTGTAAGTGGAAGGGCGGCTGTCAGCAGCAGGAGGGCGCAGTGGACTCCAGGGCCTGTGCCCAGGGCCAGAGAGGAAGAGCGTGACTGGAGTTGCTCTGGTATCCGAGCACTTCATTGTCCTAGCACAATGCCACAGTTCTGTCCTGCGCCAAGAAAGTGGAACACGACGTTATTTGGGCACAAAAAGAAAAACAATCTGATTTCTGTAACACTTCCTCCCTTTTACTCTTTTCATCACTGCTGGATTGCAATGGCATCACTGATCTATTGTTGCGTTTCAGGGGGAGTCCTGGACCTAAGAATTTGGTCCGTGCAAAACAAAAACACACACACACAAAAAAAAAGGAAACAGCTCTGCTGCCCATGTGCAAATAACACAGTCCCCTTCTCCTTCACATCCCAGAGAACAAGAGGTGCTTTTGTAGCCACGCAGGCAGAAGTACGGGACGTCCTACAGGGAGATGCTGTCACACTGTTCTAGTTCCTCTAATCAGCAGAGTTGAACTAAATCTCCAATAAAGCAAAAAATCAACCGAGCACATGACGGAGAGGACAAAAAAAAAAAAACTCTCAGCCAGAGACAACCTGGTGTGGTATGAGAATATGGTTGTTATAATTAGCGTCTCTGTGCTTCAGAAGAGGGGGGCTCGCTCACTGGAGCTGTTTTAGATATGCTCCAGACACGCGTGACATGACGTAAAGCAGTGTAGCTGGAGTGCCCTCAGCTTGGGCGTGTTCCCAGACATGAAGCGCCGTGCCCAACTATTCTAATGCAACTTAATACGCCCAATAACACACCCAATAATATTTCTCTTAATGCTTCTTGCCATTTCATGCTGATGGAATCTTTGGCACGTCTGTATGTGCTTGTTTGGAGGTGAGATTTCTTTTGGCACAGGAAGTTGTGGCTTTTAATTTGTGGTTATAGCTAATTTCAGATTTAGGGTTTTTTTTTCTCATAAAGAAAGAAATATGCGTACAGCTTAGCACCTGCGTGATTTATTTCACCTCAAGTTGCCCAAATTATCATTCGAGAGTGTTTCGTACAGCATGATATGAAGGGAGTGGTGGTCAGTGGGGAACCACGCAAGGCCAAACAATTTCTGTGTAAAACAAATAAACAGAAAAGATCTTCATGCTTATATTCATTGTTAAAGTGAAGGGGTGCCATAGAATGAAACGTTTCCATTGTTATAGTTGAACAAGGAGAGTTCAGTACATAGAACTGTACATACCATGAACCTCAAACCACTGTTGTTTCCTCAGCCTCGGCTCCACCCAAAATGAGACCCCCAAAATTGACATATACCAGCTCACATTCCAGCCCTGCAGTAAACACTCACAACTAAACAACAGGAATGGCAGACTATAAGTGGAGATGTTTACCTTTCCAAGGAACCGAACCGTCATTGGTGTATGGTTGAAGCTCGTCTTTACAGTATAGATTGAAATATTGCTTTCCATTCACCACCTTCTTAATCAAATGTTCCATTCCACCTTAAAAGCTGCAGCTTATGTGCCAGAATGCAACAGCGGCACCATTTAAGGTGGAACAGGGTGACCAGCTTCACTCAGTGTTTTACACTGAAGAGACTGAAGAGAGAAGCAGTTCCACCTTTATTAGCATCACAACCCCAACAATAACCTGTAAGTAGCAGCCATGCTGTGACTTTATCACTGTTTGCAGGTTGAAGCAGATCATTTTGTAGTGAGAACTTTAATTTAGGTTGTGTTTGATGTGGAGATAGAAAGTAGTGGGTAGCTAGAATAGGTTACATTAGATTCTAGCAAGTTCCAGGCACATCTAACTAAATTGGATGGAACATATTTACAGTGCATTTTATTTTCCTGCCTGTGTCTAATTTTACATGTTGCTTTTGTGTGATCATCATTGTGTCTCTCTGTAAAACAACCAATCAGACCAGAGCTCGTCTAATTATTCATGTTTTCACCAGAAAAGGAAAGCAGCTTGTTGCATTCTAGAACCAAATCATAGGGAGTAAAACTACATCTGGACATTAACCCTGACCAAAGTCACATACCTTTAATGCAGAACATCAAAGGACAGTTTAAATACAGAATTAATGCACTCTATTGCACATTTAAGATTTTTTTTATGCCTAAAGGCAAATTCTGCAGGATTCTGCAATCTCTGTGGTATGTGGTAGTCACAGCCAATCATGCTCTCCCATTGGTTGGGACCTTAGGAATCAAACAGAAGGCCTAACATGTTAGATTAACCACTGCCACCCAGACAAAGTATGTGTTAACGCTTCAAATGAAACATATAGAATTTAGATGCACAAATATTTGTGATATCACATCACTGCACAAAGAAAAAAACACATATATCTGTTTTTGTCGATTTTTATTTTTCTACATGTGAATGCAGAAGCTGCCCTTTAAACTGGATGAAAAGTTTATGATGAATGGACCAATAGAAATGGTCCAAAATAGCTTAGTTCCATTGACTTCTATTCAAAGTGAAGACAGTTTTTAGCCTTACCTGTAAAGTTGCCATTTTGGCTACACATGTTTTTCTTTGGGCAGTGATGATATATTTGGGCCAGTTACATAGCGACCCAGTAGATAGCCTCTTATATAGAGCTGGCACTCTAATACCCCAGTGATTAGGCTGCTGCTGTGACGTGTCTGGGACCAACAGTAGGCCACGAGTGTTGCGTTTTTCTCATAACATTGGTATTGAAATCCTAACCAGTGAGAGAGCTACTTACCTATATCTAACTAGACACCACAGAGAAACAAATCAAATCCTGATTGGCCAGTTTTCTGCAAAATTTAACACTTTTGTTTCCAATCAAAATGTAATATACAGCAAGTGTATTGTAACATTTGTAAATATTACCCTCTGGTGTCTGAGGGCATGTACATACGTTCTGAAAGCTACATTTAAAAGCACCTGCATATAACATGATACCCACATGCTTTACATCAAAATGCTCTGTTATCTTCGTTGCTACTTCCCAAAACTGCTGCAGCAACTGCAGCAACTGCAGCAGCTGTAAACTCTTTGCACGCCATCCCACATGTGTGGCTGATGTCAATGGGTTTACAAGGTGATGGGTAAGTATTTGGTGATTTCTGCAGAGTCCGTTGCTCAATTTCACACAAAGTACACCAGCATACAAATCCACCGGTAAGCAGGTGACATATAGCTCGCCCCTTCTTCTTAGCCTCATAACTCTGGATGGGGTCACATACGGCCTTACGAGGGGCAGACTCTAAAGATTCAAGAAATGCTAGAACCATATTTGTGTTCTCACAAATATAGAGAAACATATTGTATCTCCATTTTTGACTGTTTTCCATTTTTCTACATCATTTAAACACGATGGCTGTCGTTCACATTGTGTGAATGGACCAATAGAAACACTTTAAAACCATTGACTTACATTAAAAGTAAAGAAAGTTTTTGGCCTCTCCTGTAAAGCTACTATTTTGGAAATACTTGTTTTTCTATATAGACACAAAGATAAACAGTGCTGTTTCAATGTGCTGGCACGTTTGTTGACCCCAGACTTTTATATATAAGCATGTTTTATTTCACAGATGGCCTAAAATGTTCATGTGCACCAGCCTTAGCTTAGTGCTAACATATGGGTGCTAAAACAAATTAGGATTATCATAGAGGTGTTTGCGTTTTGACGTTCATGGCATAAACTCAAAGCCTAGTCGTTGCTCGCCACGGGTGATTGTAGAGCTCCTGTTTATATGCACTAAGATTCTGGATGCTCTCTGTATAACATTGTTATGTACAAAAACACACTTAAATGCTGAGTGACTGTGTTTTTGGCTCCAGACACTACATCTTAAAGCAGCTTTATGTGAGAGTTGGTATTTACTGCTCTTGGGGTCTTACTTCAGTTGAGGAGTGTAATTCAATTTTACGCTAATGTCGTAAACTCCCCTCATGGAGAGCTGTACTTATTTAATGAAGTACTTCTTATTTATTTTTATTCTAAAAAAGTATTTATTTCTTTGCATGCTAGTCTGATACAGGTTTAGATGGCAGGGATTACACAGATAAAGCTACAGTCTGCATCACAATACTTCATAAATAACATGGAGAGGGATGAACACTCTGCTGATGGAGTTGCATTGTTCTTCCATTAGCCATGAGATTGTCTTGCATCCTTTTATCTTTTGTAGCTCTCCAGATTTACTAGATCCAGATCTCTAGTTTGGTCACTCTTTCTCCTCTCTTCCCCACTATCTCCAACATCATTGTCTTCTGTCTCTTCGTAGCCTCTGCATCTGGGCTTTTTCCACCCTGACCAAAGTGACATACCTCCTATGTCGAACATCAGAGAAGAGTTTAAAGCACTGAATAAATGCTCTCTATGGCACCTTTAAGTTTTGGTTTGAACAAAAGGGTTAGTTTTTTAAATGCTTACAGGAAAATTGTTAAATATGTTTTTTTTGTGGTATGTGATAGATACAGCCAATTCACCCAGCAAAAACTGGTTGAAAAGACATTGATAGGACAGTTTTGTCAGTTGTCTAAACAACGTTGGGACTTGGTTGTAATGTTAAACAGTCGTTTCAAGGCTGTTCCAGCAACTCAATCTCAATTTAATCTAATTTCAACCATGACCTCGGGATTAATTCATCATATTACATACATGATTATTGTCAAAACAAGACAATAACAAAAGAAAGTAGTAGTATAACGTAAATAGGTAGATATCATGTTATATATCAGCAGCCGCAATGACTAAGAAAAAGATGCAATGCATAATTTTATCCTAAAGCTTGAGTTCAGCCTTACTCTATATATATTTTATATATACATGGCTGTATGTAAGCAGCATGTGGTCCGGCATGTATATACAGCCCAAATTTCAATATCTATTTTTAGGCTAAATAGCCGACCAGGTTTAGCGCAAAAAATGATGTCCATATGACGTCTGGTGTTTGGGGGGAAGCATGCTCTCGCATTGTTTGGGACTTCAGAAGCCAAATAAAAGGCCTTGTTAGATTAACTACTACTACCTTAAATCTTCAAATAAAACATATAGAATTCTGATGATAACCATAATTATTTGATTTGGCCTTCACTTTAGGCCACAACTGTCAAAACTAAGCTAATGCTGATTCGCATTAACATTTTTTGGCAATTGTAGATTAAATATGGATGTCCGGACCCTTGAAAAGACATTTCACATCTTAACTGAAGCTTGTGATATTAGCATATACTTAGCATATGGCTCACTTATATCTAACTAGATACCACAAAGAAGAACAATTCCTGATTGACAAGTTTTTCACTGAATACAACCCTTTTTTCATCCAAAATGTAATATTTCACAGATGTAGCATTGTAATATTTGCAAAGTTAGACCGACTGGGACCAAAAAGTATGTGCACATCTTAAAACTGTCTTGCACCTGCATATAACATGATACTCACAACTTTTCAAAACCACAGCTAAACCAAGATAGCCAACCAGCTAGCTATCTTCATTAGCCCTTTTCTGACCAACAAGCCTGACAACCCAAACACGAAGATGTGGCCTCATAGCATGAAACCCCCTATAAAACTCATAGTCTACATCGAGCATCGAACAGTTTGGCTTTTGCCAGTGGGTGCTAACGTTAGCTAGCTAGCTAACATTAGAACACAGTGGCTCCGTACTTTGAGTTTATTTGTTTAAGAATTGTAACTCACTTTGTCAACCACAGCTATTTTCTCTTCTCTTTCCGATCACTAGGAAAGCACTACAACGAAAACTGAATAGTATTTTAGACTCAGAGCTCTTCAATCGAGAGTCTCAGTCAGTACAGTGGAGACTGGGGTCCACACGTGAAGGTCGATATGTCCTGGCTTAACAAATGGAAACATAAAAATGTTTGACACGGTCTGAAAAACTCATGGCAAGGCCAACCCGACAGCTCTGACTTTTAATTTCATATTTCAGGCTTTACAGGGAGAGTCGCAGAAGCATATATTCACCATAACTGTGAGCTGTTTTTTTTTTTTACCCCTCTGAACTCTGTAACATGGATTCTTTACATTTTAACAAAACATCTTTAAAAGTGCTGCTTTTACACTTGCAAATTTGGATGAAACTTCCATGGACTGTTGTTTTCTGTGCACATTAAAAGTATTTCTGTAAATGTGCCAGTTTAGACACCTTGGCCGTGTACAAACAAACTGACCAAAAGTCATGAAATTATATAAAACCTGAATAATGCATGCAGCATTGCAAAACACATAACATATAACCTAAAGCGCTAAAATGCCAGCCAGTGGAAGGATTTACTACGACAGACTATGGCTACATTCTGCTTTAGCCATGATTTAAAAGTAGCTGAAAAGGAGCCAAGCATAGTGCCGTGTCTTATATATACAGCTCATTCCAACTTACTGAGAAAGCTGACGTCTTCCTCATAGGTACCATAATGTGAAGTGCTCTTTGAGGATTGCCTTGTGTACTGAGCGTGAAGCCATATGCATTACCTGTACAGTATCATTAATAACAAAAGCCAGTGAACTCACCATGCTGTTTATAGACTTTGGCCTTTTGACATACAAGTTTTATGATGAAGTTTCTGGAAGAGCTGCGAGGAATAGAAAAGCTGCTCTAGTAATGCAGAAACGTTATTAGAACCCCAGTCTGGCTAGAAGGGAGCCGCTATAGAAACAGTAAGATAAATGTTGGTCTGCCCCTTTTGCGAAATGATTCCAGCCGACTGTAATGACCTCTTAATGCTTTCAGAACTCAAACCCCCACCACCACCATGAAGCCCAGAAAGCACATTTATATCCAGCAAACACCTGTTTCTGGAAGCTTAGCAACTCTTGTAAATACTTGTATCCTGCTATTTGGGTACAGCAGAGAGTGTGCTCCTAATTTGTGCTGTCAGCGTGTGGTGGGCACCCACATGCTGGACACTTTATGGAAAGACAGTGGCGGATGTTTAGTTTAGGATGAGTCATGGCCGGCGCGTGCCAACATGTGTTTGATTTTTTCCATTTTATTATTTTTTTGTCTTGTGAGCCAGATTTATATATGTTGTTGTTTGACAGTTAAAGCTAATTTATGCGAGAATTGGTGTTTTTTTGCTCTTGGGGTGCGTCTACCGTTGCGGAGTGTAATTTATTTTTATCAACACTGTCATCAATACCAATTGTGCTTTGAGTCCTGCTGTACACCTGCATTTGTTGAGCTGAAGGTCGCATACACACAGACATGTCACACACTACAAATTACACTTAAGTGTGTACAAATTTGAAGCATCCATATGTCTGTGTGGCACATACTCAAAGAAAGGGGAGTTGGCAGGACACCAGCAAATACGTCATTAGAAGAGAAAGAACTGTGTTGACTTGTTGAGAATATTGTATTAGGTTTATTTGGCATTTTTTGGTATGAGATTAATTTACTAAGATTAAGAATTGGTGGCTATTGGCATCTGGAAACACTACAGACTGGGATGACAGACAAGGTTACAGGCTACATCACAGTATTTCTTAAATAACATGGGTAGGGATGTGCACTCTGATGTTGGAAGCTGCCATGAGCCTGTCTTGCCTCTGCTGTGATGTCTGTGCTGGGTATACTGTGCACTAAGGCACTGTTTACAGTGTGTGATGTGGTGCCGAAAGTGTTACGCAGTTCTAGGGAGAGGAGACATAGTGCTATAGCAGGCATTCTGGGTCTGGAGTGGCAGTAATAGAGACGCCATTCTCCTTATTTCAAGAATGGTTTTGAAGCTGTTATTTAAGGTAAAATTGTTAGATAATGTTGCTTTAAGGCCATCAAGAGCCATGTACTTTGACAGGCATGGGCTGTTTGACTGACTTTTTTGTAACCAGGCTACAAGAACAACAAGACACTTGTGGAATAGCTACTGGATGCCATGAATTTCCCTCTGGGATCAATAATATCTATCGATCTATCTAAGCCTGCATACAGGAAAACAATATGTATATAGGAAACGCATGTGGATATCTTGCTTAAAATATATGAAATATGTCAAAGAAAACCATGAAAGTGTCAACCATGTGTCAACCATGAAACGCTTTCCAATCCAGTAAGTTTATCTGGCTGGGTTTACAACTACTTGCAAAAGTTTGATTTCCATCTGACAGATAGCAGCCAATCAGAGAACAGCTGGCAAAATCCCAGGAGTTGTGGACAGCCCAACTTAGTATCAATATCAGGCTCTGTACATAAAGGCAACAAAGTCATTCAAACTGTAAATGTACCATGCCTACCTATTCGCTCTCTCAAAAAAGTTTTGGGGTTGGTAAGTGACTGAAACCCCTCCTCCTTACAATCAAGTGCCCTAAAGATTGACATATTTGCCTTTTCCTATAACAAAGCTCTATTCCTCTGTTCCTATTGCTGTCCTACCATAGATACAAGGTGCCTTAGGGGCCACAGATACAATCCAGCCTTCTAGCTGCAGGCAGCCACCTAGAGTTCTCCTTTCTCCCTCAATCAGTCTACCTCGAAATTATTGTTTGATGAAAAGTGGTCATTACTAATATTGCTGAATGGAAACTACTGTGTATCACTTTGACTTCACTGAGCTACATGAAAGTAAGGTGGACTAGGTGATGTTCTGGTGATTGCAACGTGCTGGAAATGTATTTTCACAGCAAGCTCTGTACACCCATTCATTCATCATCTTCTGCTTTATCCCGCTAGTTGGGGTCACAGGGGGGGGCTGAAGCCAATCCCAGCACCATCGAGTGAAGACGTGTTAGACCATGGGCAGGTCGCCAGTCCATTGCATGGCCAAGTCACACCTACGGGCAATTTAGAGTGACTGATCAACCTTACATGCATGTCTTTGGATTGTGGGAGGAAACCCACTCAAGCACGGGGAGAACATGAAAACTCCACATATACAGCCCAGACTGGGAAGCAAACCCGAATTGTCTTGCTATGAGGCCATAGCGCTCTACAGAAAACATCTAAAAGCTATCACAAACATAAGCAAGTGGGACGAAACAATACTAAACTATTACTTCTGTGAAGTAGCAAAAATACATGAACGTTCCCCACCTGTACAGCAGAAACAGAGCAATCTCGTCATCCATTCATGCTTTTTAATAAAATAAACCTGAAGTCACCTTTTTTACCAGCTTCTTGATTGAATTTTCCTGTTCCACCTTAAATGGTGCAGCAGTAATGGTATAACGCCTCATGAACCTGAACCTTAGCACCATTTAAGGTGGAGAAGTAAAATTCAAACAAGAAGCTGGAGAATGTGGTTATCAGCAAATGTTACCGGCTTTAAAATAATAATTAGGATGTTCTGATAATCAACTCATCAGGAAGTCAGTAGTGATAACTGCAATGAGTCTGTCCTGAATTAGCCGGAGTGCAGGAGCTGGTAGCCTACATTACTTAACAGGGCACCTGTTTCTTTATCTTATTTCTTTTTAAGAGCCTGTACATCTGAATACACTACCACACTGGCAAGGCATGTGGTTTGTGTGGTTTTTAAGGAGACTGTCAGTCTAATGGCATCAATTCAGGGCGTTGTAGCAGTAGCTTTTATTTAGCAATATTCATATTTCAACTCCATGGTAACCTTGTAGAGAGAAAACTGTTCACAATACAAAATATATCAAGGTTTGAAACACTTTTGAACAATTTTCAAAAACTCCATTTATTCCTCTCATAGAGAAATTCCACTTAGTCCAGGAGTTCCCTATTCGAGCATAAGTAAATGACACCGGCTACAAAATGACAACACATCCTCAGTGGTCTACTGCACTGAGGAACAGAGTAGAGAAAATTGGTGGGGCGTGAAACCATCACAGGAGAAGCAGAAAGTGGATGGAATGTATAGGAACGTTTGCAGGATTGGAAGCAAGAGGTTCAGGTGTGGTCTAAAAACTGTAATTATTTCAAATCTCCATTGTTTCATGCTTCATTAGATTAGTTGCTTATCTACAGTGATTCAGTGCGGATTACGAGCACAATCAGAAGATAAATGAATGAGCAAGTGCATTTTAACTCCCCTCAGCGTCTCATTCTCCCAGAAATTGTGGGGTGCTGCTGAGTCTGCACGGATGGGGGCTTTGCCAAAGAGTGCGTTGATAGCACTCCTGAGCACCCCTTTGAGTGCCAAAATGAGAAATGAGACACGCTATGCCCGGGTGTTCCTCTCTGGCACGCACAAATGAGGACAGCAAGACCACAAGTGTGTCATCTGGGACAGAGTGTAAGTCTGCTTTGACTTTGAGTTCAGTTCCATGACATGAACGGCTGCCAAACTTAGACGTGAATCTACATCACCTGATGATGTAGTAAAATATATTTAGGGGTGAGGACAAGGCGTCCAATGGGCTAAAGGATCACAATCTCTAGACAAACATTTATGGCCACACTGCGTTCTACAAATATTTTTGCATAATTTAGTTGTTGAGATGTAAGCAAAGTGATTCAGAGGGGTTGGATTTTTTCGTGGAGAAACTCACCAACTGTGAGTTCTTTACAGTGGTGGTGATAGAAACCAGGGGTCACAGTGTCCCTGAACAATGTAACACAATGTCTCAGGCACTGGGCAATGTTTCTTGAAGATAGTTACCTTACAGGAGAGCTATTAAAACCTTCTTCACTTTTAATGTAAGTTAATGTAAAATGTTTTATTGCAAGTGATTATGGAGCATTTTTATTGGTCCACTCATCATGAAACATTTACAGAACATAAAGGTCACGGTGTTGAAATGATAAAGGAAACTGAAAATCAAGAAAAAATGATATGCAGGTTTTCTTTGTGATTATTTAGTCAAATGACCATCTATGAGGGAGCTTCTGTAGGTGGAGTCTGGTTCCCATCACCACTACTGTGAGCATCACTGACTTGGTATGCAAGCAGTTCCCATCAAACCTTTCTGTATAGCTTTGTTTACATCTTTATGGCAACATTCGCATACACTTTCTATGAGGGAGCTTCTGTAGGTGGACGTCTGGTTCCCATCACCACTACTGTGAACATCACTGACTTGGTAAGCAAGCACTTCCCATCAAACCTGGCTTTGTTTACGTCTTTATGGCAAAATTTGCATACACTTTCTATGAGGGAGCTTCTGTAGGTGGACGTCTGGTTCCCATCACTGTGAGCATTGCTGATTGGTAAGCAAGCAGTTCTGTATGGCTTTTTTTGATGTCTTTATTTAAGTAAAAATTTGCAGAAAAAACGGTGGAATTCCCCTTTAAGGCCTAAAGCATCAGTATAAATGGGTCCATGCATCTCTCATAATTGCCAACCGGATGAGTTTTATTGCAGTTGCTTAATAATTTACAGAAGTCACTAAAATAAGTCTGAAGATTTCAGGGGGGTTTACTTCATTCCCAAACTCATTGTTTGTCATTTTGTACACAGCCTGCTGCCCTTTATAATGTGCATGCATTTTATGACGAATGGCCCAATAGAAATACTCCAAAAGTGCATGAAATTAAATCATCTTACATTAAATGTCAAGACTGTTTTTTTCCTTCTCCTTACCATTTCTGAGATTCTGTTTTGACAGTAAGCAAAATGCACCATTTATGGGTCAGCTTACATTCTGCATTTTCTGATAAATGTCGATGGCGCTTGCATGCTTTGATTCCCAGTTAATGTCCTCGTTCAGTATCTAGGGGTCAGTAAGTTTCTTTGAATTTTGTTATTGAAAGGCAAATATGAAGGACATAAGATGATATTCTATGAAGTGTTCTGCATATGTGCAACTGATTTCTGGACAGGTCATGTAACACCAAACAAAAGCTAAGCTTATTTGCATAGTGCCACAGGTTTTGGACGAATAGTTGACACTAGAGGTCCCTATTTAACAATATGAATAGGATGAATGGCCATAAGTCACACTGCATGTCCTGTTTTTAGGAACCCTTACAAATCAGATATTAATCTTAGGGCTGATCATTCATCAATGGCTATTAACCATATATGACTATGAATGTGTACATTATACAGTTATGAGGGCGAGCAGTTCCTGGGGGTTTACTGATTTTTCTACATTTCTGTATAAGTCAGTTGTTGAGCTGTAAACAGAGTGGTTGAACAGTGCCTTTGCAGTGGTGGTGATAGGAACCAATGGGGGCTGTGATGTCTACAAAGCAAATAAGGCTATTTTATTTACTTTCCGAAAAGACCAGTAAACCTGTATAATCTGAGAAAAAACATCTTATAATGCACTGCATGTCCATGAGAGCCAATCAATCATAAAACAGGTTCCAGGCTGTTTATTAATAACCATCCCATTTCAAAGATCTTCAGATGTCTGGTTCCTATCACCAACACTGGTTCTCTATATTGCTCTAGAATGGAACATTTCCCATCAAACCATTCTAAATCCCCCTCAAAGGCCTAATACATAATCAAAGCTAGATGCTTATTCTTAAGTTAAAGAGATGATGTGGTGGCACTGTGACTGTGGTCACTCGGGCTGGACTGCATCAGTAGTCTGTACTCAGTCTCCAAATGCTGGAAAAAGAGGCTCCAGAGAAACAGCTCTCACTGCAGCTGGAACACAGACAGCACTACTCCAGAAGACTATTCAGAGCAGTCTGTGAAGCCGAGTCGTTTTCCTGAATACTGATGTTAAACTGTTGTGTTCCTGAGCCAACATCAGGCCGTGCCATGGACTGTGTGCGTGCCTGCATGCATGTTTTGCATGCATCCGGCGATGGAAGGTTGCATCAGCATGATGTAACTATTATGAAGCACCATATGGATAAGTGCTATGATCAGAGAAAGGACAAAAGGAGGGGTTATAGGGGTTACGAGCGTCTCGGAGACTGGAAATACAGCCTGAAAACCGTCCAGCACTAATAACATCTCTGAAAACATCTTTAAGTACAAATGATACTTGGAAACGATACTTGGCCATGAATAAATGAAAAGAGTGCTCTATTCTGATTGGTTCACGTTTAACCCATTTAACTCTGAGTGTCTATATGTAGCCCTTTATATATTATATTAGGCCCGATTAGGGTGGGGTTTGTTTTAGAAGAGGTCACCAACTAGCTTGGATTGAAACACTGGTGCACAGACGTTTACATCAGCGGTATGCGTCAGGTGCCACGCCTACAACATAACACAACACAACATAACTATCTGGCAGGTAGACCAGGGTAAGGCTAGTCAACTGGGTTCACTTAACCTAACAAATGCCACCCAGAAACTCTGCTGCCTTGTATTGTCCTTCTTGTAATTCAGCCATTATTTAAAAATGCTGTGGATTTGTTGTCATGAACTTGAGAATTAAAAGTCAAATGAAGCTCCAATTGAAGCTCCAATTGAAGCTCCTGAATGAAGCTGTGGTCAGTTTCTCATTGGCCAGCTTCGAATTTTCTTATTCCAGATGGTTGCAGCAGTTATAATAACCTCTTAGGCCCTGTAATGAAACTGCTGCACCATTTAAGGTGGAACTGGAAGATTCAAACAAGATGCTGGTGAATAGGATATAGTCTTGTAGTTACTCTGTTCAGTTTTGCTTTATTGAGATGTCGATTCAAGCAAGCAGGTTACTACTGAAAAGCTGGCGAATTACAGGAGGTGAAACCACAACCACGGCAGATTCGGGCTGGATTAAAATCATGGAGGTCGTCTGTAATCACTCAAACTACACCAGGTAAAACTAATCCTGCTCCAGTAGGGCTTAAGTTTACATAAGGATTAATGACTGAATGATACGCTTGCAGTCTAAAGGTTTAAATGACCAGATGACTGCATTTCACTCCTGTAATTGTAAGTGGATCTGAATGCGGGAGCAGGCTTCTATCATTCACCCACAACATCTCCTGTTTGTGTAATCGTATTTGCTTTATAATGCTTGAGATTAATAACCAAATAATAAACCTGCAGTTCAAGTCTAAAATGACCCGATGAGACTGAATAGTATAGGATTACAGACTAAAACACTACCAAGTATGTCTCTGCTTTGCCGTCCATATGGAAGACATAAATGCAAGTGTGATTTTATTTCTCCTCCTTTCTCACCTTCATCAGAGATCCAGCTCTAGCACTAGCCTCAGCATTTTTTAGGCTGAATAGCTTTTGTTTTTTCTTTTCTTCTCCTTCTTCTCCTTGGATTTATATTTCCAAGGAAGAAAAGGGGCGGCCTAGGTATGAATAAAATGTTTGGCATCTCCAGGGGAGAGTTGGAGTTGATTTATAAGAGATATTGATACCAGACATGGGATAATTTGGCCATCCAAATCAAATAATCCGTTGTATAAGTAAGGACGTATAGGCCTTATCTTCATAGCGCAGACGCATACATTTAAATGCTTGTATCAACATTTTGTTTTAATTTATATAGGCTGATTTGGCTAACTCAGCCCATTACTATGCTTTATGTCTTTGCTGTAGCTAAATAAATGGGAGCAGGTCTCCACACCCCGTCCTTATCCCCCCACCCACCACCACCACCAAACCCCTTTTTCTCACTTCAGGGGGTTCGGTCCTTGTAAATGAGGACACTTCCTAACAAGCTGCTTATGATTCTGTCCAGCACCTGTTTACCAGACGCAGTCGCTAAAAAGTACTCTGCGAGCCTCCTTCCTGGAGTGGGCTTGTATGGCGCTGTTATGTGAGCCTGTGCCCTACCACCTCCATCCGTGATGTTGGCAACCTCCCTGTCCCACAGAGCTGCGCACTGCTTTCCAAGATCCAGGCAGTCCGTGAATAACGCCTCAGTGGTTCCAATGCGCCCGTTCCGCTAGGATAAACGATGCCCGGCCGCAACAAGGGTTTCTATTTCATGGCGCTTCCCCAGGACATGTTCTCCCTGAGGCTTTGCTCTTTGGTTATTGGCAGCCTCCAAGGTGCAGAAGTTCAGCCAGAACCTTCTGCGTCACACCATTTGATAGTGCAACACATGTTCAGACCCATCACCAAGAGCATGTCTGCAGCCATGGCTTTAATGGAAACAATAACACCAGCGCTTCCCCCACCCTGAATAAGCTAGTTTCTCCGAATGCGTGTCTGTTTTTCCTCTCTCGTTCTCTTCTGATTTCATTCTTCTCCAACAAGCTTGCGCCGCCCCCTTTCGAAAGGATGCCTCCATCTGGACCGCTCCGGCGCGAATTTCCCAGAACCAAAAGCATGAAGAGAGAAAAACTCACGCAGTCAGCAGCAAAAAAGAAGTTGAGCTTTATTTTTTTCCTTTTTCTTTTCTCTCTCTCATAGTACGAAAGCAGCTGGTCTGCACAACATGGGTCTGACTATCCGAGTATGCAAAGTGTAGTAAAGGTGTAAATGGAGCCTAAAAAACAGCTACAGCTCATCGTGTCTACAGAAACGCTCGTTTGGGTCAGGACAAACAGGCGTGGCCCTTCTCATCCAGCCACAAACAGGATTCAGGAGACCTTTCGTCAGTGGCCTTCATACACACGCCAGTTTGTCTTTGACATAAATGGGAGCCTGTAGACAGCGAATGAGGGTCTGCGTTGCCGGACACGAACGGTTAACCAATTCCTGCCCTCTTTCCCCTGAACATCATCAGCTTTTCCTGTGCACTGTGTCAAAAGAGCAACACGCAAAACCATGTGGCTTCAAACTGAATCGCCTCAAGCCACAGCCCACGGTTTCCTCAGTCTGCATGTGCCAATACACCAGCGTGCCACCATCACTGTCGCTGTCCAAAGAAAAATGTGTACTTCCAAAAATTACAACTTCACAAGAGAAGCCAACAACCTACTTTACTTTCAGTTGAAATCAATGGAAGCAGAAATAGATCGTTTTCTATTGGTCCGTTCATCTTGACATATTTACACAGCAATGTAAACATCAGCTTTCCAATTATGTAGAGTAATAAGTCGTCAAAAATTATGCATGTTTTTCTTTGGATAGCAATAATTATATTTAATATATGCTAATATATGCCAATGGAGATGTATATATCGTCGCTGTCCATAGAATAACATGTATCTCCATTAGCATTAGCATTTTTTTCTTGCATTAGCATTTTTTATATGATTTGAATGCACCAGCTGCTCTTTACATCCTGTGGAAGTTTAATGGTGAACGGATCAATAGAAATGCTCCATAATCAATTACAATTCAACCTCTTCACATTCACTTACACTGAAAGTTGCGAAGGTTTTTGGCCTCTCCTGTAAACAGTATCTATTTTGGAGATACTCGTTTTTCATTGGACAACGACACTATATATACAAACTTTTTTCCCCCAGTTTGGGCTATTGGCAGGAATGGACTGCACCAATAATGTTTTTAGGCCAGCAATATGACACAGTGTATCAAGCATGGAAATGCTAATGCGGTTCACTAGTAAAATGGAATATGAGCGATTGTCAACTTTAAACATGGGGAAAGAAGGTATTACATCAACAGGTCACATATTAAAAACAATAAACATCAACAAAAATAAATTATCTGTTTTATATATATATATATATATATATATATATATATATATATATATATATATATATATATATATATATATATGTATATATATATATATATATATATATATATATATATATATATATATATATATATATATATATATATAAGCTGGGTACTTGTGCTTTCTTCTCTGTTCAACAATTTGTGTCTGTTTTGAAGCGATGAATGTTATTTAGTGGAAAAAGTATTACACGGTGTAATACTACATGATGAATGGCAAATGACTGTTATCGATAGTGCACAAACAAATCTGTTTTCTGTGGTCAGCAATGTCATATCAAAAAATCGAAGTGTAATGCTTAGTGTTTAGTGTCTCTACTCTCTGTGTATAAAAGAGGTTAGGAATGTTGGATTCCACCCAGGAGACTCGTTGATCATTTCGGAGAATTCAGGAAATTGACTTGGAGCTTGGCCCGTGTTGCCACTGGAGCCACCTTAAAACAGTTCTGAAAGCACTTTACCTTCCTTTTTTTCCCCTCTCCATTATACAAAAATAAACTCTTCCACCATTCATAAAAGAGGCTTTCTGACGTCCCGGCTTAGAAATTACCGCTTTCCGTAGCTCTGTTCAAGCCAGCGCTGTACATCTTTAAGGTTGTAAAAAAACGGGCCCTTTCCCCCCAAATAAGCTATTTTTTTCTTCTGCACGATGCACACCCTCTCGTAGGAGACGCCGTAGGCTACGTTGGCATTGTTATCCATGCAGTCGGCCACCAGATGGCACTGCGGGGGTAAAGAGAAATGCTCCACGAGCTTCTGCGCTGCCGTCACCCGCTCCTCCAGGTTCCGGTGCTTCCTGACCTCGAAGGAATAGGGCTTCATTGGCGGGGCCACCCAGCCGTCCGAGGGGTGAGCCTCGTCGATGTACACCAGCAGAAAGTCCGCCACGTCGGAAAAGTCCTCCACCAGCCGCCGGAAGATCGGCAGCTGGCTTAAGAACGGGGGTCAGGTGGCCGAGCCAAAGTTCACCACCAAGGGCCGCTCGGACGACTCAAAGTCTAGCAGGTGGCACTCGTCTGTGCTCTTTCCGCTGGCACTCCATCGGCAGCCGTTGATCCCAGGGACCCTCACCACTTTGGAGTTTGGAGCCGATTCCCCTAACTTCACCTGGAAGAGGCAAAAGAAAGGAGTCAGAAAGGTTTTCTCATAGGAGTGCTTTTGTTTAATTGAAGGGTCCGTATTCTAATTCCCTGTTAACATTCACTAAGACCAGTTTCCAAATTCTCTTTAACCACCTTGTATTGCACCTCCTTCAATAATCAGCCCAAGCTGAAACACTCCTTGTAACTTCATTCTGAGTGGGTGGGGCTAAACTGCTGTGCATACGTACATGGGTTAGGTTTTGTGACATCACAAATACAATACATTTAAAACAAGCTGTTTGTGTAGCATAGTTTTAATGTTCAGACAGTATAGACTGGGGAGTGAATGGCTTGCATGCTACTTAAAGCTACTTTATTGTACAGGCAAAGTTTTCACTGATGTGGGCCTTTTTTAAAGTTATATGTGCCTCCAGGTTCTATTGCTCTATTATAATAAAGACCTTTCTAGGAACTATACAGTTGGCCTAAATATTAATATCACAAAATAGTCCAATCTAGAACCATCATGTTCTTTTTGGCAAAGTCTTATTTCAGAGGGTGGCTGCTGAGTTCAGAGTCACTGCACAGCTCTGCAGGTTTTTGCTTTCGCACTTTAAGATTCCATCAGTGAATACAACCTCACCGGTTAAGCTGGAGATCTTCTACAAAGAGTCTGTCATCATTTTAATTATAAGGTCTAAAAGCAAATATCTAAAGCAAATATGCCTTTGTTGAACATTTTATAAAGCAACCCAATCAAGTTATTAGTATAAAAAAAACATTAAAGGGTCCCTATCCTGCATTCGTGTTGTCCACTTGAGGTCCAACTTCCCATCGTGTCCATTATGTACCAAAAACTGCCCTAATTCATTTACTACACAACTATATTCTAAACTCTATCAAACAGGTTATCTCTGTTACTGTGCCTTTAAGACCAACATATGCTATGAAGATCTGTTCTGATTGGTTGTTTTTTACTCTGTATCATTTAAAAAAAAACAGTCCAGGCTGAAACGCCACTTGTAATCTCAGCATGGATAGGCAGAGCTAAACTGCTGTAGGCCAAATCCATGTGTTGGTTTTTGTGACATCACAGAAACAGTTAGTTCAAAACAGACTGTTTTAGCTGCTTAGTTTATATATGCAGGCTGTACAGACTAAGAAGCGAACGGTTTACATACTACATTAAATATTTCCATTACAAATGTGAGGAAAGCGCAGCTTTTAATGATATGGGCCCTTTAAAGTTAACCGTACTGCTGGGTTCTGTTGTAAAGAACATTTATGTAGTAAATAACTAAAGTTGCAAAATACTTACTTTACTTCAGACAGGCAATTCCAACTATCATGTTCCATCACGTTGTTCAACTTTTTTTAAGAATTACTTAAAGAACCTGATGAAAGTTCATGAGTAACAGTACATTAAAGGGCCCCATCCTACATTTTTCTTGCATTTTATATTTCCTCCCTAAGATCTACTACGAGGTCCACTATTATGTTTTGTTATGACCAGATGTCAGAATTTATATCATTTCCCACCCTTGTATGCTAATGAGATCTGTTCTGATTGGTTTCTCTGTACTGCGTGTTATTGAGACAGCAGCTGGAATGCTGTAGGCATTGTGTGCTTTATTGTGACATTAGAGAAACAATGAATTCAAAGTGGGCTGTTTTTGCAGCTCCGTTTCTCTATACCGACTGGGAAGTGAACGGTATGCTTTAAAACGCTTAGCAACATTTAAATACTACATCAAAGTGCTCTAATACATGAAAAGCTTTTTCACAATAGGGGCCCTTTAAAGCTTTTTTGGGATGGCCGTACATCCGAGCCAAGAACCATTTAGGAATCTTTATTGTACCTATTCACCAACATCTGCAGAGGCCCAGTTAAAGCAGCGAAGGTGACGCACAACAGCCACACGCGCGCGCATGCACACAGGCACGCACGCACAAACTACACAGCCCAGTGGACTCGAGAAATTATTTAAAGTGTGGTTTGGTTTCTCTGGAGACCCTGGAAACTTTTGGTCCACTCTCGAGTACCCAGCTCCACGGCGTCAACCGCGCGCAAAACAACCTACTAAATACTTAGGAATTTGGTTTATCCCAGGCTGCCAATCTCGACAACTTTCCCAAACTTTTGCAGCAAGTGTTTATTTGCGCTCGGGCATTCTTTGGATCGATCCAGAATGACCACGAGCTGCGGGCGGGTAAACAAAGTGGAGAAAACACATGTAGGGCACATGACCCCTTTCATCCATCATAAACCTGCACAGGACAATAGAGTTGGTAAGAGATTTACTGTAATGAGATGTGGAAACATTAAAGCCCATTACGAGCTGGTCCTGAATAGAAGCATGTCTGTCTGACATGATTATATAGCAGACATGTGAAAACTGAGTAGTCAAGGATCCTGATGCTCTTTATAAAAAAAAAACCCAAAAAACATTAAATCTGACAAACCATTCCCATTCGGCCCCTCTCTCTCTCTCTCTCTCTGGCTCTCTCTGACTCTCTCTGTGGTAAAACATCCTCCCACTTACAGCGCAACAGGGTATGACTCAAGGTGGAAATAGGATACAGGTTTTTTTGTCTGACCCAGAAACAAATAAAAACAAATGTATTCCCCTGGCTTACTTTAATTGTCTCTATTGTGCCACTAGTTGAATGCCAGTTGCATAAATCACCCTGCCGCTGATCAAACCAGGGCATTCGGGCCCTCTGCTGAGCTGACAGTGAGTTAACAGTGGAGGATGCTGAAACTGACAGGCCTATAAGTTACTACGCTGCACTGGGCAATCTTTGATAGAGTTCGAGTTAAAAAGTAACACCCTGAAAGGGGGAACCAGACATTTGGCAAAGTTTCCAACAAATTTAAAGGCCGTTGCCCTGCAGGGCCATGGACTGTCTGGAGTTCGAAGTTCAAAATTCTTTATATTGAATAGAATTACCCGCGTGATAACATGACCTTTGCCCTTCACTGGAAGCAGGCAAGCAGAGTTTTAGAAGGTAGACTAAAGGCTCACATGGAAATAAGCTGGTCACAAAGCTCGACTGGAGCTTTGTTTACAAGTTGCTTCCCACTAAATTACAGGAGCACAATGCAGATGCACATTAAAGGGGTCAGTGAAGCAGTGAGTACAGCCTGGCCATCCAACCTGCGTGCGTCAGGTTGCAACCAGAGCAGCTGTGCTTGTATGTATGCAACAGCAAGTGCAAGCGTTCGTCTACTTTCACGCATCCCGCGGCAACTTCAGCCTCGCTTACTCGCTCATATGCGTGCAGTGGCTCGCTTCCTCGCTCGCTCACGTGCGTCCAACAGCTGCTGCGCTCTCACGTTATACCCGCTGCTGCTACGCGTCCAGCTGAAAGTTTCTCTAGCTGACTGTGCCTACCTGCGCGCCCACATCAGTAGCGCGCGCGCAACCAGCACGCGCCACCCGCCCCCCCGGCCCACCCCTACGACGCGGCTTACCTGCTTGTACGCGTCCAGCAGGAAGCTGTTCCAAATGGACTTCAGGCCTGCCGCGGTCAGCATGCGCTGCCACTCGCCCCCGGAGCCCGAGCAGCTCAGCAGAGACACCACGCGCTTCACCAGCACCACCGAGTCGTACAGCACGAAGAAGAGGCAGTTGGAGAAGAAGCCGGGCAGGATCTGCAGGGTGACCAGCAGGTCCACGCTCAGGGCGCCCATTTTCCGCCGCCGCCCGGGGGGTCCCCTGCCCCGACGCCTCACCTGTCCAGGCTCATGGTAGCCCTCGCGCACCGTCATCAAAATTTGGAGCAGCGGCCGGAGCAGCAGGGGTAGATCCGGGGGCGCGCGCGCGCGCGTGCGTGCGTCTTCGTTGGCAGGGAGGCGCTGTGCGGGCTGGAGTGAGTGACACTTTCGCCACTTTCGCCACTTTCTGCCCCCCCTCCCACGCCCTCCTCTTCCTGTTGCACTTCCAAAGGCTCCCCGGTGAGAAGTAGACTCTTTTATACCCTCCACCATTCCCGCCAGCTCGGCCTGGGGTAGGATCGTGACGTCACGCGGGGAGGAGAGGCAACAAAAGCGATGGGAAGGGGCTCGTGCCTTCTCAGAGTTCACCAGCATCAGCTTTAGAGTGTGAACGAGTCTGTTTGTTCACTTGTTTATTTGTTTGTTGTAAAAGAAATTCAATAATAAATACATACATGTATTATTATTGTTATGATTATTATTAGTGTGAAATATATCGTGTCAATAATACAGTACAGTCTTATTACAGTAATATTAGTCACTAGACCCCAGCGCCAGTATTATATCATTAATAGTTATATTATAACAATACATATTACAATACAATACAACAAAACACATAATGTAAAGTATATTACGCCCCTATTAGATGCCATATGGTCCAGTTATACCCAAACACTATTATTATTATTATTAGTGTGAAATATATCGTGTCAATAATACAGTACAGTCTTATTACAGTAATATTAGTCACTAGACCCCAGCACCAGTAGTAAATCATTAATAGTTATATTATAACAATACATATTACAATACAATACAACAACACACATAATGTAAAGTATATTACGCCCCTATTAGATGCCATATGGTCCAGTTATACCCAAACATTATTATTATTATCATTATTAGTGTGAGATATATTGTGTCAATAATACAGTACAGTCTTATTACAGTCACTAGACCCCAGCACCAGTAAAATATCATTAATAATTATATTATAACGATACATATACAATACAATACATTACAACAAATCACATAATGTAAAGTATATTATGCCCCTATTAGATGCCATATAGTCCAGTTATACCCAAAAACTATTATTATTATTATTATTAGTGTGAAATATGTTGTGTAAATATTGCAGTACAATACTTATTACAGTAATATTACAGTTCCTAGACACCAGCACTAGTAGTAAGTATATCATTAATAGTTATATTATAACAATATGTTATAGTAAACCTAATAAGTTAATAAATACATACATACTCTAAAGTATATAACGGCCCTATTAGGGGAAAGTTTTCTGATAAATAAATAAATAATTGAAAGTCTTTATGAAAGAATGACATGTTTTCCAAACATTTAATCCTGAAAATTACTGCATCCTTAACGCCCTTAGCAAGATTACACTTAAGTTTAATCAACTGTTATTATAAACAATTATAATGAGCAGCTTGAATAAATCACTCTAATAATACCTCTTAATCCTTGAATAACTGCATTCTTAGCTGTTGGTTCCTTTAACGTCATTGTACTGTTTAGAGCTATAAATGAGTCACTCTTACGTTGGCACAGGTTCCGTTGGCATTGCAACATGACACGGATTGGAAAAAAAAATAGACCTTGCTTTCTCCAGCCGACCTGCAATGAAGCTGAGAGAAGGTAGAGTGAGTGACTGGTAGTGTCATGATATATTAATAATTAATAAAAGAAACAAATCTGTGCAGTGTTTATAAACTGAAAAACAGAAAGCGTGGCTCTTATAGCTCCTTTGTCGTAGGTGTGAATTGAAAAAGATTGTAATAAACAGGTTATTGGTATGAATTATTTAAACCCCCCCACACACACACACACCTTACACACACTGCAGACAGTGCAGTACAAACGAGCCACTGTAAAGGTTAAACTCACACTGAGTAAAAATAGGACCTGTCTGTATTACAGCATTACCAGTCTGGACTTCCAGGCCTCTGCGTCTACCTGGGCAAACAGAGCTGAGTTTACAGAATCAGCCCTGTCATTTGGGAACAGAGTATCAGATACAAACCCATAATTTTCGTCCAGTGAATCAAAACCCCAGACACATGATGAGGCAGGTCTGACAGCGTTTTTCCTCTGAGTGTGGTGCACAAAGGCAATCAAGACTGATCAGTCAAAATGCTCTAAACCAACACATCAGGGAGAAGCCCCTGATGGAAGACCACAGTCCTGGAGATCTGATTAGGCAGTAACAAATTATTCATTTAACATGGGTGCACTCTCACAATACATCCACTAGAAAACAGCTTGAGGATATAGCTCAGTTGGTCCTTTGGGATTTACAGTGCTGGGTAAAAGTCAGAGACTCGTCAGTACAAGTTATTATTTTTATGAATAAATTTCTACTTGCTGTCTACTTAAAGTTATTTTATAAAGAGATGAAGAAAAAAGGACTCCTAAAAGCAGTGGAAGACCTGCTATAGTTGGTTTCAATCCAAGTACTGTCAAATTTAATGGTCAATAGCTACGTTTTTAACTTAACAAACAGGTGAAATATATACAGGTATCTCCAAAATAGGAACTTTACAGGAGAGGCCAAAAACAGTCTTTACTGTCAATGTAAGTCAATGGAACCAGAATTATTTCCAAGTGATCTTGAAGCATTTCTATTGGTCCATTTATCATGGAACTTGTACACAATGTCAATGGCAGCTGTCATGTTTAAATGATGTAGAAAAAACAAAAATTGGACAGTGAAGATATGTACATTACAGTGATCATATGCAGAAACATAATGTACATTTACAAAAACATATCACCACTGTCCAACAAAAAAATGTTTTTAATCTCCATTTTTATCATTTAAACATGACCGCTGCTCTCAAAACCCTGTAAAAGCTTCCTGTAAAGTGGACCAATAGAAATGTGTCTTGGAGGAAGAGGCCATGATTTCTGCTATTTATTTATAAACAACAACAACATTACAACACAAACATCACCAAGGAACACCCCTTTGACACCAACTGCAGTGTTTCTAGCCTTAAAATACCTGCTAATGGTGACCAACACATTTACAGTTCAAAGAAGCTGCAGGTGTTCGCAAAACAATAGACTGACCATCGCAGATTCCAGACCTCATTATCACTGAATGTGTTTTGGATTACTTTGCTTGTGAAAAAAGAAGGAAGATTTCTTAGGAAACCTGAAAGCTGGTCCCTTGAAGGAATGGAAGCTGCACATAAAGCAAAATGTGAACCTAAAAACTAAAGAATTGGTGTCATATTTCTATTTAATATACATTACTGGGCAAAAGGCACCTACACTGATTGTTTAAAGCCTTCATCTGATCAATACGTGTATTTTCACCAGTAAGGTCACCAGATATCATTAAAACAGATGTAAATAATAATAAATACAATACAAAGTAACATGAATATCTTATTGTGAAAGAAGTAGATCATATCTTGAGCTCCAGTTTGAAGAACAAAGTGTAGTTCCAGATTTCTCCTGGACACCCCAGACATTGTATATTGTATCAGAATCAGAAATACTTTATTGATCGCAGGGGGAAATTGCAGTTTTTACAGTAGCAGCTGATTATATAGAAGAATAAACACTCTAATAATAATTTACAACATAAAAAAATTTAGTATGTACACATATATAAGTCTTATATTACAATAGAACAATAAAATGTAAAGTGACTGTGTCTATAATAATAAGTACAGATATACTGTATACAGCAGTAAGAGTTTAGAAGTAAGAAAGTTATTGCACACAATGTATTCAGTTCCTTCAGCAGCAATCGTGATTTAGCTTAATAAAGTACTGAGCAGTTAAAGCAGGTATTAGATGAGAACTGTAAATAATACTGGGTTGTTTCTACAAGGAGAAGCTGGGAAAGGGTTAAATAAACACACTGACGTATGTAAAAGTACTACTTACTGTATTAATACTGTTTGACTATTAAAAAATAAAGTGTTTGCTGAATAAATAAAAGCTTCTTTTCTGGAAAAATAACTTTTAAATATAATAATGTCCCAAGAGCCTCAAGCTTTTTTGCACTTTATTGTATAGTAAGCTGAATGTATTATTAAATCCAATCCTAAACCTAATCCTAACACTAAATTTAACCTAAAGCTAAAACTTAAACTAAAGCTAAAACTGAGTGGTTTCCAAAAGGCAAACCTTGGAAAGCATAACATAAACACACTGATGTATGTAAAAGCCCTATTACTGTATTAATACTGCTTATAATATTTAAAAAATAAAGTGTTTTGATGAGCATATAAAAGCTTCCTGTCCGGGAAAAAATAGCTTTTTAAATAAAAGTGCCTCAAGTGCCTCAAACTTTCACACAGTAGTACTGTATCGTTTGTGTTTTCTTCTCCCTGTACTTGTATATGATTGTCATTTTGACTGGACAAAGTAATGTAGGTTTGTGTTTCTTTGATCCCCACTCGAGAGAATTATGCAAGACATTGCTATTATTGAACTTGCAGCTTTTGAAAAGGAGCTATAACAAGCCAATTAGCGGCTGGACTGACAGCGCAACTCACTCAGGATCCTGAGTAATTAGTAAGGTTTCTTAAGGTCAGGGGTCTCCGTCTGGTTTGACTGACAGCACAACTCACTCAGGATTCCGACTAATTAGTGAGGTCGCTCGAGGTCAGGAGGTCTCTGGCCCTATTTTTGAAGCTGTAATAATGTTAGCCTCGTATTGTTGCTTACCCCACTGACCCAGAAACCCCATCCAGTCCAATCAAGGTCAGAGGGACAAGGATTCCTTTGTCCGATGTTCATTTGCATCTCAAACACACATATCAATCTCTTCTTGTACTCAAAGTGCGTATATGAGATGTTACATATACACATTTTCGCCTTAGATCTTTGTCCAAAAGAAAACAAGGAGCATAGCGGGGGTTGGAAGAATTATGAAAATATGTTTTGCTTAAATATCAGTGACTCCCAGATGAATAGTGCCATAACAATAGCAGGATTGATGAGCGGGGCGGACAGCGGCCGCTGCTTTCCCTTTTAGCCTTTTCTTGTGACCAGCTGTTTGGTCCCCTTTGACTTGACAGTCCGCTCACGGGCCTGCATGCGATGGGTCAGTGGGTTTATCCTGCCTTATGTCGTGCGACTACTCCCAGCTCGTTCTTTAAGAAAGTATTCGGGAGTCCAGTCCAACATCACTCGGGCGCAAAAACCTGACCGCTACCACGTTTTCTATTCGGCCTCATGCGTGTAGCATGATGTGTTAGTGTTTGGGGAAAGGCAGCATTCTGCAAAACGTCCCGCAGCGGCAGCGCAAACTCATGCAGAAAGCGCTCCAGTTTATGTTTACATGGAGATGCGCATTTAAACTGTCGGCTACAGCAGAAAGCACAAGTTCCTGCTTTCGTACGGTGTCCAGGGACGGAGGGATAATGACTCAATTAATCTGCTATTTCCTGGAAAAAGCGTGTTTATCTAATTCTCTTATGCAATTTAGGGTAATGTATGTCTTCAGAGTCCTGCATAATTAACATGTTATGCACACATCATTTTCCTCATCTACTCGCGTAGGTAACCCAACCTCTGGTTTAAAAGGCCTCTGCAGAGTTGAAGTTGTAATTGTGTAAATTATTCAGGGGCAAATTAATCTTTACTCGAATCTCCACAGTGGAACGCACAGTCTTTAATGCCTTTCATGCCGTCTAATCCATCTCTATCCACAACTGTTTTGGCAACAACGATAGAGATAAAAGATTCACAAATCTGTTTGCAGTCTCAAAGCTTCTCCTTCCAGCTGCTGCTTGTTATAGTTAATATGCCCAGGAGGTCACAGCCACCCATCATCTCCCGTAGACGAGTGCCAATGGGGTTTTCATCTGGGATGAGTGTTGATGAGCACAGTTGATTTATGATAATTATTTTGTCTACTGAGTTTAAATATTGTATGAACATATAGGATGTGATCTTCAACTGTGGCTCTACGGGACGGGCTAGTTGGGTGCAGCATTCAAGGAATGGTTTGGTGAAGAATTTAATTTGCACAGTTTTTCACTGAACCCAGATGTGGCTAATCAACCAAACATCAGAATTTTGCTCTCCTAGTTTAGTGCTGGAGCTGCAAGACTACAGTTTTAAAAAGTGATTTTTTGATACATGATATAAGTTAAGAAAAAATCTGGTTTAATTGCTTGCTACCATAGGTTGTACCAATGAAGCACTTGTAATTTTTAAAATTTTTTTTAAAAACCAGTAAACTCCAGGTGCAACAGCATGGAAACGATATCAACCGTTAAAAACTATAGCAGTTAACAATGACAAATATCTGTCCGTGCTTTGTATGTATATATTGTTTTTCTAGATTTCGTAGCTGGTGGGTTAAAACACATGCACCTGCACTGGCTTTGTGGGACATTTCCATTTATTTAGTGTTGCAAATAAAAGCTATAGTTTTTTATAAGAAGCGTTTTTCTCACGGGGGAAGCGTCAAATTGGCCCATAACATTAAAGAGGCAGATTTATTAAAAGAGTCGATACTAAGCAATAGTCTGCTGGTGCTTTGTGCTGGTGAGGGCAGCAATTTTTGTCAACTATCTAATAAGAACTTCTATGCAAATGAACAAAGGCACAATTGTAATTAACATATGACCAATATAGCCCACTCAGTGGCTCACATGGTTGTGTGATTACAGTAATTCACTGTATTATAAGATTACAATAGTGTAATTCTGAATGAATTTCATTACCATATTTATACAGTTCTGTTTTTTTCTGAACTCTTGCCTTTCTTGCAGCTTATGTGCTATAATGTACTTCTACAGCTGTCTAAAGAGCTGCTGTCAAGGCCTTGCTTGTGTTGTAATACATGCACTCTCAGTGTATTCTGTTACTATTACTGTTCTGTGAAAGATCATCAAGTTCCCAGTTTGAAATTCAGCTACTTTTAGGAAAAGAACTGACATCAAGACTCCTGTCTGGACAGGTCAATGGGTTACAATGCGGCCCTCCATGCTGTAGCCTGGGGCTCAGTTCCCCACTTGGGTAACCACCTTACACTATACTAAGAGTCCTTGGGTAAGACTACCTTTACCTACCTGTGTACAGGTAAACTGTAATACTCCCTCCGCCTACCTGTGTACGAGTAAGCTGTAAGTTGCTCTGGATCAGAGCATCTACTTGGCTATCTATCTTTCCATCTAGCTATTGATAGCAAAGATTTAAATGTTCATAGATATCGTTACATAATCAAAAGAACAATTTGCTATCTATGGAATGAATACTTTAGCCAAGAAAAAGCAGAATATCACCAGAAAACTGTTTACCTAGCAGCTTAGAATCAGTTTACCATCAAATTTCATATCGTTATTCTCCATGCTCTGGAAAACAGCACCAATGTTAATTCTTGTTTTGCTTCTATTTATATCACTTCTTTTGTTTTCTGTTGAATGTGGTTTCTTGTCAAAGAACAAGAACTTGCTAAGAACTTCAGCCACTGCTGCATTTACTGTTCATCTCATTGGCTGCCTGTTCTTAATTGATCTAACCAGGAGCACCACCTTCAACATGATTGACAACAGGTTATGATACACTGTCAGGGCAACAGCCTTACTTCCTCATCTTCTTGTGTTGGACTGTTGAATAACTTATCATTAACACCTATTGAGATACAATGTGGTATTACGAGACAGAACAGACTTAGGCTAGGAAGTTAGCATGCTAACTTCAGTAGAAATCTCTGCAGCATAATACATAGATGTCTTCGACATTTAGTCAAACCAGTAATTTCTTTACATTCTGTTCATAGTTTTTGTTCATTTTTAACATAAAAATCATACAGATTGCACCTTTAAGAGAACAGCCACCAAATATTACCAAATGTAGTAGCCAAATATCTATAGGGTATAACATTACAGAATGAAGGAGGGAGTAACACAACATGTATGCATTCAAACGTATCACCAGGGTTGCAATAACATGTTAGAACAATACAAATGATCGATTGCTGGTGAACTCCACACCATGTCATTACAATATTCAGACACAGGCTGCTTAAGACTGCCCAAAGCACCGGTCACTTTCAGTTTTGGGAAAAAAAGAAAAACACAAAAAATGCTAATTACTGTAAAATCCAACATTTGAACCTGTTTTTTTCCCAGAATGCACAATTTTCACTGCATTCTGCTGCATTTAAATGAAACCTATGATGCTTTTCCATTTTTTCCTTTACTTTAGAGTAATGTAGCTTTTTTGTGAATGTAAGTCGTCCAAAGTACACGGCAGAAGGAGAAACTCTCTCCAGCAGAAAGCTTGGGTGAGCAAACTTACAAATTACACAATGCCTTGCTCATCAGTAGGAGTGGCTTAAAGGCACAGGAGCTCTAACAGAGAGTTTCAAACTGAGAGTGAATATTTTTTAAAAATTTAAATTTCTAAAATTTCTAAAAACTTTTTTAACTGAAAGTGGAAGACCTGCTACAGTTGGTTTCAATCCAAGTACTGTCGAATTTAATGATTAATAGCTACGTTTTTAACTTAACAAACAGGTGAAATATATACATGTATAGGAGCTTTACAGGAGAAGCCAAAAACAGTCTTTACTGTCAATCTAAGTCAATGGAACCAGAATTTTTTTCAAGTGATATTGAAGCATTTATATTGGTCCATTTATCATGGAAATTGTACACAATGTCAATAGCAGCTGTCGTGTTTAAATAATGTAGAAATATGAAAATCGACAAAAATTGGACAGTGACGATATGTAAATTACAGTAATCATTTGCAGAAACAGAATGTACATTTACAAAAACATATCGCCACTGTCCAACAAAAAATGTTTTAAATCTCCATTTTTATTGATATTTATCATTTAAACATTACTGCTGCTTTCAACACCCTGTGAAAGTTTCGTGATAAGTGGACCAATAGAAATGTATCTTGGACGAAGAGGCCATGATTTCTGCTATTTATTTATAAACAACAACAACAATCACAACACAAAACATCACCAATTAACACACCTTTGACACCAACTGCAGTGTTTCTAGCCTTAAAATACCTGCTAATGGTGACCAATACATTTACAATTCAAACAAAGCAGCTGCAGGTGTTCGCAAAACAATAGACTGACCATCGCAGATTCCAGACCTCTATCACTGACTGTGTTTTGGGATAACTTTGCTTGTGAAAAAAGAAGGAAGATTTCTTAGGAAACCTGAAAGCAGATCCCCTGAAGGAATGGAAGCACAGTTGAGCACAGTTTATTTATGATAATTATTTAGTTTATTTAGTTTAAATATTGTATGAATATATAGGATTTGATCTTCAACTGTGGCTCTGCAGGACGGGCTAATTGGATGCAGCATTCAAGGAATGGTTTGGTGAAGAATTTCATTTGTACAGTTTTTCACTGAACATAGATGTGGTTAATCAACCAAACATTAGAATTTTGCTCTCTTAGTTTAGTGCTGGAGCTGTAAGACTACAGTTTAAAAAGTGCTTTGTTGATACATGTTATAAGTTAAGAAAAAACTGGTGTAATTGTTGCTACCATAGGTTGTACCAATGAAGCACTTTTTACAGTGTTATAATGCAACCAGACACCAGAAGTAAATAGTCACCCAATTCTGTATTTGCAAAATTTCTTTCAACCTACAGTTTAAGAGATTTTGACTATTGACTTCTGGCGCTTGTTAGCATATTTGTTCAGGTCCTCATTAAGGTCACATAGACTCCCTGATGTGGTTTAGCATGCAATACAACTTATGGCCATTACACAGCGAAGACTGGCTGAACGTTGTGGGGGATGGTTTCTTCTGACTTCTGAAAAGTTAAAGAAGAACACTACATAAGCTGAACCTTTGCAGACGCTTTGACTGGCCGCTGGCATCTCAAAGGTTAAGCTGATGCAGCTCCATCTAAAACAAGCTCAAAACAAGCTGGCTGATGGCCTTCAAGTGCAAATAAGACTTTATCTTTTACCAGCAAAACAGAGAAATGGTGACACTGAGCTACTGTCCATTCTGGACAAGAGTAAGTGTGAAAAGCTTCATCACTGCAGAAGCTAAAGGTCTGGGTGCACAGAGGTCCACAAAGGCTATCATTCAGTTTGTTGTCCAGTTTGTCGCTCAGTTTGAGGTGTTTCCTGATCCTTTTAGCATCCGTGAGAATGTTCTGTGTGCTGGAACACAACTGCTCCATCAGCTCATCTGTGGACACCAGAGGTGCTGGTGAAGGTTTGCTGCCTTTTTTGCCATCCAGAAAAAAAAACTGATGTCTAAAATACTGTCAGTTAGACGCACATTTAAATTAATTAACTGTTGTCCTTTGACCGAATGACCTTTACTGTGAACCATTAAAATGAACAAACCTTCAGAGTGTAGCTGAACAAGGGAGGCAGGCTTTGTGCCAGATTACAACACTACTCTGTCATGCAGACCTATGGACGCTAGATTACATTCACAGTTTCTGTTATCTCTGTTTATAACATCTGTTGTCTAAATTGGCTGCCCATAGTATTTGGCAGCACGTTAAGGTTTTGATCATCTTTATAAGTCATATTGTGTCCTATACCATAATGACGACTGGATACAGAAGAAGTGGATCAAGAGAAGTTTTTAGGATGTAACTACAGAAAAGATTTGGGTGACTTCTATAGTTTTTTTCAAAATATAGATGTGAAATATGTCTTGGCTAATCACCTGCAGTCAGTGGAAAAGTGTTTATATTTGATTTGAGTGCATGTGTGGCCTGGAGTCTAAGATAGCAGAAATGGCCTTACTTTGTCTGGGTGGGCAGGCCAGCATTAGTGTCAGTTTAAAAATTAGCATTGAATGTACTGACAGGAACATACAGAACAATGCATTTCACTCTTGGGTCCACAAGGTGGCACCAAAGAGCCCTGAGTGTTCAATTTGCATTGTAGCTCCTACTAACTTCAAGTGGGGATTTTTTTTTGTTCTCTGAAGAACAACTAATGCAATGCTAGATCTGGAACATAACTATAAGAGGGCTGTGCCAAGGACAGTAAAGTTGGCTCAGATCGCAAACATTCCACAGACTCTTGCGTCTTAGTTTGCAAAAACATTTGCTATCTTACCACATCAACAGAACACTAAGTAGTTCACCGCCGGGGTGTGCCGACCCCAAGGTCAACATACCATTGACTATGACACGCTGAAAAGAAGAAGAGCAATCATTTGCATGATTAAGACGTAAATGCTGTTTTGATTATCTTGTGCGTTGCCGCTAACATGCAGACCGTAGCTTGCCCAACCAGGGCTCATGTCTTTGCATGTCACCAGCGATACGTCTTCTACAATCAACACTGAGGAATGTTGGCGCAAAATCAATCCAGACAGCTTGGATGTGGAGCTGACTAGCTAGGGTTTGGTCCCTTACAGATGCAGAGTCATTAGAGCTGGAAGAAAGCTGGCCAGCTCCGTTTCAGTCCAGCCAAATGCTGAATCTGTTGTGCTGTATCAGTGCATTATCTCAGACCCATCCTACAAGCTGACACATGACCAGTAAACTCCAGGTGCAACAGCATGGAAACGATATCAACCGTTAAAAACTATAGCAGTTAACAATGACAAATATCTGTCCGTGCTTTGTATGTATATATTGTTTTTCTAGATATCGTAGCTGGTGGGTTAAAACACATGCACCTGCACTGGCTTTGTGGGACATTTCCATTTATTTAGTGTTGCAAATAAAAGCTATAGTTTTTTATAAGAAGCGTTTTTCTCACGGGGGAAGCGTCAAATTGGCCCATAACATTAAAGAGGCAGATTTATTAAAAGAGTCGATACTAAGCAATAGTCTGCTGGTGCTTTGTGCTGGTGAGGGCAGCAATTTTTGTCAACTATCTTAACTATCTAACTTCTATGCAAATGAACAAAGGCACAATTGTAATTAACATGTGACCAATATAGCCCACTCTGTGGCTCACATGGTTGTGTGATTACAGTAATTCACTGTATTATAAGATTACAATAGTGTAATTCTGAATGAATTTCATTACCATATTTATACAGTTCTGTTTTTTTCTGAACTCTTGTCTTTCTTGCAGCTTATGTGCTATAATGTACTTCTACAGCTGTCTAAAGAGCTGCTGTCAAGGCCTTGCTTGTGTTGTAATACATGCACTCTCAGTGTATTCTGTTACTATTACTGTTCTGTGAAAGATCATCAAGTTCCCAGTTTGAAATTCAGCTACTTTTAGGAAAAGAACTGACATCAAGACTCCTGTCTGGACAGGTCAATGGGTTACAATGCAGCCCTCCATGCTGTAGCCTGGGGATCAGTTCCCCACTTGGGTAACCACCTTACACTATACCAATAAGAGTCCTTGGGTAAGACTACCTTTACCTACCTGTGTACAGGTAAACTGTAATACTCCCTCCGCCTACCTGTGTACGAGTAAGCTGTAAGTTGCTCTGGATCAGAGCATCTACTTAGCTATCTATCTTTCCATCTAGCTATTGATAGCAAAGATTTAAATGTTCATAGATATCGTTACATAATCAAAAGAACAATTTGCTATCTATGGAATGAATACTTTAGCCAAGAAAAAGCAGAATATCACCAGAAAACTGTTTACCTAGCAGCTTAGAATCAGTTTACCATCAAATTTCATATCGTTATTCTCCAACAGCCTTACTTCCTCATCTTCTCGTGTTGGACTGTTGAATAACTTATCATTAACACCTATTGAGATACAATGTGGTATTACGAGACAGAACAGACTTAGGCTAGGAAGTTAGCATGCTAACTTCAGTAGAAATCTCTGCAGCATAATACATAGATGTCTTCGACATTTAGTCAAACCAGTTATTTCTTTACATTCTGTTCATAGTTTTAGTTCATTTTTAACATAAAAATCATACAGATTGCACCTTTAAGAGAACAGCCACCAAATATTACCAAATGTAGTAGCCAAATATCTATAGGGTATAACATTACAGAATGAAGGAGGGAGTAACACAACATGTATGCATTCAAACGTATCACCAGGGTTGCAATAACATGTTAGAACAATACAAATGATCGATTGCTGGTGAACTCCACACCATGTCATTACAATATTCAGACACAGGCTGCTCAAGACTGCCCAAAGCACCGGTCACTTTCAGTTTTGGGAAAAAAGGAAAAACACAAAAAATGCTAATTACTGTAAAATCCAACATTTGAACCTGTTTTTTTCCCAGAATGCACAATTTTCACTGCATTCTGCTGCATTTAAATGAAACCTATGATGCTTTTCCATTTTTTCCTTTACTTTAGAGTAATGTAGCTTTTTTGTGAATGTAAGTCGTCCAAAGTACACGGCAGAAGGAGAAACTGTCTCCAGCAGAAAGCTTGGGTGAGCAAACTTACAAATTACACAATGCCTCGCTCATCAGTAGGCGTGGCTTAAAGGCACAGGAGCTCTAACAGAGAGTTTCAAACTGAGAGTGAATACAGATGCACCGTATGTGAAAAATAACTGTGTTTTGGACAAAT
Organism: Megaleporinus macrocephalus; assembly: GCA_021613375.1. Classification (NCBI taxonomy): domain Eukaryota; kingdom Metazoa; phylum Chordata; class Actinopteri; order Characiformes; family Anostomidae; genus Megaleporinus; species Megaleporinus macrocephalus. Next base: position 23,782,194 of record CM038712.1, read on the forward strand.
TGAAGCATTATTATATAAAGTCAGTTTTGGTTATGTAGGAGCATATAATAATCACATAAGATAAACACAGTCAGTTTGTATTATTAGCTTTAATATATCAGATAGTAGATGCTATCAGTACGTAGGCAATGACGCAAATAAAGCTATAGGCTAATGAAAGTCACTGTGTCATGGCAAAATAGGGTTTGTGATGGCACAAAATGTTCTGAAGTGTGTCCCATAGTGTTCATTACTATCATCCTGGTCCACACAAATTGCTGCACATATACAAACCAGGGAAGCACTATAGCCAAACTCAAAAGACCCTAAACCAGCTGCTTATACAGCTATTTCCAGTTTTGGGGGGCATAAGGACACCAGTGACTTATTAGATTCCGCTGACATGCATACGGAAGACAAACACAGAGCTCAGAGACTACTGTTTTCTTCTCGAGCTGTCTTTCTGGTGAGTCACAGAGGAGGCAAGATGCCGCAGTTGAGGAGGTAACTATTCCACCTTACTCATGGATAAAGAATGTAATTCTGTTTATTGTATAAACACCACTAATTTCATGGAGATTAAGCGACTTTCCAGTGTAAACAGTGTCCTATGGCTGCTCCGGATAAATATTTACCCTCATCACCACAATGTATACAAGCAGGACTGAAGCCAAGAGACAATGAGTGCCAATAATGCAAACTTGGCTCGCGACATCTGCATAGAATGTTTATCCACAACAATGTATAATAAGAATTTAGCCAAGAATTCAATCACCGCCACTGAAATAAGTGCAAACAAGAGGACTCGGCCTAAAAATGTGTACGCATTCCTTGTAGTCCTGTATGTCTTTAGAGACAGCCACAAACAGAGTCCTCTGGGGGGGTGCCAAGTGCATATTCACTCAAACATGGAATGTTAAGATGAATGCATTGTATATACTATTTATACGGATGGAGATAAGAAGAAGTAATGGCAAGGCCAGCCAGAAAGTAAAGTCATGATACGGGTCATGCTGTGCTTTTAGAGCACCACTGACCCAGTTCCTGCAAAAAAAAAAATAAATCTGTTTTGGACACAGTAGCTTGAACCTTAAGGACGCGATGCCCTATTCAACGAACACAGGCACTGTGTTTGGCAGAACCACCATACCAAGAAATAGGAAAGCGGAGTCTTACATAATAGGATCATGGATGTATTTTATGGTAAAATGTGAAAAGATGTCCTGTCAAACTGTACCAGTGGGTCAGCGGCTTCTCCCAAAACTATGGGAAGAGTGCAGCAGAATGCTCCAGAATTAAAACCTATGGGCTCTGTGCGTGCGTTCATAAGCCCAAATCTCATCCATTAGCAGCATGCTGTCATCACTGCAAGCGTGCATGCACAACAAGACTGGCTTATGTTCTTTAAATGCACTGAGGCTTCAGCAAATTAAATGTTGTGCCAACAAAGACAAAAACATTGCTGTGCTCTGCGACCATTGAATCTAATTTGAATGGGATCCTGAGCGGCTAATGCAGTAAAAATGCTGCATCTCGTGCAGAAGAGAACTCTTTCCCTTGCTCTAATTGCATATTTGCTTGGACACGCTGTAGCTTTACTTGTGCTTATAATATTAGAAGCTAAAAAATCTCCATAGAGCTGTATAGTAATTTCATAATAATCTAAAACTGGGGTTCCCACATGCAGCCTACAAAGAAATATAGGACAAGAATCACTGAAGCCTATCAAATTCCACGTGGCTATATGATTACAATATACACCAGCAAAGAGATGTTTTACAAATGTTTTACATTGACTGTAACTCAAAATATAACCATTTTGAACTAGCTATGTAGGTTACAATGTTTTATTTTTGCAAATAATTATCACAACAATATCATATTTAAAACTAAAGCAGTGCATTTACTGAAGGAAAAGCAGGATGGTTGGGCATAAATGACAAATAAAGGAGTGAGGGTGGGAATGTCTGTGAATTAGAGGTTGGGGGAGTACAGGCAGTTTGGTGGCTGTAGATTGAACAAAACTGTAATGTTTGGGTTCAACCGAAAACGAATGGGATCCTATGTGAGGAACGAGGGATAAATAAATGACAAATAGACGAGTATGAGTCAGTATGTCTGTGGATAAGAGCTTCGGGATCTGCCTCAAAAGAGTACATGCAGTTTGGAGGATGTTGGTTAAATGAAACCATGAGGTTTGTGTATGCCCGAAAATGAATAGGACTCTGTAGCGAAAGAAAATTAGTGTGGGTCGAACCAAGACTACACTTGTGGTCAGGGGTCTGCCCTGAGTGAGTGTATGCAAAACAGTCTCTGTCAGTCAAGCAGAAGTTCAGTAGATTGCTGTGCACTTTTCTATCCTATTCATTCTCTATTTGAAAAAATGCCAACTGTCCCTTAACAGTACAATCACAGCTCACTGGGGGTCTAGGCGTACAGGTTAAAAACATGCTTACTCTAGTACTTCTGTAATAGTAAAATTTATAATACTAAGTGGGGGAAGACCTCGGGGCTATCTAGGCCTTCGGAGGGCCTAATGATTTCTGGCCTCATGGAAGACAATCTGCTGCTATGTAGATAGGAAGGGCTCAGTCGAAGCTAATGGATTTGAAGTTACAGTTAATTATACACTAATAGGAACATAGTTATGCATATTTTATTCTATTTCTGCAAATAAATCCCACTAAATCTTACACACAGCTCCTTTAATAGAATCATCATGTATTGTAGTAATGCTCTTATATCATTGTTTAGATTTGACTGGAGACAAAAGGGCTTAAATGTCAAAACTAGCTCTCCTCATTGGTTAGGACTCCAGGAGCTGAACTGAAGGCCTAATGTTATAGATTGCACTTTGCTCTAAGTTGCTTGTGGTGTTAATCCCATTTGGGTTTAAAATGGGACCTGTTTCATTCCTGGGCTTTTGGAAATTCTAGAAATGCAAACAGGAGTGGCAGCCTAACCAAGCGTGCAGTGGCAGCTCTATACCAGAGCTCTTAAGTGCTACATGGTATGTCTGTTACATTCATACAAGACATTATTTTTTTAAAGGTGTCAAATGCTTGCATTTAACCTAGAACTGCCAAACGATGTTCATGAGAATTGCTGTTAGATTAGTGCTACGTTCCAGATTGTGAGCAGTCATGGGCTGGAGGTTAGGGAACCAGCCTTGTTACCGGAAGGGTTAAATGTGGAGATCTTAAATTTCCCTCTGGGATCAATAAAAGTATCTATTTATCTATCAATCTACTAGAATTCTATAGGAGCACTAGCAGAAATAAGCATTCTCACAGAGGTGTTTTGATGTGTTTTTGTAGCTCTACAATTATACCACCAAAACACTAGATGGCGATAGAGTTTCTATGCACTGTGTTGATCCTCTTGACATACCACAAACAATGGCGGCTAAAACTGCAAAGGTAACACCAAAGGTAGAAATACGATGCTACTAAGTGGATCACTCACAGTTGTTGCAGTTTGAGTTGCCATGACGTACAGTCACATTTGGGGGGAAGTGTCAGGCTACGACGTAGAATATAGGGTGTCAGGCGTACGGTGCAGGGTTTAATATTTACAGTCACAGTCACTAGCTAATGCTTGAACATCAGTATTCTGTAGAAAGCTATAATATTTGTTGGCAGACTTATAGGAACACTGCAGTGTTATCCCTATAGCGTCACTGTCCAAAGAAAATATATCTATCCATCCATTATCTCGCTAGTCGTGGTCAAGGGGGAGCTGGAACCTATCCCAATGTCACTGGGCGAAGGTGGGGTACACCATAGACAGGTCGCCAGTGCTAACACGCCAGTCCTAACACACACTAACGCACAAACTCACACCTACAGGAAATTTAGATCATAGTAACATGTTTGTGTTTGGACTGTGGAAGGAAACCCATTCAAGCACGGGGAGAACATACACTCCACACAGAACGGCCCCGATCTTGCTGTGAGGTAACAGTGTTTTAAAGAAAATACAAGTATCTTCAAAAAAGCAACTTTACAGGAGAGTAGAAAGACATTCTTCACTTTTAATATATGTCATTGGAACCAGAATTTTATTTCCAAGTGATAATGGAGCAGTTCTATTGGTCCATTCATCATGAAAAGTAATGTTGAAAAATTGTAAAAATTATAAAAATGGAGATACATGTGTTTTTTGGGACAGGGACAATAGTTATGTGTTGTTAAAGCTTTTGTTAGGGGTTTGTTTTGAATGCTTTGAGACCACTGCCTTGAAAAGCTATGAACAGCTATGGAAGCTGCGAGACCACTGGTACCATCATAGCATCATCACGCTGAACCTACAGGACTGTTTCTAACTTAAAATAAGAATTTTATTGTTACATTTAACCCAGAACTGCCTAATTATGTACATGTGAATTACCTTTAGCTTCCTGCAAAGTTGTACTTAATTCCTATAGGGGGCACGAGCAGAAATAAGCATGCACTGAACTTAAGGCCTAGCACTAGTAGTCACAGTCGCTACACATAAAGCTTGAGTAGTATCCCGAAGAAATCTAGAGTATTTGTTGGCATTCTTATAAGAACACTGCAGCATTATCCCGACATCGTCACTTTGTCTCTTTTCTCTTTCTGAGGTAATAACCGCCCACCTGTCCTGCCGAAAACTGTTGGAGGTCCGACCTTCAGGGCCTCCTCGCCACCTGGCACCAATCAGCTCTCCTCTTTCGGCTACACCTCAACAGCATTTCCGTATCCTCCAGCTGTAGCACCTGAGCAGCTTCTCTCCTTTCAGTTAATTCTGTTTATAATCAGATCTGCCAGAGTCACCAGATACACTCTGAAACACTTCTCATCCTCCCTACTAACCCAAACCAGAACTAACTCTGTCTCTCTACTAACTCAAACCAGAACTAACTCTGTCTCTCTACTAACCCAAACCAGAACTAACTCTGTCTCTCTACTAACCCAAATCAGAACTAACTTTGTCTCTGTACTAACCCAAACCAGAACTAACTCTGTCTCTCTACTAACCCAAACCAGAACTAACTTGTCTCTCTACTAAACCAAATCAGAACTAACTTTGTCTCTGTACTAACCCAAACCAGAACTAACTCTGTCTCTGTACTAACCCAAACCAGAACAAACTCTGTCTCTCTACTAACCCAAATCAGAACTAACTTTGTCTCTGTACTAACCCAAACCAGAACTAACTCTGTCTCTGTACTAACTCAAACCAGAACTAACTCTGTCTCTGTACTAACCCAAACCAGAACTAACTCTGTCTCTCTACTAACCCAAACCAGAACTAACTGTCTCTCTACTAACCCAAATCAGAACTAACTCTGTATCTGTACTAACCCAAATCAGAACTAACTCTGTCTCTGTACTAACCTAAATCAGAACTAACTCTGTATCTGTACTAACCCAAATCAGAACTAACTCTGTCTCTCTACTAACCCAAACCAGAACTTACTCTGTCTCTGTACTAACCCAAACCAGAACTAATTCTGTCTCTGTACTAACCCAAATCAGAACTAACTCTGTCTCTCTACTAACCCAAACCAGAACTATCTCGGTCTCTTTTCTCTTTCCGAGGTAATAACCGCCCACCTGTCTTGCCGAATACTGTAAAGGACTGACCACCAGGGCCCCCCGGTCACCTAGCACCAACCAGTTCTACTCTCCATTCATGCCATTTGCTCCACATTGACTGCATCGCTGTATCATCCACCTGATGTACCACCTGTGCAGCTTCTAAAGCTTTTACATTCAGACTCAGCTTTAGTTTAATAAACTGTAGATACTGTTCGACCAGAGGAGGATGGGTGTCTGCTTGTGAGTCTGGTTCCTCCCAAGGTTTCTTTCTCCAGTTCTGAGAGAGTTTTTTCTCGCCACTTTCGCCTCTGGCTTGGATAAAGTGTTGTGACTTCATGTTTTCATGCTTTCAAACACCTGTAAAGCTGCTTTGTGACCACATCATTGTAAAAAGCGCTATACAAATAAACTTGACTTGACTGTTCAAAAAAAAAAAGTATGTATAAAAAAAGAGCAACTTCACAGGAGAGGACAAACGCCTTCTTCACTTTTAATGTAAGTCAGTGATTTTGGAGCATTTCTATTGGTGCATTTGTCTTAAAACACCTTCAATTAATGAAATATCTGTTCAGTTATGGTCTTGTAGGGGTTTCTTCTGAATGCTTTGAGACGTGCTTTGTGACCTCTGCTTTGAAAAGGCATGATTCCAAGACCACGGGTACCATGACATGATAAGGCTGGACCTACAGGACTGTGAGACTGTGACCAGGCCACTATTGCACTATAAAGCTAATAAAGCCATAGATAAACTGCATATTGTATATTAGATTAAAGCAGTCACTTATGTGGCCACTATTTCTAGAACGTTCTCACGATTAGCACAGGACAAATCTGCTTATCTTAATTTTATTGATGGAGTCCCCTGCTTTCCTAAGAGCCTTATTTTATTATATATTTTTAAAGTCAGCGGGTTCACTATAGGAAACTTTTCCAAAAGATTCTTATATGCACTGATTTAGATCCATGTAAAACATAGTGTGTCAAATGTCTAGCTTCAAAAGTGTGGAAATATTTTGCTCTTGGTCTGAGTATGAGCTCCAAATCCGAAAACCTTTAACACCCACCTTCCTCCTTATGAGTTATGGCTTTGCTCTAGACATAATGTGGAAATATAACACAATTCACAACCGGGGCCAAATCCACTCCCTGAGCTGCGTGCACTATAGAACTATTCCCTCTCATTCCGAGCAATCTTCAGCTTCGGCTGCAATCAGATATCAAAACTTAATATGCAAACCAAAACATAAAAGGTTCAAACATGCACTGTGCCCGACCTACAAAGCCTCCAGAACGGTTGTCCTTTTGACTTGTAACACAGGAAAGCATTCAGCTAAGATATAACCCAGTCAAGCAGTAAGCTGCTCCAGCCTATACATCCTTCGCCTCGTGTTGTGAAAGTGCTCGCTCAGCTGTCGGCAGTCAGAGACGGATTCAGACAGTTCACAGCTCACTGTGTCTGAGCTCTCCCATGTGAAAGACCTCCTGCAAATTTCCTTGAAAAGTTGGCGAGGAGCTTTGCTCTCCACATCAGCAGTTTGTTTTCAGACTGCTCTAAATAGGTTATCTGCTAGACAGTCTGGGTAAACATAGGGGTCTGAACATGGAGCCTGCATTCGCTTCCAAACCACATTTGGAACCATTTTCAATTCAACCCCTACGTATTGTAATTATAATAATACTACTGCTACTATCACTGCTACTAATGCTACTACTACTACTAATGATAATAATAATAATAATAAAAAAAAATAATAATAATAAAATAATAATAATAATAATAATAATAATAATAATAATAATAATAAAATAATAATAATAATAATAATAATAATAATAAAATAATAATGATGATGTATTTAAATAGCAAATATAAAGTGCTGTGCAGAAGTCAGCGACCTCCATCCATTTATTGAATTTTCAGACAAAATTAAGTTATATAGAAACACTTCCCAAAGAAAAACATGTATCTACAACTTCTGTTGATTTTTGTTTTCTATGTTGTTTGAATGTGACAGCTGACTTTTATATCATGTGAAAGTTTCCTGATGATGGACCAACAGAAATGCTCCAAAATCACTAGAAAAAAAATCTGGTTCCATTAAGTTGCACTAAAAAGTAAAGACGGTTTTTGGCAGTTTTGAAAATACTTGTTTTTCATTGGACAGAGACAGTATATATTGTTACTATCTAAAGAAAAATAAGTGTCTTCAAAACTTTAACATAAGTAGTAATTTTACATCAGAGGCCAAAAACGTTTTCCACTTTTAATGTAAGTCAATGTAAAAAGGTTATATTCTAAGTGAATCTGGAGCATTTCTATTGGTCCATTAACTCTATATAAATGTCAGCTTTCTGGAAAAAAGAAAATCAACAAAATTGTATATATATATATATATATATATATATATATATATATATATATATATATATATATATATATATATATATATATATATAAAAGTTTGTAACATTTCTAAGGAACTTTCACAGGATAAAAAGAGCAGCTGTAATGTTTGAATGACATCAAAAAAAGCAGAGACAAAACAAGAGACGCCTGTTTTTCTTTGGACAGTTATAAAATATATTTATGATGAACTTCATATTCATAATCCCTTGGATTTAGAATTGAACATCACATTTTGAGGCAGTTAAGTTATTAATATGGCTGTTACTGTTAGAAAGAGGAGGCAGAGAGGGAGGAGGTGTAAGAAACTACAATTGATAAACAAAACACAATAAATAACAATATAACACAACTATTTTAATGTCTCAACTTCCTGCATGTGCACTGATTTCTGGGGAAAGGAATTTTGCTGTGCTGAAAATAGACACAATGCTTAACATCTTGGCATAAGCCAGTAAAAGTCATGTAGGCGTCGAGCCGGCCGATGATTAGCAGCAGCACTTTGTCCTTCTGCTTCCTCGGAGTCAATGCTAATGTGCACAAAGAACATCTGAAGCAAGGGCATCCATGAATAGTGTATGAGAGGTCATGAGATCCGCTGGCTGAGGCTTAGACACAGAAGCGATAAGTCAAAGTGCGTTTTTACAACCTGCGCAATTGACCCAGCCTTAAAGATCAAGTTGCCTTCTCCCCTTTCTCTCTCCGAACCATTGATCCCTGCTGGGGAGAACGAGGAGACTTGCACCTGTCTACTACATAATCAACAATTGACTAACTCAATTAAAGTCTCCATTACGCTGAAAGGTCACTGACGTGAAAACGCACGGGGTGTTTTGCTGTACACAAGCTCACCTTCTGATTTTATCTATGTATCCTCTTCCGACCGTATGCATAACCGCCTGGTTATTCCACTCACAGGACCGAGGAGCTGGACATTAACTGAATCAATAGAGCAAACCGTCCGTGATATGAGTTCAGATAAATGGTCTGCGGTGATGCATTTTGTTCCAAGCATAATGTTTTGGGAGATTAGAGCACTCACATGAACTCTGAATAACAATGCTGAGGTATTGCATGTGCTTCGTCTGACTGTTAATGTGTTACTTGGCGTCCTTATTTTACATTCTTTGCAAGCCTTTCAGCCTTCTTAATGGTATATGTATCCCCAAAACAGTCAGCGTGACAGCAATATGTGACATACATAGTGTGCAATTTGAAATCACCTGTCATATTATAAGCTGTTATGTTATGCATTTTTAACTTATGCAGTGCAGACTGAAATAGTAGAAGCTTTAGGTCAGAAGGTTTCAGTTCTGTGGGAACACCAAAAACACTGTATAGTGTATATACTTACCTATTTATTAGATATCAGTTGAAGTTGTAGTGTAGTAGCATCATAAAAGATTATTTTTGCATAGATATGGGCTTTATGTGGTCTAATGAGTGGAACATCCAATATAATCTATATAATAATATAAGGTCCAAACAGGTCTTAAAGGTTTTGAACTCTTTTGAGATGCACATTGTCAATTTTTTGTAGAATAAACTTCTTTATTTCAAGTCACAGTTTACTATGTAGAGAATGCCAGCAGTGAATGAGATTAGAAATAAATTTTTAATAAGCATCAATGAGAAATTACCATATAACAAGGGGCGTAAAAGTACCGTGTTTTACGGAATGAGCATGATATTGCCAACCAATTAAAATGTTGACAAAAGCAAAATAAAATGTGTAACATGGGGATCAGTGTCCTAGAGGTCTAACAAAGTCAATCAATTCACATCTCAACATTTATTTGTTTTGTTTGTTTTTTAAGACTAAAATAATAAATAATATTTTATAGTGTGTTTTGAAACATCAATGAAACATGGTGGCGGTAGTGTTATGATTTAGGCATGCTGGCAGTGCAGCATTTATCAATAAAAGAAGGCTGCATCTAAATATTTGACATAAAAAAACAGGATATTAATACTGTTTGTCACCCCAAGCTGCTCTGTTCACTGCTCTTCGCTGCTGTTAAAACCACAACGACCAATCAGAGCTCCACTGTCATAGTGGGTGGACAGACCATGGGAGAACTTCTCACTTACAGTGGAGTACAAAAAAGCTGAAACAGCCAGCAACAAGCTGAATATAAACATGTAGAGGTTAAAAAATATGGCAGTGCAGCTGAAAGGCTATGAATGACGATGAGTAATGTTACAGTGACTGTATGTAACCGCAATTCATACCCTCCCTTTTAATGAGAGGAACTACAAGCAAAAGCAGAGCCTCAAATTCCCTGCACTGACATGCAGAAATACCACTCACTGACTTGATGTTTACCTTCAATTTGGACATGAAGCAATTAGTTTCAGAATTTCATAGGCTGACTGGTCCTGTAATTAATTTCTATTATATATATATATATATATATATATATATATATATATATATATATATATATATATATATATATATATATATATATATATATATATATTACTGCTCACTATCTATCTACATCTATTGCTCTCTCTTTCTCTCTCGCTCTCTCTATACATATACATAGTTCTTTTTCAACTCTTTGGATGTAATCTTGTTCCTCTTTTTAAGAGACTATAAAAAAGAGCTCTATACATACCCTTCCCAGTCCACCCTGAAGTGATGCAGCAGTTACCTTAAAAAGAGTCCTGACTGTTAAGACTTGTATGCCTTAAAACACTGTCCATGTCCAACACTATTAAAATTCGATGTACAAACCATATGGAACAGTTTTGTTTATTATAAAAAGGACAGCAGACATTCCTCTACATATAGGCTGCCACTGTTGCACTGTGATGTCATATGGTTTAGGAATGGGGCTGTACCTAAAGCTGAAAATGCTGAATGATATATTTCAGATAAATCAGGTATTCCTTATTCAGTGGATGAGAGAGGGAACAAAAATGGTAACATACTATTACAACGATGTTCTCCCCGTGCTTGAGTGGGTTTCCTCCCACAGTCCAAACACATGCATGTTGGGTTGATCGCTCACTCTAAATTGCCCATAAGTGTGACTGGCGAACTATCCATGGTGTACTCTGCCTTAGCCCGATGATGCTGGGATTGGCTCCTGCCCCCCACCTGTGACACCGACTTGTGGGATAAAGCAGAAGATAATGGATGGATGGACGGTTAATACCGTATATTTAAATAAGATTGGACATGTACACTATATTTGGGCTTTTAAGTGGAATGGCTTAACTGCGCTAGCGAAAAAGTAGCAAGTCTCACAACAGTTTTTTTTCATACCTGTGCCATCAGAATCATTTAGAGGAATTTGAATACAGTCAGGAACCGAGGTACTTACGTTAACATCAGCCTAACATAGGTTACTTTAGCAGAATCTGAATTTGCCAGATTCGGAAGTTAAGGAAAGCTCATCTCCCATCCACCATCCTTACTACCTTCTGCAGAGTCGCTGCAGAGAGCATCCTGAGCAGCAGCCGTATTACTGCTTGGTTTGGGAATTGCGCCGCCGCCAACCACAAGACCCTTCAGTGAATAGTGAGGACAGCTGAAAAGATCATTGGGGTCTTTGTTCTCTCCCATCACAGACATGTACACCACACACTGCATCCGAAAAGCCACCCCTCAAACCCCTCAAGTTAACTGTTCTTTTTTCAGCCATCTGGAAGAAGGTACCAGAGCATTCAGGCCCTCACAGCCAGACCAACAGTTTCTTTCCACAAGCCATCAGATCAGAGTCCAAACTCTCACAATCTAAATTGATGGACACTTTCATTAACACATACACACACACACACACAACCAGCTTCTTGCAACTCCAGACTATGTCTGAAATACTACAGTATTTCACATTGTGATACTTTACTTAATGTAAATTTTATATTTGAGTACTTGCATTTTTGCATATTTCCTTAACAATATCTGCTGCTAGTATACAGTATTTGCTGCTAGTATATTGTTGTATTGTGCTAGTATTATTGTAGTATGTTGTTCTAGTTGCTACCTCTGTGACTGCTATATTTATGTCTGATTTGTGTGTACTGTCTAACCTGCGTCCTGTGTTGTACTTATTTTAGGTCTTTCTTGTTTATTTAACAGAAATAATAGTAAGTCTTTGAATCTCTCTTGAATTGTGAACCAGAGTACTTATGTTAGCATCAATCTAATGTAGGGGCTCCAACAATTTAAACAGGCTGCAAACTGAAGCTGGGGTATTTACATTAGCACTAAACTCGACGAGCCACGAGCCAGGGTTATTAAGGGGGCATCAAGCAAATGGAGATTGCAACCAAGGACACTTATGTTAGCTGCAAAAGTGACCATGTTTAGTGACCATGCTGGAAAATACTTATGCTAGCTTCAAGCCAACGTTGGTTACTTTTATCTTGAGTACGGTTTGAATGTGAAGTTTGACAATAATATGTCAAGCAAAGACACAAATCCTCATCAAATGGTACAACTTTATCTAACCTAAGGCTATTTCTTGTCTTTGCAGTGCCAGTCATTGTGCATGTACATTTCAACAAAGTTTACCAGTCAGTTGCAGTCGGTGCATTTGGGCCTACACATTGTTCTATGGTAGAATTATCTTAGTTCATCACAAAGATGTTCATCAAACAGGACCTGCTGCCTGTGCATTCTGTTCTATTGTAACGAACTGAAGATCCAAACCAACATTTACTAACAAGCTTCCATGGGGTGATGACCATGGACTGTATTAACTGAACTGAACTGATCTATAATCTGTATATTTTAATAATATATTTAGAACCTGCATCTTACCTGAGAGAGAGGAGGCCACATTGCTTGGCTTCAGCACCAGTGCTGGATCTGTGCCTGTTGTAAGTTTGTAAGTAGATGGATACGGTAACTTGGTATGACTAGCTTAATGCAAACTACTAAGAGAGACCAATTTGACCAAATAGCCATTTAATACAACATTCTGGCTTTTTCTACTCTAGCTGATCATGATAAAGACATGTTGGAGCCATTAAAAAACATGCCACCAGGCCCCCCCAGTACAGGCTTAGCCCCACTATCCATGAATATCCAGTGATATCCCTGACCTAGATGTCTAAAAGCTTAAAACCCTTAATGTTTTATAATAGATTGCTTGCTTGTCAATCACCATCTAATCACTGCAGTCCACATTTCCTCCATGTCATACTTATACGTAGTTTAATCATTCTGAGGATATTAACAGAAGGCAAACCTGGTTTACCGAGTGAGTGAGAGGCGCAGAGATGAGATGGAGGCGAAAAGCAGACAGACAGGAGCGAAGAGCTCACACATCATTTTGTATAGTGAGTGATGCTCTTCAGCTAATGATGCGTAAGAGCTGTCAAACGTTTGGCCTCTTATCTGCCACTCATATTTGCACCTGGGAAAAATCCTGCACAGGACACATAATTACAATTACTGTTTTCCTCTGCCTGCCTCGAACGCGCTTATTTTTCTTGATTAAAATCCAAGTCACTGTTGTGTGGGAATAATTAATTACACTGGCAAGTTTGGCAGGTGCAGTGACTCCGCTGCAGATGTTTTCTCCAAACCCACTGATGCTGCTTGGAGGTGGAAAATGTGAAAATGTGAAACAGTAATTGTGTCCATGTCGTAGGCATAGATGCACTCTGTTGATTTTTTAGAATGGATTTAATGAGGCAGTAAATGGATCAAAAAGAGTGGTGCAAACTGCGGCAGCGAGCCCATCAGTTCAAACAGCAACATACAAACATGCTACTACCAAGTGCTCAATGGAAAGAAAGAGACAGGGATGAACAGTGATACTCTGTTCAGATCACAGAGCAAACAGGTGTTTGATTAAAGACTCAAAGAGTATTGATTACAAAAGGTGACCAGAGCTGGAGAAGATCCCTAAATGCCAGAGAAATCTGTATGAAACCACCTCAACCTTATCAGCTCTACTTACCACGTGGGTGCACTTTGTAGTTCTACATTTATAGACTGTAGTCCATCTGTTTCTCTGTATACTCTGTTACCCTGTTCCTTAATGATCAGGACCCCTACATTACCTTTGCAGAGCAGGTATTCTTTGGGTGGTGGGTCATTCTCAGCACTGGAGTGATGGTAGTGTTAGTGTGTGTTGTGGCTCAGACACAGCAGTGCTACTGTGTCCATTTACTGTCCACTCTATTAGACTTATCTTGTTGGTCCACCTTGTAGATGCGCAGATTGTGTTCCTCTAGAACATTATCAGTGGTCACAAGGCACTTGCCCACAGGACACTGTGCAAAGGACGCTGCCCACAGGACGCTGTTGGCTGGTGATATTTGGTTGGTGGACTATTCTCAGTCCAGCCGTTCCACAGCACTGCTGTGTCTGATCCACTCACACCAGCACAACATACACTAACACACCACCACCACCATGTCAGTGTCACTGCAGTTTGCACCACCCAAACAATACCCCCTCTGTGCTGGTCCTGTGGAGGTCCAGACCACTAAACAACAAGGTAACACAGTATGCAAAGAAACAGATGGACTGCAGTCTGCAGGAGCCTGGTTATTAATGCCCGCACTCACCCAGTTCAAACATTAATTACAACCGCCTGCCCCCACCAAATAGAGAGTGATTCGTCCCCACTTGGGCTCATAACACATACCTGCACCTGCCCACTGCCTCAAGCTTTATTAAATCTGCCTGCTTTGGGCTATACATGTGATCAACTCCCACCTCTGTCTGCTATAAGCTGGTGAAGGACATGTCCACACAAACCCCATGACATTGTGAATCAACTTCGGGACTCATCACACTTCCACACACCCAGTCACAGTCATGTAATGTCACTGTCAGCAGTCAAGTGGGCAGCACCACAGCCAAGCTAAACTACATAAACAGCTTTGCAGCTTGGCTTGCTTTTAACATTATTTTTATCTCTGTGAGCTTTATATTATTAGCCTTTAGCTGAAATGCAATTAAAAGCCAAAACAGTTGTGGAAGTAATGAATAAGATTCTCTGCATGAGTTATTTACTGGATCTTATATGGCTTGATGTATTTTGCTGCTTGTGGTTATTAACACGCTTTTCTCTGCAGCTCGCTTGAAGCTCATTGGTTGCTTGCTAATAATTGCCCAGGCCTGCCTTACCCTGCCACCCATTATTCTGCCCGCATGAGCATGACCTGTTCACTGCTTACCTAAAAATGAATTTTACCCAGAAATTATGTAGAAGATCAGGCAGGACATAGGGAGACCTCTTGTGCAAACCTCTATTTTGGAGCCCCTCCCCCAAGCAGATGAATCTGATGAATAGTGAGCATGTTGAAAAAGTATTCAAAGAGAACTCAGTCAAAACTTGTATTGTAAAAACTTCCAAGGGTTTAAGGGGATATGTACTATGTACTTTGTCATCATCATTAATACATCCTTCCTGTTGCAACCAAAACCTTGCTGTTCTCCAAAGAAAAGCTCTTTTAACTGTTAATGGAAGTTAATTAACAAATGGTTCAAGTAATTTTCTATTGGTCTATTTATCATATATTTTGCATACAATGTTAAAAAAAAAGGCTGGCTATTTTAAATTAGGTCAACAAGTGAAAGGCAGCAAAAACTGAGATACAAAGTTTTGTCTCAACAGTTGTTGCATCTCAGCTGTAAACATGAACATAGAGTTTCTAATGTTGGGTTTTTACAAGAAATTTAATTTCTAATTCAATGTAAATTTCTTTTGTGCACGAGAGGTTAACAGGTGAAGAACAACTTTTGCAAAACACCTCTAAGTTTACGTGGTTATTTCAGGCTTTTTTTCCGTCTATATTTACTGATCAAAGATCAAAGTACAACATATATTACCAGAGTGTTTTCGTGTTTGCCTCTGGCGTTTAACACATATCAGTCATTCCGAATCAGGGTTTTGGAGCATGTGTGGTGTAGTGTGTTGAGGGTGTTGGTGGGGGGTGGGCTGGTTCAATTTTTGATGAAACGTAACACTTTGCACTTGTGTTTAATCAGTAAACTCTGTCTATCTGGATGGTGCTTCCAGGAAGAGTAAACACTGTCTGGTCGAAAATCATCCTGCATGACCACAAATAGACCTCCAAGCATCATGCCATGAAGCCCCGGCTTTGTTTTCCATTATGATACACTGCAATGAAGTTTGGGCTGTAAAACAAGCCACGCTTTGGATGATTTCTATGTTGGTGTTTCTAAGACTGTGGCTCTATTGCACCTTATTAAGTGCCACACGGACATTGATTTATATATGAAACATCATGCAACCCTGGATGGCGTGCCAAAGGATTTCGTAAGTTTTACAGATCGGGATCATCAGAGCGTAGGCCAGAGGAATTGGCAGCAAACCAGTAAACATGGCCTTTCCGTGCAGGCCGAGGCTTGCTACACAGCGGAGCTCACCCTCTCACACATCGCTTTTTCCACACTTATCTGGAAACGCCCACCGACCTCGTCATGTCTGCACACTTCCTGATCCAGACAGAGTTCAAATAGTAGCATAGTAGCAAAGTGTGGCTTTCCCTTACACAACTGAGCCAGGGTCTAAACATTTCACTTTCCCCGAACTGTGTTTTACATCGCTCGTTCTTCGAGAGCAAGCTCTGCGGTGCTGTTTTCTATGAAGGAAATGTTTGCCTGCAGACTCTGGTGTGGAGATTTAATTTGAGGGCACTGACCTGTTACATGGTGACGCAGCATTGTTACTCCATAGTCATGCTTCAACTGGACAAAACAAAGCTCCAGTCTGAAATGCAATTAGACAGCAGATGCATGAATTAGCACATTTGCTTTGACCACTGCCCATAGGAAATTTGCTAACCAGGCGAAGATCTGTATACACGCTGAGCTCCTCGGGGGCCTCTTTCATTACCATTTTCACACATGATGTGATAAACTGTTCTGCTCTTACTGTTCACAATGAATACATACAGATTGTGTCCAATTAAGATGATTATCCAGACCCTAGACACTGTTCAGAGCCGTGCTGTGGTGTATATGCAAATTGTGGCCTAAGTCTGTTTGGCCTGGCCCAAGGGCATAGATTCGCTCCTGACATTGGTGGGGGCCTATGAATCCCCCCACCTCCGCACCACTATGCTCCAAAGCCTAGCATTACCATTAATGATATTATAAAGCACTAATTTAATTAGCGAGCTAGACTTTAAGCGACTTTCTTTGAGAAATAGCTCCTTATGTTCACCTTCTTCTTTTTTCTATCCTCACTCGCTTTTTTGGTGTTTAGGTATAATAGTACATTTGCAGAAGAAAAAAAAACCTCCATGACTTTCGTTAAGACTTTTGGACTAATTCTGTTTATTCATTATGAAATACAGTGTAAAGGGCAGCTGCTGTTTTCAAAAAAATGTATTTTCAGACTGTAACAATACATATCACTGCTGAGGAAACAAAACCTTGTGTCTCCTAAATGTAAACTTTACAGGAGAAGGAAAAATCATGCTTTGCTTTTTATGCATGTCCATGTAACCAGACCCCACCCAAAGCAATTTTGGACCATTTTTTGGGGCAGTTATCACCATTATTGCTGTCTACTATAGCATAGTAATATGTAAATATGTATCTTCTCCTTACAGTATATACTACAATAGAATTGTGGGTAACACTTTAAAAAAAGATTATCTTTTTAAGGTGGTTCAAAAAGCAGCTGTACAACGCCTGTGACCTGTTGTTTGTCTAGCAGTGAAGCCACATTCATTTTTACCGTTTTGATTTTGATGTATACTGCTTTTACCTTTTCTTCTCAGTCAGCCTCATTACATACTCAAATTCATTATATCACTTTTGGCCTTTTTATTACTTTGTTTTACTGCTTATTAATTAATTAATTAACTAACTAATAATAATTTAAATTAGAATTGAGAACTTTTTGCCATTTGTATTTGCACACAGTGAAATTTGACCTCCACATTTAACCCAGTGAACTAGTGAACACACTAATGAACATACACACTAGGGGGCAGCGAGCACACTCACCCAGAGCAGTGGGCAGCCCTATCCACAGTGCCCGGGAAGCAGTTGGGGGTTAGGTGCCTTGCTTCAGTGGTGTGCTGTTGGCCCAGGGGTTTGAACCGGCGACCAAAGAAGAGATTCCTAACCTTCAGCCCACGACTGTAAGGGTAGTCTTTAGCAACTCCAACAGCACTCCTGTGCCTGATCTACCAGACTAACACATACTAACACACCACCACCACATCAGTGTCACCGCAGTGCTGAGAATGATCCACCACCCAAATAATACCTTCTCTGTGGCGATCCTGACTGCTGAAAAACAGCGTAACTAAGTGAATCAGATGAACTACAGTCTGTAAGTGTAGAACTAGAAAGTGCTCCTATATGGTGAGTAGAGCTGGTAAAATAGACAGTGAGCATAAATGTACCTAATAAAGTGGCTGGTGGGTGTATATCAGATTCTTCAGTTTGGATGAAAACCATCTAAAAACCACTTCTTTGGGTCGTCACGGTTCTTTATATAAAAACTGTTAAGGGTTAGATTAAAAAACAGGCAGCTTTTTTTCTTTCTTTCCTTTTTGCCTGATAAAATATTACGATAATAGTTTACATTTAATTTGGGGCACAGTTCATACACACACCCAGAATATAGTCACAAGTTAGAAGATTATGCAACTCTGTTTAAATATTGTGCTTATTTTCAATGGTTATAACTTTATATTTGGGTTCTACTAGGTTCGATTTTAGATTTACATACTACAGTTTTCCCAGAAACAATATTTTTCTCATGTGGTACATCTGTATTCACCTTCTCTCTGAAAGGCTCTGTTAGCATTAGCTCAAGTGTTTTTTTATTCCCCACCTCCCAATGAGCCTTGTGTGCTCTGACTGGTCAGCTCTCCCACTGTAATCTGACTTGTGAACTGCCAGATTCTGCTACGGCCTGCACACCTTCTATAAAGCTTTTTATAATTGTGTCAGTTCTGCCTTGTCAGTTTGAGTCAGAGTCCGATCCTGAAAGTCAGGCAGTACAAATTGGTATGTCCACCTTTACAACCTATACTGGAGCCGGACATTTCAGACTGGTCAGTTTTTACAGTTTTAGCTCTCTCTTTGTTGTGTGAGTGAGTTTGCAGGTAGCTTACAGGTAGGTGGACAATGAGGACCTTGTGTTACAAGATGACGTTTACATGCACACATAGCTACAGCACACTAACAGAAATAGAAAAACAATGGAAAAGCATGTGTCCTATTAAAGCATCTTTGGTGAACTACTAGTGTTCATAAACATATTACCAGACACTCAACTTCTTTAAATACTATGACCCAATATAACAGACCAATGACTACATTTAGAAAAAGCATATAGTCATGAATGGTGGTAGTAAAAGTACCCACTGTTGTTGGTATTAATTTACTTTGTGGTTAGAGATTTCAAAAGTCCTCTCTTGTTAATCTATGGCTAAATCTAGTACACAACCTAGGATGCCTCAACATATTGCGCACATTAAGTCCCAGACGGGCAATTTCTGATTTCCAAGTATTATCGCATTTCAGGGAACATGATGGCTTCTGTGAAGAGATTTAAGTTTAACAGAAATGTTCTCATGAACAACCTAGAGTCGCTCCGTTAGCTGTGTACTCAACAAACACGCCAGCCCACTAGAGCACTGCGGTTTTGTCCAAGTGCTGTTTGGAGCAGAGGACCGGTCGCTGCCAACTTTCCTGAATGAGTTGGCAAAAAGCTCCCACGCCTCTGGACCGCTACATGAAATTTGTAGTGTGTGGACGAGGAGGGCTGCCAGCTCTGTTTGTCAATAATGATGTGAAGTCAGATCCGTATGTACGTGAGAGGTCATCAAATCATAAATCCGCCTAACCGACTGCGTTTACAGGCAAACACGCGGGTCATCCATCATGCGGGCAAGGTCTTTTTTCTACTCGCTCGCAGATAACAAGAAAACACTCTAAATGTGATCAGGGTCACGAGGAGGATTTAAAACACAGGGGCTGGGAAGGGATGATGGTCTTTTTTATGGCTGAAGTCTTTCCACATGCTTTTAAACAACGCCATGTGTGACGATTCCTCTCATAAGGGAAAACCAAATCTGGGTTTTTATGCTGTGTAACATGAAAAAAAGTCATAATAAAATGCTCATCCCACATGAACATTAAAATGGATGTTGCATTCCATACGTCGTGCCCGGAATGGTTTTAACAGATTAAGCCGAGGCCAGAAACAGCAATGTTTCTAATATCATGCAAGCTTTAGCATATTGCATAAATAGCAGGGGGTCAGCCCATGAGCCATGTGAGCCATTGTTATTAGTGCGTTCAACTCACGGGTGACAGTTCAAGAAGATAGAAGAGTGCCAAGAAAAACTGTCATGGGACTTACATAACATCCTTAAATTACAAAATATTTTTGGCAGGGCAGCTCTGTGCTGTAACAGTGTACGCACGGGTTTTACCATTACATATTAATAAGAAACAGTTCTCGGGGAGAGAGTCGCACTCGCTGAAAGTCTGAGGTATAACCGGGGACATTGCTGACCTTTCGCTTTACCTTCGGTGTAATCAAGATGATCCTCTGCCTCAGATACCCACAGACCCCATGAGTTGGCAAGGCCCATTAATGAGCTGGCACCGAAGCCCAAAACAGAACAAAGTCTCCTCTCTGCCTCTGTCCAGACACGGATTAGACTTTCCTCACCCACCCAGACAGTGCGCTTTTATGCCAAGTTTATGGATTAGCATATAACCTCCTCCTTCTGTGTCTGTTGAGCCATGGACTGCTGGAATACGTGCCAGGTCAGGCCACTCTGCTTCTATCTCTTTTATTTCTTCAGCTCCTTTTCTGCTGCAGGGATTAATTGAAAATCGGCACCCCTGGTGTAATGGTCCTGCAGAGGAGGGGCTGAAATGGCTTTGGTCAGCGCTATATAGACTGAGGCTGAACAGAGTGTTCCCTACTGAATGAGCACTCAACTGAATCTAGAAAAGACTGTATTCAGGTCAACATGGCCTAACCAGCAGCAATTTAACACTTGAAGGTACTCTCATTGGGCCTTTCCATACAGATGTCAACCTACTCTGTGTATCCATCTATAAAAGTTTGTCTGTTTGCCCATATGGTGCGCTGTCTATGTATCTATTGTACCAACCTAAATATGGAGCTATTAGCATCCGATGGCCAATAGTGACCTGTGGGCACTGATAAAAGACGAGAGGATGACCAGCATAAACTGTGCAGCAAAAGGTGAACTATGGTCATCTCTAACTTTACATCTACAAGGTGAACCCGAAGGTATGATAGATAGATAGATAGATAGATAGATAGATAGATAGATAGATAGATAGATAGATAGATAGATAGGTAGATAGATAGATAGATAGATAGATAGATAGATAGATAGATAGATAGATAGATAGATAGATAGATAGAAAAAAACAGATAGACGCAGCAACAGACAAGCTATCATCTCTGACTTTACATTTACAAGGTGAACCAACAAGGTATGATAGCTTATAGATAGATAGATAGATAGATAGATAGATAGATAGATAGATAGATAGATAGATAGATAGATAGATAGATAGATAGATAGATAGATAAGGAAACAGTCACAGAGAAGAGCAAACAGATAAGGAAAAAGACAGAGAAACAGAGAAAAAAGGAAATGAGTAAGAACCTGGTCACATCTGCCAAAACATCAAAGACATATTTTTAGCTGCGCTTATTTTATCATCGTCTGCTTGACTATACGTTATTTATGGCACTGAGGCAGATGTGGCAATGGAGAGCTGGAGAGGTCTGTGCCTTGATCTAATCATCTGTTTAAGAGTTTACAATGCAACTTGTTTGCAAAGTTTTTTTTTTGCGTGTTGTTTTAAGGATGGGACCCCAGCAAGCTAAATCAATGTGTCAGAGAGCAGCGTATCCAGGCCTGTACACTACTACTGTACATGCACAGGTCACTGAGGGCAAATGTGTTTGCAGTATGAGGTATGAGCACGCAAGGGTCAAGAAATTTCAGGTCTCATTATATCTATGGGCCAAAAAATATCCATGAGGATTTTCAGTACCATAACAGAACTGGTCCACTGCCCATTTAAAGTCAATTTACCCTGTAGTGGCTCGAAAGACCTTACTTAAGGCCGTTCCAACCTAAATACTACCAGCATATGGCACTAAAATACATACTCTCATACATACTGCTGCATAGAGGAGCTTTATAATTTAAAAGGGGACACAATCCAAACATTCAAGCACAGATATAGCACCACTACTGTAACAATAGCCTGCGTCTGAAATACATGAAGGGAGAACTGATAAAGTTCTTATGTTAATTATACACTACTGTGCAAAAGCTCATTGTTTAAAAGCCTTTATCTTATCAATAAGTGTATTTTAACCAGTAAGATCACCAGATATCATTAGAACAGATGTAAATAATATTACATACAATACAAAGTAACATGAATATCTTATTGTGAAAGAAGTAGATCATATCTTGAGCTCCAGTTTGAAGAACAAAGTGTAGTTCCAGATTTCTCCTGGACGCCCCAGACATAGTATAAATGTATTCAGTTCCTTCAGCAGTAATCTTGATTTAGCTTAATGAAGTACTGAGCAGTCAGAGCAGGTATTAGATGAGAACTGTAAATAATACTGGGTTGTTTCCACAAGGAGAAGCTTGGAAAGAGTTAAACACACTGACGTATGTGAAAGCACTACTTACTCTATTAATATTGTTTGACTATTAAATAATAAAGTGTTTGCTGAGTAAATATTTTTCCCTCTTTTCTGGAAAAATAGCTTTTATATATAATAATGTCAAGTGCCTCAAACTTGTTTTGCATTTTATTGCATGGTAAGCTGAATGTATTATTAAATCCAATCCTAAACCTAACCCTAACACTAACTTTAACCTAAAGCTAAAACTTAATCATGAACATTAACCCAGCCCTGTTAATAAACAAAAACAAACAAACAAACAAAAATATGTTCTGCTGTGTGAAATCCCAAAAGCTCATGCAACTACTCCCACTCAGGACTCCCACTCAGAACTCCCAGTTAGAACTCCCACTCAGGACTCCCACTCAGAACTCCCTCTCAGAACTCCCAGTCAGAACTCCCTCTCAGAACTCCGCCCCCGATCTCCCTCTGTGATATTCCTCTCTAATCTCCCCCTCCAATCTTCCTCTCAGAACTCCCGTTCAGAACTCCCTCTCAGAACTCCCGCTCAGAACTCCCGCTCAGAACTCCCTCTCAGAACTCCCAGTCAGAACTCCCTCTCAGAACTCCGCCCCCGATCTCCCTCTGTGATATTCCTCTCTAATCTCCCCCTCCAATCTTCCTCTCAGAACTCCCGTTCAGAACTCCCTCTCAGGACTCCCGCTCAGAACTCCCTCTCAGAACTCCCTCTCAGAACTCCCACTCAGAACTCCCTCTCAGAACTCCTGCTCAGAACTCCCTCTCAGAATACCCGCTCAGAACTCCCTCTCAGAACTCCTGCTCAGAACTCCTGCTCAGAACTCCCTCAGAACTCCTGCTCAGAACTCCCTCTCAGAACTCCCTCTCAGAACTTCCTCTCAGAACTCCTGCTCAGAACTCCCTCTCAGAACTCCCTCTCAGAACTCCCTCTCAGAACTCCCTCTCAGAACTCCTGCTCAGAACTCCCTCTCAGAATACCCGCTCAGAACTCCCTCTCAGAACTCCTGCTCAGAACTCCTGCTCAGAACTCCCTCTCAGAACTCCTGCTCAGAACTCCCTCTCAGAACTCCCTCTCAGAACTTCCTCTCAGAACTCCTGCTCAGAACTCCCTCTCAGAACTCCCTCTCAGAACTCCTGCTCAGAACTCCCTCTCAGAACTCCTGCTCAGAACTCCCTCTCAGAACTCCCTCTCAGAACTCCTGCTCAGAACTCCCTCTCAGAACTCCCGCTCAGAACTCCCTCTCAGAACTCCCGCTCAGAACTCCCTCTCAGAACTCCCTCTCAGAACTCCTGCTCAGAACTCCCTCTCAGAACTCCTGCTCAGAACTCCCTCTCAGAACTCCCGCTCAGAACTCCCTCTCAGAACTCCCTCTCAGAACTCCTGCTCAGAACTCCTGCTCAGAACTCCCTCTCAGAACTTCCTCTTAGAACTCCTGCTCAGAACTCCATCTCAGAACTCCTGCTCAGAACTCCCTCTCAGAACTCCTGCTCAGAACTCCCACTCAGAACTCCTGCTCAGAACTCCCTCTCAGAACTCCCTCTCAGAACTCCCGCTCAGAACTCCCTCTCAGAACTCCTGCTCAGAACTCCCTCTCAGAATACCCGCTCAGAACTCCCTCTCAGAACTCCTGCTCAGAACTCCCTCTCAGAACTCCCTCTCAGAACTCCTGCTCAGAACTCCCTCTCAGAACTCCTGCTCAGAACTCCCTCTCAGAACTCCCTCTCAGAACTCCTGCTCAGAACTCCCTCTCAGAACTCCCTCTCAGAACTCCCTCTCAGAACTCCCTCTCAGAACTCCTGCTCAGAACTCCCTCTCAGAACTCCCGCTCAGAACTCCTGCTCAGAACTCCCTCTCAGAACTCCTGCTCAGAACTCCCTCTCAGAACTCCCTCTCAGAACTCCTGCTCAGAACTCCCTCTCAGAACTCCCTCTCAGAACTCCCTCTCAGAACTCCTGCTCAGAACTCCCTTTCAGAACTCCCGCTCAGAACTCCCTCTCAGAACTCCTGCTCAGAACTCCCTCTCAGAACTCCCTCTCAGAACTCCTGCTCAGAACTCCTGCTCAGAACTCCCTCTCAGAACTCCCTCTCAGAACTCCTGCTCAGAACTCCCTTTCAGAACTCCCGCTCAGAACTCCCTCTCAGAACTCCTGTTCAGAACTCCCTCTCAGAACTCCCTCTCAGAACTCCCTCTCAGAACTCCTGCTCAGAACTCCCTTTCAGAACTCCCGCTCAGAACTCCCTCTCAGAACTAACACTCAGCACTTCTGCTAAGAACTCCCCCCTAAACTCCCACTCAGAACTCCGCCTCCAATCTCCCCCTCTGATCTCCCTTTCAGAATTCCCACTCAGAACTTCCAGTCCCTCCCTAGCTCGACTAATTACTAATTTAAGGTGGTTTAATTGCTAACTAAGTCACAATCATAGACAAACATAATCAAACTAAACTAATAACACAATCTAAGCTGTAGCTATAGTCCAGACCTCAATATCACTGAATTTGAGAGGTGTGGAAAAATATCCCTGCTTGAAAAACTGAAAGTAAGCCTGTTGTATCAGAGTCAATTTCTTTTCACAATATGATGATACCTTATTATTATTATTATTGTGATAGATTATGTCTCAATCTGTTTTTCTAAGCACATTATTATAATAATTATAATTATTATTATTACTATTATTATTACTATTATTATTGTTTGTTATACATATATATGTGGCACTACAGGTCATAATTTGTTGGTTCAAAATACTAAGATGCCCATGTGATGAAAAGTATGGTGACATATTTTTTTTTGCCATATTGCACACCTTTAGTGCACACATGTATAACATGTAACATACTGAACAGACCACAACAGACACGCACACGGCCTGTAACAAATATTCACATAAATATAACAAAGAGACTAGTTAAGCAAAAAAAATAAATAGTAGAAACAATGCAAATATCTGTAAATATGCAGATATAACTATCTACAAAAATGCCAGTCCAACTACACATATGTTGTAAAAACTATTATATACAGAATATTGTAGAATAATAAACATTTGTAAGAATGTAATTTTGCACAGCTGTGCAAACAAGCATTATAGAGTTACACTGTGACACATTACAAAGGCTGTTAAATTTAAAGGGTCTGCTATGATTACTGAGCCCTACAGCGCTGGCATAGCGAGTTATGCTGGTAGCCCTGGATTTCCTCCCGGTGGTTGGAATAGGTGAGGTCCAGGATGACAGCTGTAATTTTGTGAGCCCCCTGCTGTCGTAGATGTCCTGAAGCGTTGGCAGACCATGATCCTCTCTGCTGTCCTAATCGTGCGCGGGAGTTTGGCTCATTCTGGTGGGGTGAAGGAACCAAACCAGATGGTTATGGATGATGTGAAGATGGGCTGCCGTGTAGAACTAAAAGCTGGTTGAACTTGAAGCAGATCGAGCTTGAAGCTGGTCGAACTTGAAGTTGGAAGTTGTGATAAGGCCAAAGAACTGAACGATTAGACATTACGTTTAGCTGTTGAGGCCTCTGTTTAATTTCCCATTAAATATATTTTTCTGGAAATAAAATAAATGAAGGGTGAAATGGTCTCGGAATTTGCACAGTGGCGCTGCGCTGGTGCAAGAAAGGCCTCATGACAACACTCTTGCTCAGATGTCAGCATCTTTTGTCTCCGAGCAATTAAAGAGCCCTCTCTGAGCCATTAAATAGCATTTAACTAATTATTCGATCAAATCCAGTCTCTCGCTCGCTCCCTCTCTCTACTGTTGGCTTGACATCATGTTCAGTTTCTCTGTGTGCTGTTTACTTCCCATGACTGGAAAACAAAGAGCTAATAATAATCTGTCCAGCATTTGGCCAATGGTCTGCGACTGAGCTCGGAGTAGCCTGGGCCCGCGTTATTATGCCAAAAACCGTATATGTGCTTATCGGTTTTGAAAAGCGGCAAGTGTACGAGGTCTTTAATAGCCATTGATGCCCCTTGAAGCTGGAAGCGTTTCATTGTTACAATAACCCCTCTGTGTTGGCCATTGGAATAACATGATGAATGCTATTGCCAAGCCCTCTTTAGCCATGAATCAGTCACTTGTTCCAGTTTTTGTGCGAATGTTGTAATGAGAGTCTCCATGTACTTTCCTTTATTTGGTGCCGGTGGTGGTGCCGCTGTCTCTGGGTACAGCCTAGTCCTTCATTAGAGAGAGTATTTGGGCCAGCAGTGATCTGGGCAGGAGGGCAGTTACACATACCACACAGGCCCTTTGATCGAATGAGATCATAGCTTTTCATTTCAAAACAGATCAAATCCGTTTGGCCTGCGTAGAATTGTGTGTGGAGCCTCAGAACAGGTAAGATCAGACCTGTCGTGAGGTCGGGGAATCAAAAACTAATTTTCTAAAGCAATTATAATGGTAATAATCATGAGTAGAACATTGATTTGTTTCATGTACCGTGGACGCTTCACAATTACATATTTGACTTCATTCCCTGGTGGGCCAAAGGCCTGGATTCCTCATTTTCAGGGCTGTATCACCGATCGATTCATGTCAGCCCATATGGAACTAAAATGCATGTATCATAGTAACCTGCACATGGGCAATATATATTCAAATATATCTGCCAAATATGTCTAACAATGCCATTTTTGCATACCTACATAAATATATGCACATAAGGTGTTAGTATTTTGAAATACACTGAGCACTTTATTATGAGCACTGCACTAATACAGGATGGGGCCTCTCATTGCTCTCAAACCAGCTTTAATTTTCCAAAAGATGTTGGAAACATTCCTTGCTGACAAAAATGCATCATGCAATGCCTGCAAACTCCAGTTCTACCAAATCTGAAATGTGTTCAGTTGGATTTAGATTTGACCTCATTGTCAGCATTATTAAACCAGTTTGCAGATTTTTCAAATTTTGCTTTGTGGCATGGTGCTTTATTACGCTGGAAATAGCCTGGTCAGCAGCAAAACACAAATAGATGGTGACATTTAAGCGTATACCAAGAAAACATTCCCTATGCCTTTACACCACCTCCACCAGCCTGGCCTACTGTCACAAAGCAGGTTGGGTTTGTGGATTTATGCTGTTGGTGCCAAATTCTGACCCTACTATTTGTTGCCTCAAGGGAAATCCAGATTATTCAGACCAGGCTACATTCCTCTGGTCTTCAACTGTCCAGCTTTGATGAGCCTACACTAAATTACCAAAAGTATTCGCTTATCCCATTTTTAATCCATAGGGTTTAATATGATGTCGCTCCATGCTTTGCAGTTATAACAGCTTCAACTCTTCTGGGAAGGCTTTCCACAACTGCACCACCGCATCCAACGCTTTGCATAGCGTTTGGTGATGTAAGGCTTGGATGCAGCTGCTCGACCATGAAAACCCATTTTATAAAGCTCTCTACACTCTGTTCTTGAGCTGATCTGAAGGCCACATGAAGTTTGGAGGTCTGTAGTGATTGACTCTGCAGAAAGTTGGTGACCTCTGTGCACTATGCTCCTCAGCATCCGTTGACCCCTTCTGTCATTTTAACTGGCTACCACGTCGTGGCTGAGTTGCTTTTGTTCCCAATCGCTTCCACTTTGGGCAGTGGGCTGTGGGCAGTGGGAAGTCATGACCTGAAGGTTAGGGATTCAGTCATGTGACTGGAAGGTTCAATGCCTGGGACCAGCAGGACATGACTGAAGTGCCCTTGAGCAAGGCACCTAACCCCCAACTGCTCCCCGGGTGCCGTGAATAGGGCTGCCCACCGTTCCGGGCATGGGTGCTCACTGCCCCCTAGTGTGTATGTTCACTAGTGTGTGTGTATATGTGGGTGTTTCACTGCACGGATGGGTTAAATGTGGAGTGTGACACAAGTGACAGAATAATTAAGAAAATAAACTTTGTTATAACACCACTGACATTAGACTGTGGAATATTTAGTAGTGAGCAAATTTCACTGGACTGGAATTCTCAGAGAATTCTCAGAGCTCCTGAGAGTGACCCATTCTTTAACTAATGTTTGTAGAAGACGTCTGCGTAACTAGGTGTTTGGTTTTAAAAACCTGTGGCCATGGAAGAGATTGGAACATCTGAATTCAATTATTTAGACGGGTGAGTGAATACTTTTGGCAATATATTGTCTGTCCACTACAATCTCAGCTTTCTACTTGGCTGACAGAGGTGGAACCTGACATCTGCTGACATAACCCAAGGTGTTTGTGCTGAGATGCTTTTCTGCTCACCAAAATCGGGTATCTAAATATCGTAGCCTTTCTGTCAGCTCAAACCAGTCTGGCCCTTCTCCACTGACATCTTTCTCAAGTACAAGCTGTTTCCAGCCGCTAAACTACAGCTTACTGGAAATTTTTTCCCCATTATTGCTCTATTCTGAGTGACTCTAGAGACTGCTGTGTGTGAAAATCCCAGGAGATCAGCAGATAGAAATACACAAACAAACCCGTCTGACACTGAGAATCATGCCACACTTCCAATCTCTTCTTCTCCATTCTGATGGCTGGACTGTATCTCCATGATTTTACGTGCTGTTGCCACACGATTGGCAGAGTAGGTGTGCAGGTGTTCCTTCAAATGTGCTCAGTGAGTCTATATACACATAAAGCAGGGTCCAAAAGTCTGAGTACACATTACCAAAATTTGGATTCCTTTTTTTTTTTACTTCAAAACTGAAAATAAACAACAGAAACCGTCACTACTCACTATTCTAGATGTAGATCACTATTTATATGAAAAACAATGTGTGTTACTGACCATCTTAAGGCCTTTGTACAAAATTATCCAAAGTTTTTGTGTTTGTTTGTTTTAGTCCTTCCATTGAAACTCATGTTCAGATGATTCATGTGCATTAGATCTACTATGTCAGCACAAATGTTTGCTGGAATTAAAGGAAAAGATGGAGATAATGGGCTGAATAATAAGAAATCTGATGCGCAAAGATTCAAGTGTTCAGTTTTTTAATGCTGATAAAACAATTTGTGATAAACAAACATTTAATTAAATTAGAAAAGAAGGCATTTTCAGCAGTGGTCTCAGACCCCACTGTGTGTAGATGAAATATGTCATTGTTGTTGGAATAAACAGTATATTTTCATTTTTGGACACAATTTAAGAAATGCAGCTGCTTTTTAAATTGTGTCAAAATATTATGACCAATGGACCAACAGTAAATATTTATCTATTAGCTTACTTTAAAAGTTCAGAACATTTTTTTATTCTTCTGTAACATCATTATTTTTTTTCCTTAAATATGAAGTTTGGGTCTGTTTGTATGTCATAGTTTGCAATGCTGCCTTTTAGGTCAGATATATGCACAAATACATCACCAGCTTGACACACATTATGAAAAATATATGGAAATGGAAAGTGAAAATTCTTAATAGTATTCATTTTCAGAGTAAGTACCTATAGGTTGATGAGAGATACAACAGATCCAGCAGATGTTTGAGGTGCATGTAAACATGTATCTGCGCTTAGAGATCCAAATGAGATATATGTGAAAGATCTCATGCTTTAATCGTTTGTTGGAACCAAGCAAAAGTCCAAAGTAACAGATTTTTCCAATTATATATTAATTTTCAAGAAGGCTTTAAATTATTGGCACCCTGTATGTACGTAATACTAAAAATAATCCATCCCTGTCAAAGGATATTGGCGTTTAGTATTATTTTTACAACATTTAATAAGCCTGGAGATCACAGTTGGTGGGATCTTGGACCATTCGCCCAGTCAAGCTCTCTTGGCGTTCCAAACACTGAACCACATTCAACGGGGTTTCTGACTATATTTATGACGGCAGTTAACAACTTTCTCTGTTAACATGGGTTCAGAGGATAAATCACAGTGCATGCACATATTAAAAGTAAAAACTACATGCTATGCAAAAATATATCATCGCTGTCGAAAGAAAAATAAGTATCTCAGTTTTTTTTCTTCATCATTAGAACACAACAGCGTCTGTTTACATTGTGTGTAAATTTCATGATGAAGGGACCAATAGAAATGCTCCAAAATAACTTGGAAAAAATTCAGCCTCTATTGACTTACATTAAAAGTAAAGTATATTGTGGGCCTGTCCAGTAAAGTATCTTTTGAAGACATTTGTTTTTGTTTGGAGAGTGCCGATATCAAGTAAGAGCCTTTACAGCATGCAAATAGCAATGCAGCCACAGTGTTAGAGCTTAACTGAAGAATGATTATGCATGATAATATTGGACATATTGGGTATCAGCCAAAATGTACTCTTTTTTTAATCATCATCTGCAACAGGCTGGTGTTTAGACTTGGCCAATATTTCACTATTGTTTTTTTATTTCAATATTATTTGCAATATTTGAACAGCATATTTATTTTATACAGAAGGAGCTTTGTTATAACATTTAGGCAATGCTGCCTGAGCTACAAAAGTAAATGTCCAAACCATAGTGGATATTTATACTATATATACTATATATACTATACTATATATATATATATATAACTAGGTGGGCTTTTTGTCAGCTTCTTGTTCTAAATTTTCAATTCTACCTTAAA
The DNA here is from genome assembly GCA_021613375.1 of Megaleporinus macrocephalus. NCBI lineage: Eukaryota > Metazoa > Chordata > Actinopteri > Characiformes > Anostomidae > Megaleporinus > Megaleporinus macrocephalus. The sequence goes on from CM038712.1 coordinate 23,813,326, forward strand.
TCATGCAGCAGCTTATGGGAAGTATAATTATGATGAAAACACAGTTTAATCACAGGTTATAAGTGAAAAAACATTATTTTGACATTTTGGATGCTGTTTCATGCAGTGCATCTGATAAGCGGTGGCATTTACAGAAGGCAGCTTTGCAAGTCCAAAATGTAAATATGTAATATATAAAATATTGGATATCAGTTTTGTCCTAGAAATCGGTGCATCCCCTGTAATAATTGCTTTATATTCTCGATATACTGCATAAGCAGTTCAATTTGTTTTCTCTGTTGAAAAATAGTATTTGTCACATGATTAGTGCCACAAATAACACCCCAAACTCCTAATTTGTCAGTTTTTTTTAGCCTGATTAGTTTAAGAGCTGTTCATGACCTGAAATCCTGAACCTGTCCAGGAGTTGCCCTTGTTATGCATCACTGGTAGAAAGTAACAAAACACAAATTACACAGTTAGATTGAACTAACTCAAGTTAGCTGCTGTGTGACTTTTACCCTGACTTTGTTTTGAGGTCCCCGGCTTTTGGAAAGTCCTTTAATGACCAAGTCTCACCTTCTTGGCAGACGTGAAATGTTTAGCCATTTGGTGGAATTTATTATGTCACCGACCATAATGACAGCCAGTGGATGCTTCCACTGGCACAGCTGACAGTTTGCTTTGGAAGCATTGATCTGTTGACGGAAAACGCTGATGATTTGCGTGGCCAAAAAGTTACTGTTGTTCTGTTTCATTTGTTCGTAGTATGAAGTTCCTGACCGAGCTCCAATAATGTTTGTAATGGTTGATTTAGTGACTTTATGGTCCCATTGAGTCATATTAAAGACTCCAGTTCTACTTTCTTGATGTGTCTTCTGGTTTCCTGCCAATAATTCTATATGTTTGCTGTAACACAGTGTTTAAGGTGGAATAAAAAGGTGCTGGTACTCTCCTTACAGTGATCATGGTGTGTGTGTTAGCCAATATCAGCAAATCATCAGGAACTACATTCGAAATTTCTATAGTTAATAAAGACATACTACTGAGGTTTACAGTATACATTGATTTAATTAATGAAACAACCATTTACTTTAATAAAATACAACTTTGTTGCTGTCACTTTTTAAATATAAGCTGCTCCAGCTGTTCTGATATAAAAAAAAGCCAATTTCATTATGTAGTCACTCTATGTGTAATATGTTGTTATGTAGTAATGTTTATCATAAATGTAGTCATTCAAAAATTATTATTATTAATTTATTTTGTGTGACAAGCACAAAATTTCAATTTTGTGAAATATATCTGAGTGAACGGTGAACCATCATACTGATAACTACTTTTGGTGCTGTTTGGCATCGCTACAGTAAATACTCACAGCAGTACAACAAAGTTTTCACTATGTCAGTGTTGCTTGGTGTTAGTATCTGTTTAGTGAATGCGTGGACCTCCTCTGCTTTGCTTTGGGAATGTGAATATGAGGAGGACCTGAATGGGATACAACACCAGCAGCTTGTGAGTTTATTTATGAATGGTATGTTTCTTTTCATTTCATTTCATTTCTTTTGCAAAAAAACCTTTGCATGTTTATTGTGTTTGGTATTATATGAATTTTGGAAGGTTTTAAACTGTGGAAAAAGTTTGTGATCTAAATTTCTCACAACCCCACACTCTGCAGGGGTCAGAAGACTATATGGCATATACAATTGCACAATATGACCAACTGGCATATTGGCACCACAAACTCTGGAGGGGTCCCGGAGATCACGAGAGTATCGCATGCTGAGTGCATGGTCAAAAACGTGATTCTGATAATAAGAACAAATGGGTCACAGACTGCACTGACCAGCGAAAGAGGACAGACTGGGGAGGAACTGTATAATGGGGCATTGTCAATAGATTATTCACACGTTTGTAGCTCTCCCGTTGGCGAGAAACTCCTAAGGCATTTGGCATGCTTATTTTGGTATTAAAAATTGACGTCGACATTTTAAAGTCCCACTGAGATACCAACAACCTGTAATCCAGAGTTTCTCGCATTTCAGGAACAAATAGAGTCGGTGGCCACCATCGACATGCTGGTACACAAGCAAAAGTCCTGGAATACCAAAGAGTAAAACATAGAGGTGCTGGTACTGTGGCTTCCTGTACTGGCCCAATTCGAGCACTGCTCTAAAAGCAGCTTGGAATGCACAAGGACTGTCAGCGGGAACTTTGAGAACTTAGGCTGGAGTTCTGCCGGCTTTTGCTTGGAGCTATGAGGCCAGAATCCCTGTTTGAATAGCAGTAGGATTGGCAGATGGAATTGAGGAGCTTAGGGAAGCTGGGGTCTTGCTGGGGACTGTGAAAACTTTTGTTACAGTAAACGGAGGGTAGAAATGGGAATTTACAGGGCATTACGTCAGGAGGAGGAGGGGCTTCAGGCACAGTTCTCTTTCCAAATTTTAGTTATACCTTAAAGTCATGTATTGGTATATTTAATTCTGTTCCATGAGTTAAATCGTCTCAACACTGGTGACTGATAAACTGGTGTAATTCGACTTACTATGTTTTACTGGGTCTGTCCTGCAGTGCTCCTCAAAGTCCACACTTCGGTGATGTTTCGGTATCAGAGCTTATTTCATGATTTGCATAAACAATATTGCTATAGAAATAATGTTATTATAATGTTATTAGTCATGTTTCTATTTCCTATAAGCTATTTTGCTTCTACATAGTGGCTCAAAAATCAGTTACAATCATAATGCGGCACAATGATGAAGTTTATTAATAAACTAATGAACTACTGCTGATACCTGGATCTCTGCTTATCCTTCATGTTTGTTAGACATCTGTAACCCCTAAACTCTGATTAGTCCTGTCCAATGATTTCAAAATTTCAGCTGCCTTTTAAGTGTGACAATCTTTTATGATGGATGGTCCAATAGAGATGCGTCAATATGCCTACAAATAAAATCACATAACTTTTAGTCACGGTGAAAGTTTGACAAGATGTTCTCCAAACATTACTTTCGTTTTTCTCTTAAAGGAGCTATTTGTAATATTTTTAGAGTAAAAATAAACTTGATTAACAGAATGTGAAAAAATGTGTAATGAGGTGTCAAAAACTAGTGATAGTGATAATGATAGTAAGTCACTGTAGTGTTGTGTCAAAACAGTCCAACATGAGAGGATGAAGAAGTAGCTCTGCTGCCCTGACGCCATATTCTAACCTCGTCAATCATATTGAAGGTACTTCAGGGGGAGGAGGCGGGACTGCAGGTTTTTTGTAGTGATATGTTGCCCCCTACACTGTAAAAAATCTTAACTGTCACAATGTTGTGTAAACATAAAATTGCAAGTGATTTCAACTTAAACAGCAGCAGAAAAACTGAATCAACATTTGAAATCACGTTTGTACAATATAGAATGGAACTCGTTGAGCGAACTTAAAAAACTATGTTGAAATAAAATGATGCTTTAGTTCTTTTGTTGAATCTGCTGACGCGTATGTGCAGTAAGATTTTTCAGCGTTCACCGAAGGGCGTTTTAAATTTATGGAAGCGGCAAACCGCAGTGACACCAAACAACATCGCTGCAAAGGTATGTGACTTCAGTGTTAATTACTACAAAGTCTCTGCAAATAGAATTTACTGCCATATTTTAAAGAAAATACTGTGAAATACTGTGAAATATCATGGTCTAGCGATATCCTGCATCATGGGTTATGTTTTAGCTAGCTAGTCTGATGTTAGAATTGTCTTGTTTAATTGTTTAATTGTCTTGTTAAATAAACATGCAGTTTTTGCTTCTCAGAGTTCATATGCAATTAACATTTGTTAAACAGTTTTTTGACCATGTTTTGTTTTCATTTGGGTCAGTAGCTAATTAGCTTAGCTATAGCTGTGGAGCCTCTTGGTGTGATTTCTTTGCTAAGTTAGTTAGTAAATGAATCTTTGGGTAATGAAACCCTTTCATTCTGCTTACTAAAGGTTTAGTTTGTTTCCTTATCTGCACATTAAATATGTGAACGTTTCATTTAAAAAATAATACTACTAATAATACTAATAATAATTTTGACTTGATAGTCAAATTTAGTGGCCACAGTTCCAGAATCATGATTTAAAAAGTTAATCACTTTTAACTTGAGCCTCAACCGTTTATTAGTATATTTTTTGTATTTTTACCTGCACTGCTTCAGATTGGAGGATGTGAACACATTTTTAGAATGTCTAAGATAATTGCAAGCACTATAAATCATAAATCTAATTTGAGATTGTTGCAAGATTATTTCGTTTGGTTTGTTTATTTGGTAATAATGCTAAAACATTTAAAATCATAGAACAGACTAAGTCAGTTACACTAATTCAAATAAAAACTAAAAGATATTAGTCATTTAGAGTTTTTAATCTAACATGGTCATCTGTGTAGTTTCTTATAGTGTATACAGCAGTGCTACGGTACAGGTTGGAAGGTGATGCTTGTATTTTCTTTTGTCGTCCAGACTGAGTTCTGTCATATCAGATGGATCAAAATCGCTGTCCTGCATGTATCCAAAGCCAGAGAGGAGACAGACCCTCCAGAAAACTTTGCTTTTGAGGTAGAAGACTTGCTGACTTTCCCACTGCCTTTCTGGTACTATTCAGACTTCTTTATGTGTTGAACATAAACCTGTAAAACCTGTGAACATGTAAAACCCAAAGAATGGAGAATGGAACATTTAAAACTGTGCAAAAGGTGTTCCTGTCTCCTGTTTCCTGTTTCAAACACTCAAAAACTTTTCAAAAACTGTTTCAGCTGTTTTAAATGAACGTAGTTCAGTTTACTAGTGTATTACTGTTGCCTTGTACAACAAACACTTCTAAGTTTGGAAGTCTAACTTAAAATGTTTTAGTAACTAATTTCAAAGAAATCTTTAGTTGGCAAGACAAAGTTGAGTTACCTTTACTTAATATATCTAGTTCTGTCAACTTAAAATATTAGACTAAGGTTGCAGAAATATAAGTTGAGATGACTTTTTTAAGTTTAGCTAACATTCAAGACTTATTGGGGCAACATAAATTTGTAACTGTGGTGAACGCAGTTTTATTAACTTAAAAAAGGTGAGGAAATCAGTTACTTAATGATTTTAAGTTGGAGTCACACATTTTTTTACAGTGTATCTTTTGGATATTGTTGGCTTTCAGGGCAAACCCAATATCAGCCGTGCTGGAGGACCTGTCCACTGCCTGTTGTTAAGGTTATTGGCACAATAAATCCTAACCAGATAACATGTTCGAGTCTGCCAGGAAGGTGAGGTCCATTTGTTTCTCTATATACTTTGTTACCCTGTTCTTCAGTGGTCAGGACCCCCACAGGACCACCACAGAGCAGGTATTATCGGGGTGTTGGCTCATTCTCAGCACTGCAGTGACACTGACATGGTGCTGGTGTGAGTGGAGTTTTTTAACACTGTGTCCACTCACTGTCCACTCTATTAGACACTCCTACCCTGCTAGTGCACCTTGTAGATGTCAGAGACAATATCTCATCTGCCGCCACACAGTTGATGTTCTTCTAGTCCTTCATCAGTGATCATAGGACGTTGCCCACAGGACACTGTTGTCTGGATAGTATTGGTGGACTATTCTCAGTCCTACAGTGACAATGAGGTGTTTAAACACCCTAGCAGCACTGCTGTGCCCAATCCACTCACATAAGTGTTACTACAGAGAATGCTGAGAATGACCAACCATCCAAATAATACCTGCTCGGGGGTAACTGAGCTGAACAGGCCAAAACAAACTATCTAACACAGTGGGCAAGCTCAAAAGCTAGTGTTAGTATGGTCAGCACTCTGTAGGTCCTTGAAAGCGGAAACAGGACCAAACTAACCACGAGACTGGAAATATGCCTAAAGAGACTTTAGCTGGATTTAAAATCCATCAAAAGCTTACTAAGAAAGGTATTTGCTCTGTACTCCACATACTACAGTCTATTTCCTAGAAAAATCAGTGCTAACTATGATGGGGAACAGTGTTCCTCTGTCCTGGTGTTTGAGGATCTCTACATCTCAAATTTGACTTTTTCATCTGCTCCAAGTGAACCTGATTTAACTTCTGGATGAATTCACCACAGTTTTAAAGACATGTACTAAAACAGCATGATAAACTATGTGTTCGGAAGCAGATGGTGATAGTTGGTGTTTACGTTCCGGCTATCAGTAAATGAAATTCGAGGAAGGAAGGACAGAGTTCAGTTGAGTAAAGTCCTGAGATGGAGAGAGACTTGAACCTTGACTTAATCTCTTAATCATTGATGTGATTTGTGATGTAATCCCAGCTCTGATGAAAGAACTCTCCGTGTGCGCAGGTGAAGTTCAGCCTTAGAAGATGATTTTGATTATTCTCAGTTGCTCAAAATCTAAGCTCAAAATCAGTTGCTCAAAATATACTCCTTCAAGCCATTACCTTCTTCCTCCTATTCATCAGCCTCTACTGCTACATCTCATCCTTCTCCTCTCTCGCTTTCTGTTTATACAAGTTTCTTCATCTTCAGCCTTTTCTTTTGAAAATCTTTCGTTTCTCAATCTTCTTCTTTTTCCTCACCCTTTCTTCTTCTTCTTTATTATCTCCTACCATTACTCATAATTTTCTTTCCTGGTCTTTTTCTGTTTCTTCTTCTTGGTCTTCATATTCCAATTGTCCTTCTTCGCTTATTCTAGTTTCTTCTTCTTTCCTTATATTCTTCATACTCTTTGTTTTCACTCCTCCGTCTTTTCTCTTCTTCATCTCCTTATTTTTCTCCTGCTCCTCCAAGATTTTCTCATGTCTCCTATTCTTCATCATCCTTCTCCTTCTGTCGTACTAGTTTCTTCATATTAAACCCTTTCTTTGTCTGTCTGTTTCTTTTTCTTGTTCTTCACTTCTTTCTTTTTCTTATCCTCATTCTATTTCTTATTCTACTTGAAAATTTTCATTTCTTGTCTTCTTCCTCACCTTTTCTTCATCATCGTAATCATCATCTCCTACCCCTACTCTTCACTTTTCCTCCCATTCTTCTTCTATTTCTTGCTTCTTTTCTATCCATTTTGTCTTATTGGTCTTCTTCTGGCAGTGTTTTTTATTCCATCTCATCTTCTTTCTTTCCTTTCAAGAAAAGTTTAGACGTACAGTTTACAGGTGGCATGCACCTTAATATTCCCTCTGAGTGGACCTGGGAAGAGAATTTTTATCTTTGATTTGTTTGGTCTCTGTAAGCTGCTGGTCACTGTAGACTAAGTGATGATGTGTGCATCAGTAATATCACAAAGGCAGCGGCTAAAGCGGGACTGATTTTCAGGGGTTGAGTAAACATTTCCCAAATAAGAGGCAATAGAGCTTCGGTCCTCTATAGCTGTCTCGCCTACAAATCTCTTCCTCCGACCTCAAAAGGAGCGCTTCTTAACCACTCATTTCTCTCAAGCTGGGAGGCTTTCAGGCTATGTGGCCAAAAAGCATTATTGATGACTCTCACGATTCTTGGTTTGGCAGAGAGAGGGACATGTTCACCCGAGTCCCATGAACAGCCTGAGCCTATATGAAAAAAAAATTACCCCTCAGTCTCTAGCAGAGACACAGCTCACTAGCCCACTATTCTGTACCATACAGTGAGATGTTCAGTATATGAGAGGATAAAGTGTTAATTAACCCCAATTCACTTGTCTTTGATCATAACAAATCACATAGCTCAGTTTTATTCTTTTCACTTTGTTAGTAAATAGAATTTTGGTATCACTGCCCTTCTCACACAAAACATAGAGTTTCATTGGAACTAATGACATTTGTGAACATTTGCAGTCTGGAACATACTTACAAACACTATTTTTGTTTATGAAGTAAATAAATAAGAATTGATATAATTATTTATGGTTTGATTTATGCTTTGATTATTTTTTTATGATTTAGATTTTTTTTTAATTATTTTTTGATTATTTGATTCTTTTTAATGAACACTTGAAACATTATTTATCTGACTTCAATAGATTCACAAAAGAGATACTCAGCAACACATACATTAACATACATTAACTCAGCAACACATACATTAACAAGGAATACAAGTCACGTTTGACCCATTTTATGCATAAGAAGTGGTTTGCTTAGCTTAAAAAAATAAAATTAAATAAAAATAAATATAAGAAAGTATGCAGATGACACAGGCACTGTTAGCCACCTATGTCTAACATTTCTTGGTCAGTTATCTGTGACCTTGTTAAGTGATGTGAGGAGTCCTCAAAAGTTTCAATTAAATGCATCCAAGACTGAAGATATGATAAATTATTTCAGATAGATTGTTCAGACATATGTTGAAACGCTTGTTAATGGTCAGTCGGTGGAATGTGTGCATTCTCGGGTACAAATATCTTGGGAAAAGCAAATAGTGCAGCTGTATGCAAAAAGTGGTGCACAGTTTCACCCCTTCCATGCTAACAAACCCATGATGTCCTTATTGTATTAGGCTTTTGTTAAATGGCTTTTATCGTTCTCTTTGGTGGCATGGTTTGGATATCTGACATTAGAGAATAGAAAATCCAAATCTAAATCTGAGTCTAAATCAGATCGTTAAATGGTCTGGTAGGTTAACTGGCATCAATTTATAGGCTTTGCATAATGGGCAGTTAAAGAAGGTAAATGACTTGGTTTTCAGCATCTTTCATCTGCGCGAAGGTTCAGAGCTCCAAAACACGCAACAAAGCAATTTAAAGATCTATCCCATTAGCCATTACTTAGACTAATAGGTTATACATGGCATAGAGGTTTGGTAACTTGTGAACTTTTCTGCTTGTTTTATTGTTTAAGTTTGTCTGTGCTGTACTTGTGATGGATACTGACTGCCTTACCGCAATTCACCTACAAGTACAGATAAAGTAAACTAACCATAATTAATTGGTCTGCAAATTGCTTCAGAAGTTTTGAGCTTTCCAGTGAGAGCGCGATGAAAGTACTTGCATGCATTGCATATGCAGCAGAAAAACGTGTGCACTCAAATTTAATTGTGGCTGGCTCATTCTGGAATAGCTCGTGTATAAATCAAATGTACTCACTTTCCCTTTTACCCCAAACATAAATGATTTGCCAAGAAATGTTTGGTGCCTGGAGTTTGCTTTATTAGCTGTGCACTAGAGCTATGAGGCTTGCATGATGGAGTATAGTGACAGAGGGCAACATTTAATTTAAAGAGAGCCCATTATCCTCATTTTAAGTTATCCAAATTTTATTTCAATACAATTTTCCCCAATTTTTTTTTCTCATACATATTACTATATATCATTGTTCCAATCACTTTCATGGCCACAGGTATATAAAAACAAGCACCTAGACATGCAGACTACTTCTACAAACATTAGTAAAAGAATGTGTCGCTCTGAGAAGCTCAGTGAAGTCCAGTGTGGTACCGTGATACCTTGATGCCACCTGTGCAACAAGTCCAGTCGTGAAATTTCCTCACTACTAAATATTCCACAGTCAACTATCTGTGGTATTATAACACAGTGGAAGTGTTTGGGAACGACAGCAACATAATGACAGAGTATGCTTAAGTGCATAGTGCGCAAATGTCATCAACTTCTGCAGAGTGAAGCGCTACAGACCTCCAAACTTCATGTGGCCTTCAGATCAGCTCAAGAACAAAGAGTAGAGAGCTCCATAGAATGTGTTTCTATGGCCGAGCAGCTACATCCAAGCCTACGTCACCAAGTGCAATGCAGTCGGATGCAGTGGTGTAAAGCACTGGACTCTAGCCAGGCCCTCTTGTCCGACTTCAGTGTCTGACCTCTGGAAGAACGGCCAAACATTCCCATAAACACACTCCTAAACCGTGTGAAAAACCTTACCAGAAGAGTTGAAGCTGTTATAGCTGCAACGGGTGGGCCCTATGGATTAAGAATGGGATAACACTCAAGTTCATAAGCATGTGAAGGCAGACAAGCAAATACTTTTGGCAATATAGTGTATCAATCGTTACCTTCTGTCTGAAACTCTCAGTTAGAGCTCCCAGTATTAACCCAGTATGATCTGATTGGTTGGCTCATTCATTCCTTTCTGACTAGTCAGCTTTTTACTGTTCTAGCTCGCTGTGTGTTATTTGAGGATGTGCCAAGCTTGGTGGTAGGCGGGTAATAAGGATTATGTTATGTGATGACATCACCTTGTAACAGAGAAATGGGCTAGAATTCGAACAAGGCCGGCAGCTGAGAAAAGCAGTTTCTCTGGGAGCAAGTTTCTCCCTCTGGCATGTACTTTGAGCTTCGCTATATGTTCACATGCACAACAATCTGCAACACACTAAATGAAAAGGAGACTAAACAGAAAGGCATAGCATCCTTTTGTTACTCTATTATGAAGCACAGCTCTGAGAAAATGACTCTCACTACAACACGTATCTCCAAACAACAAGTTAATCTTTCTTTATCTCAACTATAATTTTTTTGTGAATTGTTGTTAATATCTAATATTAAATATTAAAATCAACATTGGCTCATTGATTTTAGGTTAGTACGTCACCATGACCAACTTGTAAGCACCATAAGTACTGTGTAATTTTTAAGTTAGTACAAACTGGGACCATAATATTAGTATATAATTACACACTCATTACGTATTATCTTTATCTTCTGCTAGGATAAATCCCTTAGTTAGACTCAAGCCTCCACAAGTGGTGACACATACTCAAGTCTGCCTGCTACTCAGAGAGGTCAAGTTTGTTTGCATAGCATTTTTACAACCATGTAAACAAAGCAGTAAACATGAAAACATGAAGTCATGACATGTATCCCCCAGTGAGCAAGCCAGAGGCGACGGCAGCAAGGAAAGCTCCCTCAAGACTGGAGAAAGAAACCTTGGGAGGAAACAAGACTCACAAGGGCAGACCCGTCCTCCTCTGGTCAAAAAAAGTATTTACAGTTAAGCCAAGTTCAAAAATAGAACTAAGAGAATCTCTGTTTGAAGACTGGATGGTAAAAGCTTTAGAAACTGCACAAGTGGAGGCCGTCTCTGACTGAGGCAGTCTCTGGCTCAGTGTTTGAGGAAAGTGGGAGTGAGGTCACTTCACCTGCTCTGGACAATATGAGAAAACAGTAGGTATCAAACTCTGGCACATGTGTCTTATCAGGTGAACAGTTGTTCATGAGTTGTGTTCAGCTTAAGGCTTTATAAAGACCTTATAGTTACTATGGAAGGATTAACAGGAATTACAAGATGTGGTCGGAATGATCAGCCAAATCCAGCCCAAGTCCCAAATAAATTTAGCGAGGGCTGTAACATAACATCAATGCACTTGTTCATAAAAACTGCTTTACCAGGAATCTGCTAAGCTGGGATTCCTTACAGTACTGAAACCCTAAGTAATCGAGGCTTATTATTATTGACAGCTGCCACAATAAACCAGCACATTTTCATAGATTTACCAGCAGTTTGATGATCAGAGACATTCAGCAAGGCTATCATTACATGAGGTACGCATAGATAGATGAGCAACACCTAAGCTATGACTGAGACAAAGAAGCCCTATCTGTTTTTTTTTTCTATAGAGGAACAGATTATGGTATATTTGGTAAACATCCTCCGCTCCTAAAACACATGCATGACAGTCATATGATAAAAAAAGGGTGAAAAAACGAGCTAAATAAAATGGGAGGCTTAAAACAGAACAAAAAATTCTTCCCTTTCTTTCTCAGTCCTAAAGGCTACTGATAAACTCTGACCTCCTCTGAAAGGTTCCGAAGCTTCTTAGATTACCTCTCTCTGCACTAAAACTCAATCACGGGAGCTTTTGTCAGACTCCAATGTCTGGAGAGAGAGGGAAGAGCACCACAGTGACCTTTTCACAATAGCCGCCCGTTCCGAAATATGAACTGTTGAGCTTAACGGCACCGAATGAAACCGGTTTCTATTCTGAAGCGACAATTGCATTCGCTGGGCGGACTAGTGTCTGCTCTGCAGTCGACCATCAAAACAACATCAGCTCTTGAATTAAAGCGCCTCGGCTGGTCATCGAAGGGGTCATCATCTTCCAGGAGAGGGAGGGCGGGCCAGACAAACGGCGGCTTTTCATCGACGAAGGCCTGGCCGGCCCCGCAGCGCGTGCAGGCCTCCGCTCTGGCCAAAGCCAACAGGGCTGTGACAGGATTTCGATGGCTTTTGAAAAAGGAGGATGAATTATGTTGCACATTCATGAGCGTCATCATAATCACCCGTGGAGAAAGATCATAAACGCCACATTTTTGGGGGGCCGAAACTGGGCTGAGTTGGACGGCGTTAGCATTGCGCCGTAAATGCCACAAGATCATATACATTGGAAGAAGAAGTGTTTGAAAGATGGCTCTTTTCTCCTGGCTGGACTCTGCAGAGGAATAAGCTGCTATTGAGTTGGCTTGCTCATACGTGAATAAATGATGTGTGAACGTCTCACTCAGTTGAGATACGCACATGCAGGCCAGCATGAAGTCATGCAACTCCACACAACTCAGTAGAGAGACAGGGAGGGGGGGCCCAGGAAGAGGGATGACTGTGGAGATTCAAAGGGTTGGTGCTGTTTAGGGTTGGGGGGGCAGAGCAGATTTCCCAGGCCATGAGAGGGCATAACCTTTGGATGAAATCACTTTCCTTTCCAACTGTACAAGAAAAAAAGTAGGGGAAAGAAAAAGCCCAGTGCTCTCCTTTGACAGCCATCTGAATCTGAATGTCTTCCAAGGTTTAGAATCTGGAGGATGTGGTGGCCTACATTGAGCAGCTGTGACTGAGATTGCGAAAACGACAGACGGGATTGAAAATATTTATGTCTAACCCCACTAAAAAGATACTAGACATTCCAGCGAGATCGTCATGGCCTGATGTGCACGGCAATCTTTGATCCGTGGGCGACTTCGATCCTGCCGTCTAATTGGTCAACAGAGAGGTTTTGGACGGAAGGCTGGCCGCCTTCCCCGACCTTCAGCACGGCGCACCAGACAAAGAGCAAACGGACAGATGGACACAGAGATAAACGGACAGACAGAAAGACAGATGGCTCCATGTGACATCTGAACACACTTGGTTCGGCGCTCGCTCCTGCTCGCAAGCCTCCGAGACGGTCGCCGCCAGAGGTCTTGGCCGGCACCTGCTTTATGTTGCCTTCACCCCACGCAGTAAATCAATACAGCATCACACGCCACATAGCCAGCGTGCCATGCTAGTGAGACACCCACAGCGGGGTGGTAAACCCTCCCGCGGGAACATACATGAGACTTACACTCATCCTGTTTTCCACACCATCATCCATAGCAGCCACGGGCTACGAGCATACGCCGAGCCAAACTACATTCGCAAACAAGAACCTGCTGACCCACTGCTTACATTATATATAGTGTGGATGATTTATGGCGGACGGCTATGAACCGCTTAGAAAAACGAAGGCCAAGAAAAGCATCCTCGTCCATATGGGGGAGATTTAGGCCGCTAAGCTGGAGTAGGCCCCCTCTACTGGATGGGATTCGACTGTGTGGATCTCCTTTATTTCTAAGGGGATTCCAGTTCTGAGTGTTTTGATGTGTTACATACGGCACTGTGATATCACTGCACTGGCAGGAACCTGGTGTTGCAACATCTGTGCAAATATAGGCATTTTATTTATGATCCAGTGAACCTGCACGCGTCTCCTCAATTACGTAACGCTGGTAAAGGTAAACCGGCAGAAAGACTTCTTTATATAAGATAAGGTGTACGTTGAGGAGGATCCTCATTTTCAAAGCAGTCGAGTGTTATGAGGGGAGCAAAAAACAATAAAGTGAAATACATGGGTACACAGTACAACTAAGCAATAAACATTAAAACGCAAAGGCAATAAAATTGCAAAACAGGTCTTGGCATAACATACAGGGAAATAATAACAATGACAATAACTAAACAAGAACAAAAGAAAAAAAAACAATCAAGGCAAAACTAAAAGTAATCAACTAAAACAATTACAACAGAGCAAAACTCATTAGAAAGTAGCTGAGAGAAAATGTTATATGGGGGGGGGGGGGGGGGGGGCTGCATGTACCTCCCTGCTGTTCATTTAAAAAATATATCAAAATATAAATATATAAATATAACTAAATGCATCAGAAGGCATATTTGTAAGCATTACATTGTAGCAGCTTACTGTGTGTTTGCGTTGAAAAGCATCTGGTTCATGTCACTACCAGCAACTTATGTTTCTCTAAAACACAGCATTTCAAATCAAATCACCTTGAACGACTTAGTTTACATCTGAACCATTTAATCTTAGTGCGCCATTTGATGAGATATGCCATCGTACAGGGCAAAAACCTTGAAAACGTTAAATTGGAGTAAAGTGAAGTATGGTGTTCCACAAGGCTATGTTTTAGGACCTCTTTTGTTTGTAATCATTTCTTGCAATAACTTTTGTTGTGAGAGCATTTAGTGTCTGGTCCCTATCACTCAACACTTTGCACAATGCCGAATTACCATGTTTCTCTACAATGTAGCGTTTTACACTAAAACCATCCAAATTACCCAATTTTTTCTTTATATTTTAACCATTTAATTATGCAAAACATCTGGAAAAATCAACAGAATTTGTCTAAGTATCAAAGAGAAGTTTGAAGAACTAGAAATGAAACATTTACGTGCAGCCTATATCACAATCTTAATAAAGTTAGAGGAGACATAGTTCACAATGAGTGGAGGGAAATCAGATCCTAGAGGCCAAACACACTCAAAATGCAGCCTAACAGCAGAAAAATTTCACGCAGTGTTTAATCCATTACTCCTCCACAAACGTCACACGTCTCGAGGTAGGAGCTGTAGTTCTTCATCAGTTCTTTCCGTCACTCCAGCATTTCAATTTTTAAGATGATAACCGATGAAATTTCAGTCTAGCTGGGAAAATGTCCAGGCCACAGGTTTGAGACAAATTGCTTCAGATCCAAGTTCAAATGTGTGACTATGATTACTTTGAGTAGATTATTCTTTTTATATAGAACACTAAAAAAGCATTTTCCCAAACTGACCACATGGAGCTCTCTCTTATTTTCATATATGAATCATACAGACTGGAGATATTTGAAAAAGTTTACATACAGTATTGAACTGATTATCGTTATTATTTATTTAATTACGGGCATTGGGTTATTCTGTGATTGCTCAAACTCTTTGCTAAAGGGAGCATTTTGTCAATAGGCGGCTATATTTCTACATAAGACACATTTGGTAACATCTGTGTACCTTCCCATATTTACTGTGTTGGAACTCTGACCTGTTGCTCTCATAAATGAAGTCTATGAATGATTGAGCTGCAAATATTTCTAATTTACAATTTCACCAAGTTTATGTTCTAATTAGAATAGAGATATGGTCTTCAACTAAATGCACAAATGGCCTTGGCTTGTCTTTTAGGTTTTCTGCATATGCATTCCAATGGTATTAATCAGAGTCAAACCACAGAATGTTATACATTAATAGAAATTAATTAATAGAAAGTGTTAATGTCATACTAACCTATAATTCCAATGCTGAACCAAAGCACCAACTGCATCTACAGTATTTCACCAATCTTAAAGTGGACCCTGTTGTGAAGAGAAGGGTTATGTATTGTGAAATGCTGCCCCCATGTGGAGCTGATTTAGGCCCACATCCATTCATTTATGTCAATGACTCAGCAGTCTTTGTGCAAAGTGAAGTCTTTACCTCAATGGCTGAGTAGACTTAGCCATACGCGGAGTGACCGTCTCGCTGGAGCTGTGTGAATGCCGCTGTTACTGTCTGTCCTGCGCGCTCCGCCTGCTCTCAGCCGTAACATCCTGTTCTAGGAAGCAAGGTTTTAACAGAACCTCTTACTTTTAAAAAAGAAGTTACCCACGATTCAGTCTAAGGCTCCCCCTGCCTCCCACACCTCCTCCACCTCTTCAGATCTTTCAATGAATCAAACTGCCAAATTTTCTCAGGCTTGCACCACACTAAAGCAGGTTCCCTACAAGCTCCTTACTCAGGCCAAGAAAGCTATTCAATTCCGAAATGCCTCAAAGAGCTGCTGAATGGACCGCGGTCACACTCCGTTCTAAAGCTGAAATGGGAATTAATGAGTCTGACAGAAACTATTTAAACCACTGCAGTTACCTGAGGAGGGAATACCAATTAAAAGGGTTCGAGAAGAGGGTCCCATTACATCAGAAACGAAAAAATAAAAGAACTAGTTACTTTTACCTCACGTTTAACAGGCCTGCGTTTCTCAGCTGAGCTTTATCATCATTGCGGCACTGCATGCTATAACTGCTGGACAGATGTTAAAAAAAAGATATAGATGGCTTTGTCTTTCCATTTTTGCTAATGTTAATTTTTTTTGCATCATTTGAATGCGACAGCTGATCTTTAAAACTTTACATTGTATGAGAATTTCTAGATGGACCAATAGAAATGCTCCAAAATTCTGGTTCCACTTACTTACATTAAAAGTAAAAACAGTTTTTGTTCTCTTTTGTTGTTATTTTGAAGATACTTGTTTTTCTTTGGACAGCGATGACATACAAACATACATACACACACATACACACATACATATATACACACATATATATATATATATATATATATATATATATATACATACATAAAAGCTTCAGTACACCTTTAAATCAAAGCTGACAAAAGTACCTAGTCCTATCAGCACAACTGTGAGGAAATCTGAGGTATAAATTTCAGCAAACCACTCTGAATGACTTGGTTGACATCTCAAGGGCTACAACTCTACAGAAACTGTGAAACATTTGGCTCCTTAAATTTCCCTTTAAATGTGCATTGAAACCAGTGCAGACCCCGAGAACATCACTGAAGCTGACTGTTGTAGTTGTAGTGCTGCAGTTCTTATATCAATCAATGGTAATGTTAAATGATACATATCATACATTATAAAGCATGTTTACACTGCCAGGCCAAGAAGAAAGTTGTAAATACAGTCTAATATTTTGTTATAACACTTTTAACTTTGATTATGTGGCCCATTCAGTGTGACCTTGTTTTGAACACCTTATGCAACGACACAGTATTTATTTCTATTTGGAGCTGCCTTAATTATTTCCTGAGATCTTGTATTGGCCATGTGAGATTCAAACCCCTTCGCAAAGTCTTTTTCAGCACATCCCAAACACTTCCAGTGGGGTTAAGGTCAGGACTCTGTAGTGGCCAAGTGTGAAGATGACTCCTCATGTGCTCCCAATGATTTTAGTCATTGTTGTCCTGAAATATGGTCAAGAAAACATCCAATGATGGGATAACCTGGTCATTCAGAACATTCACTGACTTTATCTTATTACCACATAACGTTGCTGAGTCATGACCTGACCAGTTGAAGCACCTCCAGATCATAACACTGTCTACAGTGGACACTATGCATAATGGGTACAGCGCTTCATGTGCTCCCCTCCTTACCCTGACACTCCCATCACTCTGGAATAGGGTTAGTCTGGACTTATCAGACCACATGACCAGTCTTTATGCTCCCTAGCAAACTGATTTTACCAATTAGCCTCACTAACAAGTGCTGTTATTATGGTCACAAAGCTGTTTGTACTCATAGCACAGTGTGCATGAAATATGTGAAATCCACTATTGAACATAACTACTGTCCATTTTATACAAATTGACTTCATCCAGTTTTTATGTGACCTCCAGTCATGGTGATCAATTTTTTCTAATGACCACAATTCTCCAGTCATTTTAGCTTCTCCTTAGTTGTTTTCTTTGCTGGATGCAGGACAATAATTTGACCCGTTTCATTATCCTCCTAAATATGCACTTATTTAAATCTAAACTGCAACATTTTTTGAGCAGGCAGTTCACAATAGTTTCCACATTCAGCTTGAGCAGGAGATGAGACAGTTGTACATCTGAGTTGTTTAGTGTTTATTCACCAGTCAGAATGTATGTAATATAGAAGAAGTCTAAAGCTGAGTACAGCACCGGCTTTATCTTTTAACCAGACAGCAAAAAAATTTGCTCTTACTCTCAGATATTAATGGCAGGTATTAATTAAAAAAAAAAAAAGAAAAGAAAAAAAATGCAGGTCTACACAAGTCATTGTACAACGAAAATGGTTACTTTACCAAAAGACTGAGAAAATATTTACATTTCAATGGAAGTTATCATTACACATTTTTTGTCCCAAGACCATTTCTCTTTGTTCATTCATTCAAAAAAATTCTCACAATGAAATAGCAAATTACGGAGGGGTTTCTCCCCAGACAGTGATGATATACTAGTCCACCCCACAGCAGAATGATGTCAAAACTCTCCCTGCTTCAGTACGTGACTGTCTGGTTAATTTCTGGTTAATTTATGTATTCAGAGATGCATTCAGTTGTATACAGCGGTTTGACATGGTTTACTGTAGAGAAAGAAGCTTTCTTTGGGGACTATTTTGCATCCTGCATGTATCCCTCCACTACCAATGGATGAATATGGATTAAAATACATATTATGACAAAATGTTATTACAGAACTATGGAAAACAACATTGCAGACATCAGGAAATATATCTATCCATCTAATGTAATAGCTTTCTGTGAGGGAGCTTTTAGAGGTGCACGTCTGGTTCCAATGACCACCACTGTAAACAATTTTGAGCAATTCACATCAAGCCACTCTGAATGACTGTTTACATCTCAACTATGTATGCCAAATTTTTGAAAAATCGGTGGGGCTCCCCTTTAATGATGACATGGACACATGGACATGTCACACCACCCTTTACACTTTTTCAGAATTAAAATCTCTGTATGCTGTCAATCACTAAGCAATCATAGAAATCAGAGTCATTGACACAATTAAGCAACAACGAAAAGCTGTTCAGGAGATTTACTAATAGAACTGAATCTGTATTAGTAAAAGGTTAACATAAAAATAAATACCATCTTTCATGATATCCATGTTTTAATTGCATGATTCAATGTTTTATCAATTTTTCTGCATATTTATTAACCTAAAAAGCCCAAACAGCCCCAAAAGCCCAGAGTATATGTCCTCTTTAAACACTCCGCATTGAGCACAGTGTAACTGTGATGAAGGGAAAATAAGTCAACATAAAAACAATGGCATAAAACAAGAAAAGCAATTTCCCTTTTGCTAATTTTTATTACAAATTTAATTTTAAATTAAATAGAAAAAGCCTATCCAGCTAACTGACTGAAATATCCACCAGATCATATTCTGGTCCCACTGTGCAGCTCCAAACTTTCTTAAAGAGGAAAAAAAAAAATAGTAGTGCAACACATTCATAGATCTGTTAGAGTTACGTTAGTTAAAAAAAACTAAACAAAAAAAACAAAACAAAAAAAAAACATCAATCAGCTAAAGCATATGATCACAACTGAATTTCTGAATAACTCACATTCTCTAAAAAATTATAACAATACAGCAGTTTCACCAAGTAACACATTAACGACCGTTAAGCCCTTACTCGTCATTAAGACATGAAAAAAGTGACTAGGCTGAGCACTAGACTGAGTCCCACTTTAACACCCTAATATTACTATTAACATCTCAACTAAATCTGATTCAACTGATACCTATCCATGATATGCTTTCGCAGCAATAAGAGAAATAATAACTGGCTGAATCTCAAATGGCTCCTAATACAGTGCACTGCATAGGACAACATCCAAATAGTGCATTAAACTGTCCCAAAGATACATTTGGGAGTCAGCCATAGGCTGCAAGCCTCCTTACCAGACATTTTGTGCCCTTTTTTTTTTTTTAATTGTACAAGCAAACATTAGGTGACTTATGCAGCACGATATACAGCCATTTGACATTCAGCCACAGAGTTCATTTTCATTCCAGGTTTACACTTTAAAGTAATACAGTGTACATACAATTCTCAAACAGGATTTTCCCTTTAGGCCTCTCGATAGAAGACCATAATAGAGCCGGCTTCAGTTCTTGACTGCTGTATGACGATACATTAGCAAGGTATAGGCTTATTGTGCGACATCATTAATTCATATTGTGCTGTGTGAAGATGTTACAGCTACATTCTCAGCTGTAAATGTTTCTAAAATACAGTTAATGATAGGTCAGTGTGTACTGTTTCCCTCTTAATGCTGCTAGTAAAGCAGCAACAACTTCTTATCAACTCTAATTAAGTGGGAGTGCATGCGTTTGAAATGAGTATTCAAAGCTTTTTTTGTTTAGCAGGAGAAATAATGATGATCCACAATCACACACGGGGACTTGCTGTCCCTTGGTTTGCTCTCGTTGCTGCTTTTCAGCAACAAGGCCTCATTTTCTTTCAAGCACTGAAGCACTGAAGAAGCTTATCTTCGGTCTTAGATTTCACTGCCAGCCCTGTTTAGAAGCCAAATGACACTCCAGAATGCTGTGAAGTTGTCAAGATTGGCGTAGTCGAAGTAAAGCGTCCCACCACCCAGCAAAGCTAAAGCCCTCTTGCATGGACAAGAAAAGAAAATGCTTTGCAAGTTTTTAAACGACTGCCATTTATCTCACTCTGGAAGAAATCGAGCTCAAAGCAACCATGTGACTGAGTTTTTTTCCCAGCACGCATTTATCCAAAATAAAACTGGCTGCAATGCTTTCCTGGCATGGGCCGACTACTCTGTGTGTTTCAGCCTCGTTACCGCGAACCACGCGTCTTCTTCCCATGTTCTTTTGACGAGGTTCAATAAACTTAGGATACAAAGTCTCCCAAAGATAACTCTGTCCATGGCAGGGATATGTAAACTTTCAGGATGCCCTTTAATTTTAGCACTGACGCTCAACGTTTCCTCTTTCTTCAAAAGTGCAACTTCTTCCAAAAACAAACAAACAAACAAACAAACAAACAAAAGTAAGGCCGGTGAGCTGGGACTCTGTCCTCACTGCTGAGCGCACTCCCCTGGCTGCTCCTGCTTGGGACTGTCCATCATTCCCTCGTTCTTTTGCTCTATCCCCACCTAGAGGAAAACAGGGAAAGAGCTACAGTGAGACGTAATGGCAAACTTCTCCCAGCAGAGGGCGATCCCATCAAACAGAACAAAAAATCTTAACATCTAATCTAACAGGTTAATACGTACAGCAGTAGACACAGGTTTGGGCAGCCCTGGTTATAGTGTTGTTGGATGTAAATAAGTGAACTAACTTCTTCACATGTTAATGCACAATGACTATAAATGTATTTATTATTAACACATGGGAAAAAATAACGCATAAATTATGTAAACATTTGGAGATTTATGTTATTTTGTGCACTCAAATGGGCAAAGTGCCACATGTACAAGCACTCTCTGTAGAAGTGTTAACTTATTTTCAGTTAGAAATTCAGCCAATTGAACTTCTGCATATTGCTGTAAAGTGCTTTAAATAATTAGTCCTAATTAGTGATGATTATTCTCATAATTCTGTTAATCTTGATTAACTGCATTAATCTTATTTTACCCTAAAGAAGGACACCTATGCTCCTTTTAAAAATCAGTTGATTTTAATGAGTGAACAAGATAAGCTTCATCCTATATATATATATATATATATATATATATATATATATATATATATATATATATATATATATATATATATATATATATATATATATATATATATGTTTATGGACACCGAACCATAAACATAGAGTGAACAATGAGTGAACAAGATAAGCTTCATCCTATATATATATATATATATATATATATATATATATATATATATATATATATATATATATATATATATATATATATATGTTTATGGACACCGAACCAGAGTGGGGCCTTCAATCTGGTCATTAACATAGTATGCACCTCTACTACAGAACCTCAGATGCTCATCCCTCAGCAATACGGTCCCTCCCTCAGGGGTTTTACCCCACTCAGGTGAGGACCACCTGCCCCCAGACCTCAGCTTCTGTCAAACTGAAAACAACCTTGTGCTAAAAATGTTTCCGTCTCTCCCTTCTCGCCTGCAGTGGTGTAAAAAGGAAAGTCCTGCTCGTCTTCCCAGTTGTTTTTAAAGCGCTCCTGCGCAGACGAGCTGATTCCCTCTGTAAGGATGATGAGAGGTAATGGGAGCAGATGCTCATGGGAGACAGCTCCAGCCACCTTAATGACATGTTTGGATTGCAGCAGGGAAAACAGCTCTGGCAGCTGAGACAGCAGGTTGCTGCGGGGTGACTGCCTGTCGTCCAGTCACGCTGTCAGATGCCTGATGAAGTTTAGCAGGAACTGCCCCGTCCCCAAAGGGCACGCAAATCACTCTAATGCAACCAAATGTGCACCAAATGTAGCACCTTCACAGGGTGTTTATTGTACACTAACGAATTAGGACAGGACTTCTCATGGGTGGGGACAGCAGCAATGCAAACATACATTTATTTACTATGTCAACATACATACACACACACCTGATACTGTTTTGTACCATGTTGGGTTGGGCAGTTATGTGTGTCCCACATATATAAATATATATGAATATGTGTGTGTACAGTACTGGATGTAATAATAAATCCCATATATACTACATAGAGTAATGTCTATATGTCAGAGACCACACTCTCATTTAATTACTAGCCGTACATGTTGAGAAAACAAAATATATCACCATTTTTAATATTTAGTTTATTCAGTGAGTCCTTTGTGAACAACCTTTGTCGGGAGGATACAGTTGTAACTCTTTGGCTTTAAAGGTACCATAAAAACCTTTTTCCAAGATTTACAATTTTTTTCTTAAATCTAAACACAGGATAAGACATTAAAAACTTAGGGTAAACTTAGGGTCTGATTGGCTGTTTTACAGCAAGACACTGCAATGATCACACAGAAGCAACATGCTGAAATTGACACAGATAGTATGAGGATGGGGCTTATTAACAGAGAGGTTCATTTTATCTCCTATTTAGTTAGATGTGTCAGTTACCCGAGACTTTCTAGTGGCTAACATTCCTATTTGCTTTCAATCTCCACGTCAGCATCACGTAAATTAAAGTTGTTGCAGTGTTATAATCACACACCTTGGCTGCTACTTGGGGTTGTGATGCTAATAAGATGAAACTGCCCCTCTTTTCAGAGCAAAGCAGCTTATATTGTTGAACTTTGAGAAACTGTCTGGAATTAAATGTGCAGAGCAAACTAACAACTCTTAATCCAAGTCAGCCAGGATCTTGTTAAAGATGGGGGAGCAGAAGTTATATATATAGATAGATTCTCTGCATTTAACCCATCCGTGTAGTGAAACACTCACATATACACACAAACTAATGAACAGACGCATTAGGGGGCAATGAGCACACTTGCCCAGAGCGGTGGGCTTCCCTACCACCGCGCCCAGGGAGCAGTCAGGGGTTAGGTGCCTTGATCAAGAGCACTATAGTTGGCTTCCTATGCACTGGTTTGTTTTGTAAATGTTCCGTACCACCTTAAATGGTGCTGCAGTTGCTTTGAGGTCCATGTACAAGCTGTAGCATATAAGGTGGTGTATTCGATTAAGAAGCTGGCGAATAGGAAGAGCCTCGTTTAAAGATGACCATCGACCATGCTGGTGGACAGTGCCGACATCACAGCAGTGTTTGAGGTTCACGGTGTGTCAGTTCTACGTACTGAGCTCTCCTTATTCAACTATGACAATATAAACAGTATTTAGTCTCCAGACACATTAAATACTAATAATATTTTATATAATGCTTATTTGTTGATGTCATTTTTCACCAAATCTAACTATTCCTGGCTTTTCTTGATGATTGTAAGGACAGGCAGTGTGACTCTCACTGCACATGTGTGAACAAACACACCGTACCTGGTAGAAGTAGTGTGCTTTGTAGGTGATCCACTTCTTCAGTTCAGTCCTGCCCTCCACAGACAGTGAGCGAACTGTGGCCTTGGAGGCAGAAGCAGCAGGCATGTCAAACTCCACCTCCACCTGGCACTGGAACTTGCGTGGCACTTCCCAGTCAGAGCCCAGCTCCAGGCGGCAGAAGAAGGTGTGAGGGTGCCCCAGCGCTTGTGAACACAGAACAAACACACACTTACACACATGCTAAAATATGAGAAAATTAAACTTTAGAGTAAAACGACCCTCTTCTTCTGAGTACAGAACTGAACCCGGGTCCTATTTCGCGCTTAGCTTGAATGTTAGTTTGCATGATCGCCCCGTGTCTCCTGTGGGTGCTCTGGTTTCCTCTCACAGTCCAAAGACATGCAGTCAGGCGCTGAAGTCATAGATGTCGAATTGGGCTTCGGCATGAGCGTGTGTGCGGGAACGTGTGTATGTCTGTAATGGACTGTGTATGTAATGCACTGGCATCCTGTCCAGGGTGTTTCCTGTGTTACACCAAATGTGCGCTTGGATTGGCTCCAGAACCCACGGCACACAGGAAGACAAAGCATCTTAGATGACGAATGAAGGAAAGAATGTAAAATAAATCCAGATCCTAATCCTGGGGATCCCTGCACTGCACAGAGAGCTGTTTTCCTTGCTCTACCCCAGATTCAGCTAATCAGATAATTACCAAGCCCTTCACAAGCTGAATCAGGTTTGTTGAGCAGAAAAAGGCCACGCTGTGCACTGCTGGATTTCCTTAAGACGCTACTAAAAGGACTGTAAGAGTCTCTTCTGTTAGAAGAGGAATATTTAAACTTCCAGGCCGCACCATGCCGATACAACAACGGGCCAGCTTCCCAGATGTAGATTAAGTAAGGCCCCAGCCTTAAAAGCAGTCTCATTAGGGATTGCCAGTTGCAAACTCTCATCAGCCTCTTCAGAAAACCAGTATAGCATCTAAGTTGAAACACTAATCAATTGAGAATTTCACTGAAGAACACTGAAGTAGCCAGCTTCATAGTCTAAATAAGTAGCTGGAAAATGTAAGAAAACAAAAAGTAAATACAAAAGGTCTGGCTGCAACTGCGTGTGGCTGTGGTGGTGGTGGTGATGGTAGGGGGGGTTACACAAAGAAAACAGAACGCCAATGAGCGTGTGATCTAATGAATAATGACAGCTGGGGCTTTGTCCAACCAATCAGACATGTGCAGAGGGAACCCTGCTGATGAGCTAGTGAAAGGCCTGGAGCACTGGCCTTTGACGCCAAATACCAACACAGAGCTAAAAGCATATGCCAAGAACAGAAAAGCTATATACTGAACAATCAGCGGCTTGTACACCAGCCCGCATGCTCTGGACTAAAACATTGTTCTAAAAAGACAAATCACAGTGCACAAGTCAGGGAAATGGAAAAATACATAAAAATACATGTCTCCATTTTTGCCAATTTATATTTTTGTACATCATTTAAATACAACAGCTGCTGTTTGCATTGTGTGGAAATTTCATAATGAATGGACCAATACTTGGAAACAATTCGGGTTCTATTGACTTACACTCTTCTGTAAACCTTTCCTCAGTGACTAAATATGTATATATATCTGTGATATCTGTGGAATGCATTGAAAACTGTCTGCTCACATAAAAGCAATAAGATAATATAATATTATGAGATAACAATATTTTAACAATGTATTATAAATTTTAAAAATAAGCATTTGTTCTTAATGCCAATTCCTTAAGAACACATAGTGTTAATATTAGGGCTGTGATGTTCTAGATTTGTACCTTTGTACCATAGTGAAAAAGCAATATTTGCCAGTTTATTGCCAAGGCACCAATGCAAACACAGCACATGGCACAAACTTTGTTAAAGCTAACAGAGACTAAAACTGCATCTATTTTGCATAGATGTCATTTTAGCATCTGGATATGATTTTAGCATCTGGATATCTGAGAGCTTAAAATGAGCAAACAAGCCATCACTCTGCTTAAGGCCATGCCGGTCCAGTAACGTCTAAACATTTAAAACCTTTGTTTTTAAAGAAGTCATGCACACTGATGCAATTATTGGTCCGAATGATGACTCCCCAGCAGAATCTGACTCTTAAAAAAATATGGATTCTACAGGTTACACCCACCATTTTGGTTGTTTCTATACGGTTTATCTTTAATTTACCTTACCAGCACACCATGACCTACAGTCTAGTCTCAAAGAGTTTAAAAGTGACAGTTTAATGTAACAAACTAAGGACTTTGGCTGATGGCACAAAACGTGAATGTCTTTCAGTCATAGCGATCAGTATAACGAGAACTCATTAAACACAGCTTATATTCTCAAGTCTGGAGCAATAAGATACTGGCACTCAGTGATTCTGAGCACTGTTCACTCAGCATTTTGTCATTACTTTGCTAAATTTAAGCCAGAAACTGTGGTAGTTGCTTAAAATATACAAAGAGAAAAGCAGTCAGTCTGTTACGTAAACATATGTCAGCTAATGTTACAGCCTAATGTCCTCAGCTCAGTAACAGAGAGCTGTCAAAGTAGTAAACAGTTGCCAAGTATGATTAATAATGGTGAACCAACTTTTAGCAGTTAAGTTGGCGTGATGTCGGCAATGAGTTAGACATGACTGCATTATTGTAGTAACACAGCCCTGTGTGTGTGTGTGTGTGTGTGTGTGTGTGTGTGTGTGTGTGTGATAAATATATATGAAAAACGTTTAATGATTTATAGCTAGTTTTGTTGAATGCAGTCACATCATCTCTCCTTATTGCAAGTGCAACAAACCACACTGCTTACCATCATTCACATTAAAAAAACAGGGGGATATAAAATCATAGGTGGGTGTACTTTAAAACATCCAAATTTCCAAAATAATTTCCAAAGAGACTCTATGAAGCTTGATCTCAAATACACAACTATAGTAATTTCTCATACGGGTACTACACTCTGACTCTGCTCTGTCAAATAGCTGTTTTTCCTCTATTTGCTGTTGTATTTAAATTGTTTACAATTAGGCATCACAAACAGCTGGTTGGTTTAAGTGATGAAGTCACCATCTTGAGCTGTTGTCCTGCAGCTCCTGCATTGCACTAACAGTATGTAAAGGCTATTTGTCTCTAACACCAACAGTGGCAGGTTGTAATTTCGACACCTATAAACCAACCTTCTGACTAAAACTATGTTACATAAGTTTGGGGGACCTTTCAGATGGAAATGTATATTTACATGCGGTCGTACTTGGGACCCCTTCCCCAAAGGGAACCTGAATTCAAAGAGAACTCAGTCAAAACTGGACGAGTTCTCTCTACTATTGTCATCATATCTTCATGATTATAATGTTGATTTTGTTTTTCAGTCCTAAACATCACACCAGACCTTCTTGATCCTGTGTGTGACAATTATGTAATATTATGTGTTATGTATTATTGATTAGTGACAGTTAATAATGGATGTAAATATGCCCTGACTGAAATTGATTGACATGTCAAAATGAATCAATATCCTTTTGTAACAACAGAGGGCGCTGGTGCGGTCTACCTCGCTTGTTTGGTGTCTGTACATCATGTTAGTACGGAGTCACATCAGGGTCAAAACTAGGGCGCACAAAAACGTGGCTTATTTCACTAATAATAGTGATTTAATAATCTTACCACTTCTTATGAGCACATATTCACCATTTACTTTGATAAAGAAAAGATACAGCATTTTGTAGTTTTGTTGTAGATAAATAATTAAAATAAACTTTTTTTAAAAAGAAACTAAAATAAGTCACGATTTGTGTTCTGTTTGACTGTTTGGAAAAAAAAAAGGAAGAAAATTGTATTGTGAGGCCAGCATCTTGAATCGAGTTGAATGCATCATTACATCCCTGTTAGTGATTCATTTCCCAGCTTTAGTATAGCTGCCATTACCACATACTCTACTGCTCACTGTGGTACTAAACTATTGGTCAACTTTTAAGCCAACTCTGATAGAAGATTCGGTTCATCCAATTCAAGTAAATTAAGTTGAATTAACTAAATTGTTTGAGTTAAGGATTTCTTTAGTGCAGCCTTAACCTACCTGCTTAGCTCTAAGACCTTACACAGAATGGAATTTAATATACACCACTTAACAGATGATGATAAAGGTTATTATGATATCACTAATGCTACTATACGTCATGAACAATGGATGTGTGTGATTCAGCCTGTCAGTTACATAGGAGGAAGGGCCACTTCCAACAACAGACAGAAGGAAAGAAAAAGGATTTTTGAAGGCTCACAGATAAAATATGTATGGGAAAAACGCATAAAAACTGAAAGGATAAGGAGCCTGACAGTTCACAGCATTAAGAGAATATATTATTCTCATATTTCACTAAGCGTGTAATTAGAGACAGCAGAGTACAGCTGACCGAACTCCATTCCTTAACTTCACAAAAGCTCCATCAATCCCTAAAAGACAGTAGCAGATGGTTTACATTGTTTTCATGGACAATAAATCACTGAGTGACCACTTGTGCCCTGCTGATGAAGGATGTAAGTCAAACAAAGATCCCTCCTGTTGAAACTTCAGCTGCTGTAATAAGCACCACTGTGCAAACATTCCAGTCAAAATGACCATCAAGTTATTCATTTTCAGGAGATAATTCTGGAGTGGTTAGATATAAAATAATCTACGTGCTTCAGTAGGAATAAAGTCAAATAAAAAGGGGGGAAAATATAAAAATTTAGAGATATAGACATAAAAACCACTCAAGATTTGGTAGACCACCAGACAGAAGAACAGAACAGTTTTTGTCTTTAAGAATAGAGAGAACAGGAAGCACCACTCTTGCTTTAGATCTTTTCCATCCTTCCACTGTGAGAGGACACCTCAACGTTACGGGATGTATAGCTGTGCATAAAGTTTTTGACTAAGAAATGAAGATAAACACAAGAAAGAAAGAAGCTGGTGCTCTCAGAACAATGACAAAATTATTAAATGTGTTTAGAAGGTATCTATTAGAAGAAATGAAATATAATATACATAACTATTTAGTTGCAGGTAATTACACACTAAAGAAGACAAACTGTTGTGAGCCTTTCATATCGACATAGAAGCGGATACGCTTCCAACAGAGGCTACCACCGCCATGTTTCTACACAAACTGGCTGCAGAGAGCACCATTGATGTTTCAACTTTGATGTTGCGGCTTAGATTTGGTGGTGCTATGGCATCAGCTGGAAGACGTAGAAAGAAGAAGACTCATGAAGAATCATCAGAAGACTAATGTCCAATTGTAGCACATGTTTATCAGTAGCTTTGTACATAAAACTCCAGGCAGGAGATTTTGATCGCTTAAATCTTCTCATCCAAAATACTACCAAGATTTAAACTGCAAGGCTGAAGTCGGCTTCCTATTTGCCAACTTCTTGTCTGAATAAACCTGTTTTACCCTAAATGGTGATACAGGACCTTTTAAAGGTGTAAGAGGAAAATTCAAACAAGAACTTGGGGAATAATCTTATTGAAAAATGTTTCATTAACAAAATAATTTGAATGTTTTTAAAGCCTAAATCAGCTTATCAGGGGGTAAGCACCAATATATGGGGGCAATATAGCAATATATATGTCCAGTAGGTTGCAATGAGGAGGTTACATACACATTTAAATACATGTTCTCTGCATGTTCCCCCCTTGATTAAGATTCTTAATTAGCCAATTTAATAGAAATTCAATAAATGAATGTTGACTTCTACACTGGCTTGTTGGACTCTGTTTGATGATAATCAGAAACCCTAACTGGGCTGCGGCAACTCCTTTAACATAATCTGTAACTTTTCTTCATTAGCATGTCTTCATTACTGCCTCAGACTGCTGCAGTTAACATGTGGTCACGTCAGAATGCATTTCATGACTGGCAGCATACTCAAGTTCAAGTTTCTGGAAGGAATGACTCCACTGCTGTACTTGCTGACCTTTTCCAGTGAAACAAGGTGTATTTTCTATGCCTGAAACCAGGGCTGGTATTTCAGGGAATCATTTCCTCCCTTGGCAACTAACTTACTTACAGTAGCTGTATTCACCTTCAAACAAGCTACTGCAATAATGCAGTTAGCCCTTACCGGAGTTTTTGTCTGGCAGACGGCTGATCCTCCATACCACGGATTTGAAGGCCTGTTCGTATTTAGCAGTGCCCATTGTGACCCTCATGGCTGGTTCTGAGCCTGAACTGCTAACAGAACCAAAGCTGGCTCCTTTGTTGAAGCGTGCTTTGAGGGACTTCTCTCCCGTCACGCTCTCCCTGCGGAAGTTCTTGGCCCATATGTCAGGAATTGGGTATCGGATAGACACATTTTCACAAGGTATCAACGTGAGAGGGTCTCTGTTGGATGAGAAGCCTGTCGACATCACAAGCCAGGACTGGAGCTCTACCTCTGCACCATGTACACTGACGACTGTTCTCAGGGTGAAGGGGAGTGTCTTTTCCGCATAAGCCGTACGGAAACGCAGCAGCTCAAATCGCCGTCCTGCTGGGGGATCGTAGGCAATGATCCGGGATTCGTCAAATTCCGACTGGTCTGCACACTCGTGCAGTCTACAATCTCGCAAACGAATCCACCGCGTGGTTGTGTTTGGAATGATATCATGTCGGGATACCACCTCCTTTCCTTTGACCTGGATGTCGTTGAGCCCAATGCGACATAGTGGTGTGCTTGCCAGGAATGCAAGCACGTTGACCTGTGTTGTTACCAGTTGCTCCAGAATACGACAGTCCCCTTTAGATAGCACTCCATAAAAACTATCTACCACTTCAACCTGAATCTCCTCCTCAGAGTAGGCTACAGATGAAGCAATAGAGTCTGTGTCCACTGATAGACCTGCTAGCTTCTCCTGCAATGCATACCTGAAGCTCAGGAAGTCCTGGTAGTCAATAGTCCCAAGCTTTACAAGTTGCTCTTTCACAGGCAAGTGAACCACAGTCACCTTAGGCTGGATCTTTCGCTTCTCCTTGTACACTACTTGGTCCAGGCTGAGGGTGTGCACACGGCCGTTCTCTTCGTAGTTCTGCAGCTTGTGTTCAGACAGCTCAAGTTGGGCATTCAGCTGGTACTCCTTGAAGGGTTTCTCCAGGCCTTTCTCATAGAAAAGCTGCAGCTGGCCAGCATCGCTCAGCCTGACGAAGATGGGCCCCCAGTGCCGGGAGGACATGATGTTCTTTTTTTCAGGGATGCGCAGCAGCATGGGCCAGCCAGTCTGCGGAGTCATGTGCGGTGGCTGATAAGGAGTGTCCTCCTCGTCCGCTGCATCCACAGAGTCATCTGGTAAAGCGACACTGCCTACCTCGTCAGGGTCAGAGATCTGCATGTTTCGGAGCTGATCCAGATCATCTCCAGGAGGACCCGAGGGGTAAAGGTCATGCCCACCAGCCGAGTCACTATCAGAGGAGAAGAGCAGGAGGGATTCCCTTTTGATATCAGCAGACTGGGGCTCGAAACCAGTGGGACTGAAGGTGAACGCGTTTGGAATATCTGACCCATTGCTCTCAAAAGACTTCAGATCAGTCTTGGAAAAGTAGGCACTGAACGGATTAATAGGGGAAGGCTGCACGTTTGAAAACTCCTCGTCCAGGAAGGGGTTCTTCTTGGAGTAAGGAGTGCTGCTGTTCAACAATGGATTGTCTAAGGCAAACACAGGGTGGGTACTATCCGGTGTTAAGTCCAAGATATGCCTGTCAGTCCCTTGGTTCTGGATGGGTGAAATAATTAGGTTGCTGTTGGCATCTTGTAATGGAGAGTTGTTGAGGTTGTCGAGCTTGACAGCGGAAGGTTTTGAAACATTCTTGTCTGGCATCTCGTCATCATCAAAGGTTACCCAGCTGGCAAATCGGCCGGGGTTGATGTAGGGTTGGCCATTGGGGTGGGAATTGTTGGCTGTCCAGTTGAGCGTATCCATATTTATTCCTTCATCCTCTTGGCCAACAGAAGAATCTGTCAAACATAAATAATAAAAATTCAACATGAGCACAAACTACAGGCATTTTTTAAATAATATGCCATTGGAAGCATCTGCAGGGAAGCTTCTTATCTTTTTGAGAAAGCATGAACAAGACAGGTGACAACTCCTACTGTGCTCGGACTGTCCTGAGTTTTTATTGGTTTCTCATCAGTGAAACAAACTTAATAAGACATACTATGATCAGACAAATGTACAGAACTAATGAAGGAGCTAAAAGCATTTTGCCTCACTGGAAGAGAGCCAAGACCAATAAAATTCAACTCACATCCAAAAAATATTTACATATACTTTCCTTATATTAGCTATTTCAACATACTGCAAGAAAGGGAAGTCAATACAGTCATTCCAGTTGGACAGTTACGCAATGTCCAACTTTTGGTCTCAGAGAGAGGTGATTGGTTTCAGTAATGATGGATCTGCTGTCTTAAACATTTCACATCCAAAGGCATGAAAACATAAAGGAGAGTGATCCCAACACATAACTTCACCTGATATTATAAATGGGTGGTAGAGTACAATGATTAGAATCAGCCATGTTCAGGATCAGCAAATTATTTGCTACAAACATGCAATTAACCATCGTCTGCAAATAATCTGCTCAAACAATGAAGAACATGACAGCTACTTTATTAAATAAATATTTTGCTGAAAAGTGAATTACAGTCTCGAAATGGTGTGCTTAAAATGAAACGACACCTGACTCTATATTCTGTTACCCAATAATGAACTACAGCAATGCCCAAATACTGTGCTCGGACAGGCCTGAGTTTTTATTTGTTTCTCATCAGTGAAACAAGCTTAATGAGACACACAGTGACTAGACTAATGAGCAGAACTAACGAAGGAGCTAAAAGGCATTTTGTCTCACAGAAAGAGAACAAAGAGTAATAAAATGCAGCACACAAACAAAAAAATTACATAATTTTTCCTTACATTAGCTATTTCAACATAATGCACGAGAGGGAAGTCAATACAGTCATTTCAGTTGGACTGTTACGCAATGTCCAACTCTTGGTCAGAGAAAGGTGGTTGGTTTCAGTAATAAAGGATCTGCTGTCTTAAATATTTCACATCCAAAGGCATGAAAACATGAAGGAGAGTGATCGCAATGCATAACTTCACCTGATATTATAAAGAGGTGGTAGAGGACAATGATTAGAATCAGCCATGATCGGTATCCATCGATAATCTGCTCTAAACATGCAATTAACTTTCGATCAATTAATTTTTTTCCTTTCCGCTGATCAGTATACGTCTGCAAAGACCCTGAAACACAACAGCTTCTTTTTGAAAGACTATTTTGCTCAAAAGAAAATTACAGTCTTGGAAAAGAGTGTTTAAAATAAATCAATATTTTGTTACCCAGTAATGAACTACGGAAATGTTCAGATACTTTGTTCGGACTGTCTTGAGTTTTTATTTGTTTTTCACTAATAATGGAGCTAAAAGGCATTTTGCCTCACTGGGAGAAAGCAGAGACTACTAAAGGGCAGCTCACGTACTTTCCTTACATTATCTATTTCCCCATACTGCAAGTGAAGGAAGTCAATACAGTCATTCCAGTTAGACAGTTGCAATGTCCTGTTCTTGGTCAGACTTCACATCCAAAGGTGACAGAGAGTGATCGCAACACATAACTTCACCAGATATTATAAAGGTGTGGTAGAGGACAATGATTAGAATCGGCCATGACTGGTATTGGCAGATTATTTGCTCTAAACATGCAATCGGCCAGAAATAAAGGACCTGAAACTCCATATTTGTTATCCAATAGCTAACTACGGCAATGTCCAAATACTTTGGCTCACAGTATATTCTACTGTACTATAGCAATAATATAAACCAAATTGAAAAAGACTCTTCTGCGCTTTTAAACAGGGGATGTTTTTTTTTAAAGGTGTTCATATGAATGTGCATTCTGTTTTTGGAGCAGAGGCCCCTTCCAGCATGAGTTCAGCTGGTTGCAGGCCTTTTTGAAACTAAGCCGAATCTCTCGGCCATTCCAGCGCTCCAAATGCATCTCTCTGCTGCCAAATTAGAAAAAAAAAAAAAAAAAAAGATTCACCTGTTGCTAGGCACCGGCATTCTGTACCTCAGGTCCGCTTCCACTGCCAGTGTGTTTGCTCTCTTCAACACACAGTAACACACAAGGGCAGATCCTTTCTCCTTGAACTGTTACATGTTGGGTTTTATTGCCCTGCGACTGCGGTTGTGTGGCTAGGTTCATTTTCTTTTAAGGCCACTACGGTGCTCTGGTACACCCTACTGTAATCTTGGGTCAATAACTGACAGCAAATATCACAATCATTTATTGTGCCAATGCAGATTCTGTTTTTGTAATCAATCACCCTTAGTTACACGTTCTCTTAATTTCAATGCGTGCGAACACATGCTTTGCCAATTTGTATGATTTCCCTGCTCCACCCAACCAATTAAAAGCCAGTTAACTAGTTAATGAGTTAAGTCGGGTGAGGGACTGGGTTGCCTGGTCTAAGCAATAGTTATTCTAAAATGTATAGAAAAAAAACACTGCACTTGATTATAGGCCATTAAAACAGAGCATCACCAACTAATTAACTACACATATGCATACTTGGAATGGCATATAGAAACATTATGATTTAAAATATCAGTATGACGGCACTGGTTAGCAAAGTATATGTTTTGTGAACTGGAAATAAGTTAACTACTGGCTACTGCATGGAACAAATTTAAAATATAAATTTGGCCAATATAAAAGGATTTTTCTGATATCATGATAAATTACATCACAATTTATTTTTCTGGCCATATTGTAGACGGTGCTTATAGAAAGAACCTTGACCCACCGCATGTTACAGCATAATGTGCCATATAGTTTGCCATTTGTTTGCTGAAATGTGTTAAAATATGTTGCAATCAGCAAACAGTGTTATATTAACTTTGTTAACTGCGTTAACTTAGAAAATCAACAAAACAGCAGCAAAAAAATTTGGTATCTAGGGTAAAGTAGGCGGAGTAGGAATAGAACGCTTTTTTTTTTTTTTGGTTTTTTGGTTTATAACCCAACAAACATGGAGATCTACTGATTTTTAAATGGATGCATAAGCCACCTATGCAGAATGTAGCCATTATTCAATACCTTCAATCAATATAAGATAGCTGAGATGAGGTAACCATATGGTAACTGCATTACAGTCAGGATATCAGCACTGCAACGCTCACATATGGTACTTTGTGATGGAATCTGGATTCTGATGATATTGTTTATGTCGACAACATTTCAATTTTCATTATTTTTAACAGCTTGCATTAAAAAAAATCCACAAGCCCAGTGAAATATTCACCAAATATGCAATCTGGCAAACCACATGAGTCTCATATTTACCTTCAAAGTCCCAGCCTGGACTCTAATCAGTGGGAGGGAGTGGCTAAAAAGATTAGCCCTGAGTGTCAGCGGTGCAGGAAAAAATGTGAACTACTGTACACAGAGAGTTTTTACAGAAGTCCCAAGCAAGTCTTTTCATGTTCCAGCAAAATCTGCAGCCGGACAGCCGGAGGGTGAGATCTACAGCTCGCTCTGCAGCAGATGTTAAGGTTTATCCCGTTTAAAGCAGGTTGCAATAACAGAAACATCAGCAAACCTACCCACGTTCCACTTCTTCCCCACCCCGTCCTCGTTTTAAAGCTTTGTTTTGCTTTGCAATAGTAGGACTTTGGGAGGACACTGGGGGTTCTAAACAGGGGGGTCTAATCAGCCAGCACTAAGGCAACTGCCTGTTACTAAGCAGCAGCTTCTGTGGGTATTTCTTCCCACAATGACAATGAACTACAACTTAGCATGAGCGAAATCTGTGGCATTTCATGAGCACAGAACAAGTCTTTCTGACAACTTTGAATCTTTAACAGCTCTGAATTTAAAAACATACATAACATTAATAAATTATACAAAAGTGACCCTCAAGAATACAATGAAGAACGAAAGCTTACACCTTAAAAGTTCTATGTCTGATGCTAATTTCCTCTGTCAGCAGAAAAAAAAGGAAAGCTGATTCCCACAGCCAAAGAGGAATTAAGCAGTGATGAAAGGAAACTAAAACTTCTGAACAACTTCCCTCCTCTACGTGCACTTAAGACAAAGGCAATATATTTTCATGCTGACAAAAGCAAATCAACTCACGTAAAAGAAGACAAAGCAGCAAGTCGTCCCTCCTTTAGAAGGTATCCGGGGGGGAAGTAGTACGCACAAAGTCCTTCAGAACTGCTGTGAGCAGAGCCAGAGGGACCCGGTGCGTTAGGGTTAGGTTCAGCAGTGGAGAGCAGATGGTTCACTCGCTCTAAAACAGCTCAATCCTGCACTGCAGGCGCCAACAGCAGGTCATGTGACCCGCTGGCCACAAAGTCGCCCGCAAAGCTGAGCTGAGACATGTAGATGCCTGTCTGTCTGCCTGCTCCTACTACTCCCGTGCATGTCTCTATCTCTTCCTCTTTTTATCTTCTCCTGCCTGCCTCCCTCCCTCTGTCTCACTCCCCTTCTCCCTCCGCCTCTCGTCCTGCAGGATGCTATGCAACAGGTAGTTGCAGATACAGTGCTAGCCCAAATTGCATATATATATCAAATACGCTGGTAATTAGTTGTTAATTTTTATTTATTTGGTATTCGAGTTTTCTTAAGCTACAATAACATCAACATACTTCCTGAGCTAAGGCCTTTAGATAGCATGCTTATGTATAGATAATGTTAAACATAAATAATAAATACATCACAGCTTGTTTAGAACAACGTCAGGTATCCACATTACCTCACTTTCAGTGTGCAACAAACTGCACTACTTTCAAACCCACTCCACTCCTCCTGTGACTCCTCCCGCTTTAGGGGGACATACTGACTCTCTTTCTTTCCTAATTAAATAGGTTTACAGCTGGTTTAACACTTTGTCGCACTTTGTCGCAATGAAATTACAAAAACAAGTGGATAACATTTCCTGTTTGAATCCTGTTTTTATATTTCATTGTAAGAGTTTAATACCAGGCATAAGTATAATAATTGCTCTTAAAAAGTATTAATTACATGCATAATGCTTTCAAAACACACTGCAAATCTTCACCCCACAGCAAGGTTTCCTCCCACAGTCCAAACACATGCATGTTAGGTTGATCACTCACTCTAAATTGCCCATAGGTGTGAGTGTGTGCACGAGTGTGTGTACGAGTGTGTGTTGGCCATGCGATGGACTGGCGACCTGTCCATGGTGCACCCTGCCTTTGCCTGATGACACTGGGATTGGACCCTGTCCCCCTGTGACCCTGACTAGCAGGATAAAATAATGTTCTGAGCGATTATTATAATACATTAGAAAACATGACTTTATAGAGTCACACATCATTAGTATAGTGCAGGAGCCATTTAGTAACCAGCACACTGACAAGATCACCATATTTGTGCAACTTATTATTATAAATGTAGGTTTAATATGCCAACAAGTTGGGAGCAATCTGATAAACAACTAAAACAATATTTCAAATTTCCCTGTTTAAAGGTTAATTTTGTGCATTTGAATAATAAATATTCAAAGACGGTTGAATATATATATATGATATAAATGAAAATCAGAAATATGACTGCAACAAGCACAAAAAACAATAACATAGGATAAAGAAAGCAAAAAAAACATTTACAGAGAAAGAATAATATTTACAGTGAAAGAATAATATTTACAGTGAAAGCACAACTCAAACACAGCCTTGACCTAATTCTCCAACAATCTGTTGCTGTAGATACAGCCTGCTGGTTCCCACATAAACCCTTAAAGTTAAACCACCACCCTCATCTCTCTCTATCTACCTCTTTCTCTATCTACCTATCTACATACATCTCTCTCTCTAGCTCTCTCCATCTACCCATCTCTTTCTATCTCTCTAGGTATCTATCTCTATCGCTCTCTCTCTCCCTTTCTATCTATCTATCTCTCGCTCAGCTCTAGTTGGCTCTATACAGTGAATGTACTCTGAACTCCAGCAAAGAGCTGAGCAGTGAAGAGCACAGAGGTGCTGAACACAGAGGCTACACGTAAAATTTCATTCACTAATATGATTCATGATGTACTAAAAACATAAATCTGACTGGACTATGTTGACAGGGCTGGAATATGGGCAGTGAAAACACCACGCGTGTACACTCGAAAATAACCTGAGAATTACTTTTGGCCAAAACATTAACACATACTTCGCTAAATTACAAAATGTTCAGTAAACATCTACAAATATCTGACATAACTCTCCATTAGATGTTACTGACCAGTCATTTAATTAAGAACACCTCCTTGTATCTGCACTCATTGTCTATTTTACCAGCTCCACTAATCATATAGGAGCACTCTGTAGTTCTACACTTACAGACTGGAGTCTATCTGTTTCTCTGTATACTCTGTTACCCTGTTCTTCAATGATCAGGACCCCCAGGACCATCACAGAGTATTATTTGGGTGGTGGATCATTCTCAACACTGCAGTGACACTGACGTGGTGGTGGTGTGTTAGTGTGTGTTGTGCTGATGTGAGTGGATCAGACACAGCAGTGGTGTTGGGGTTTTTAAACACCTCAGTGTCACTGCAGTGCTGAGAAAAGTCCACAAACCAAAACTATCCAGACAGTGTCCTGCGGGCGGCGTTCTGTGAGCACTGATGAAGAGCTAGGTAACACAAACCATGCAGCAGCAGATTAGATATCTCTAACTTTACATCTACAAGGTGGACCAGCAAGGTAGGTGTGTCTAATAGAGTAGACAGTGAGTGTTTAAAAACTCTAGCAGCACTGCTGTGTCTGATCAACTCACACCAGCACACCACCACCATGCCAGTGTTGCTAGATCCACCACCCATATATTACCTGCTCTGTGGTGGTCCTGTGGGGGTGTATGTTTATACACTTGCCCAAAATGTTTATATGAACACCTTCAGTGGTGTTCTTCAAACCCTGATTTTATAAAGTCAAATATTCTTACTGCATTGTGTTCCACATATAATTAGACTGAATTAGAAGCAATTATACACATATAATGAATACCACCTTCATAGAGAGTGAGAATCCCCCATTCTCACATCTCCACTTCCAGATGCATTTTCAGTCCTGTAGGGTGCGGCGTAAGGTGGAAGTGAGATTTGAGAGTGAATCAGCTTACTGCTTTTGAGGAAGTGCGGCACGCTCACCCACTAAAAAAACAAAACTGAACCTGCTGAGTGGAAGCACACAGGCTTTTTTCCACTAAGCCGCAACACTCAAACCCTCAAGAGGGCAAAAAAAAAAAGCCATAACACACGTGAAATGCATTGGGCTCCTCCTTAACCAAACTGGTTTACACAGTTCATACATTAAACTGGTCTATATGTTCTGCATGAACTGCATCTTTTTTGAGTTTCATATCATCTGTTATGTGACCGTGAGGATGAATACCAGTGAAGAAAATATGAGGAGGTAAATATGCACTGATTACAATAATTGTTCACTTTCTGGGAGGAGAAACTGACCAAGCTGTGAAAAGTTGAGGAGATAACGTTGCACTCCAAAGCTTCAGGGAAGAGTAAACATAACACCGATTCACTTGCTATCCAGCTTAACAGCTTACACGCCACAGTGGTAAGAACAGGTGGTCAGCGGGCTGTCAGTCACAGTCTTTATGCCTTAATCTGCTCTGAGACCTCTCTAACCCTTTCTCTGTTTTTCCTTCTTTCCAGCGACCATTCTTTAACCCTGAGCTACCTGCTTCTGTATCATCAACATCTTGAGAAGTCCTATTTGTCAGATTATTTTTTAAACCCCATTTAAAAACAGCAGCAACCCTTTATGCGTATTAACTTTTCATGATGAATGGACCAACAAAAATGATTCACAGTAACTTGGATATTGTAAATACTGTAGAATATGGTTTAAAAAACTCAAAGTTAATATTTAATACATTAAAAATATGGTTTTGTCATGTTTATATGGTATTAAAGTAGTAGACTGAGAAAAGTTGAGTTGTAGAGACTGTCCTCCCGTTCTGTTGAACGCTGTTAGAAGACTGATCATCAGGGCCCACTCCTCACCTATCACCAACCAGCTCTCCTGTCCATTTGTACCAACTGCAACAGCCTCAATTACATCACTGTGCCATCCAGATGTACCAGCATTGAGATAGGATGGGACTGTTTCAGTTCACTCCCACCAGAGAGTGAGAGAGGCTGCCTCAGTCAGAAACTACCTCAGTCAGAAACTGCCTTAGTCAGAGACTGCCTCTGCCAGTGCAGTTTCTAAAGCTTCGCCATCCAGAATTCAAACAGATTCTTCTCAGCTTTGGTATTTAGCTTACTAAATTGCAAATACTATTTGACTAGAGGAGGGTCTCCTATTGAGAGTCTTGGTTTCTCCCAAGGTTTCTCCCTTCCACTGTCACCTCTGGCTTGCTCACTGGGTGATACAACATTGTTGTAAAAAGCGATACACAAATAAACTTGAATTGAATTGAATAGTGTACATTAGCATTTTCTTGAAAATATAGTGTAGCACGCGTAGAGCTGCAGTTCTAGAATGTGGTTACACAGCTTTGACTCCACATGATGAACAGGCTAATTTACATCATGTGGTAAGAATGAGGTAAAGGATGATGAAGTAATATTTTTTTGGCATATTTCACAGGGCAGACCAGCACAAAACAACAGCAACCATAATTTAATCTTACCGACCTCAAGTCAAGACATCCCTGTTCATACCTGCATCGACATTAACACAGCTTTTCATTCTTGCCTGATCTAAACGAGAGCTTCATTTTCCCAATCTTCTCCTCTTCGGCTGTTTCTTGGCCATTTCTTGTTTTTGACATTATGTGGAGTCCACCATGCCCACCCACCTCCCCTTACCCTCTTTCTCTTCACTTTTTTCCAGCACAAACACAGAACGATGACTAAATACAGCAAACTTTGATTAGCCTACTACTCCAGTACCTTCTGCCGGATGGCAGCAGTAAAAAGAATCCGTGTGAGGGATGGATGGGGACATTCACAATGCTGATGACTTTGCACGCTGCATCCACAAAGCCACCAGCATTGTGCACGACCCTATCCATCCCTCACACTGCCACTGTCAGACTCTGCAACAGTTTTGTTCCTCTATCAGGTTCAAACTCACGGGGACTGATTTGAATTACCCCCTCA
This sequence comes from Megaleporinus macrocephalus, assembly GCA_021613375.1. Classification (NCBI taxonomy): domain Eukaryota; kingdom Metazoa; phylum Chordata; class Actinopteri; order Characiformes; family Anostomidae; genus Megaleporinus; species Megaleporinus macrocephalus. Next base: position 23,854,239 of record CM038712.1, read on the forward strand.
CACTTATACTCTACACTCACACACACTTATTTTGATGCTCTACTTGCACTGTCTGAAACATTGCTGATGACACTGTGTTTACCTCTACCAAGTACTACCTCAGTAACTGCTGTGTGTATGTCATCTGACTGAATAAACTAACAGATCAGTATGTTAAATACCTCTGCACTTTATTCACTACCTCATGCTCAGTAATGAGTGCTGTGTCGGTGCTGCACTGTCCTGTCTGTTACTGTGTCTAACATCTGTTAATTTATCGTATTTATTGATTCTAGTTACATTTTGTCACACACTTATGTCTGCACTTTGTACTCCATGTTCCATGTTGCGCTATGTTGCTCCTGGAGGAACAAAATTTCACTCCACTGTGTACTTGTATGTAGATGGAACGACAATAAAAACCTCTTGAACTTGAACTTGCAGTCTGTTTCAAGTCAGAGGCGTCTGGCACCACCGACAAAGAGGCAAGGTTCTCTTTGTTCTGTGAGAGAAACTAGTCGGAGAAGTATTTTTTTAATGCTTTTAAAATACACTTAGATTATGAATGCCCGCTTCGAGCAATGGCACGCTGACGTTGAACTTAGCTATACAATGGCTAACCACCCCAAATCTCAGTGGTGTATTTGTACTTGTGGAGGGGTCAAAATCAACGCTAAATACTGCAAGACACAAGAAAGCCTAAACCAATCTGCTGTTGATTATCGGGACAGCAGTTATATGAAGTTGACTGTTTATATCTGCTGGTTAATGAAACAAAGATGTCTGCATGTCACATCTTTTAATATGTGCTACTCTGGGGAACAGCAGCCAATATGTCAGCTTCCAGAACAAAAAGACTCTGTTTCTTTAAGAACCAGCAAATTCTATGACTAAAGGCTTCTGTGACCAGATGTTACAAAGCCTGAGTTAAATAAGGAGCTGCTCTATCGGCACAGGCCTCCTCGCCTCTGCCACGAACTGCTATATCATGGTCAGATCTGTGCCAGACGTGGTATCTGAAATTAGTGTTTACATTTGAACACAGATTGAGAATTATTCATTATTAATTAAAGTAGAAAACACCACATATACCACATATAAACAAGGGGTGAAGGTTAGTTAACTGGTTACATTAGCCATGGTATAGAAGACAGACATCTTAAAAAAGAAAGGGTATAAAGTGAGCCCAGGAATAACACTAAAGTTATAGAACCCATTTATTAAAATACAAATCATAAAATAAGAATATATTCAACAATCATATATAGCCACTATTTCAGAATGATGGTTTTATAATCAGTGATATGCTAAGATCTGCTTTGCGATGTCTGACATGGCTTACACTCACCAAAGCACAGTCCACAGTTTAGCTCCAGTTCCAGCACCAAGCTGCTTAGTGTTCTACAGGACTCTGGAGGAAGCAAAAGTTGGAACAGCCTACCTCTCACTTATCCTGAGGGATGGGTGCAGGTGTGGCTCACCGGAGGTGCAAAGGTTAGAGGTCACAGATAAAGAGGAAACGTGTGACATGCACAGCAGGATAAGCTCTCACCCAAGCAGCTGCTGCTTGCTTTTTAGAAATGTGCATGATTTCCGACAGTGCTCTGGATTTATTTATAGAGGACTAGAAACGGTTTCTTCAGCGTAGGTCTGTGTGAAGTCCACACAGACCTACGCTGACACACAAAACTAACACTCAACCGGCCACAATATGCATTAAACATATCATCGCTGTCCAAAGAAAAACAAGTATCTTCAAAATAGTAACTTTACAGGAGAGACAACCAGACATCTGAGGAGTTTAATGTCTCTAAAAGCCACAGCAGAGAATGTTAATATTAAGCACTATACTTACAAATATGGTGTCTGGTGTCTGAGACACTGTTTATGATAGTTTTGAGATTATCCTTAAGAGTAAAACTATTTCTATATATTTCTAAATCCATTCATGGCAGAGAGGTACATGCAGGGTGTTATGAAGTACATGAAACCTCAAAGAAAACCTTTTTTCCAGATTTATGACGTCTACTATCCTCAATACGGCATATCCAGAAGACTTGTGTAGTCACGCTAGGGGTGTGCAATATATTTCGTCTACGATAATTTCTTAATTGCCGTGTTAACTATGTGTGAGTTGATGTTATCGAGTACGCTACTGACTGTGGAAAAAAACAATCTAAACGCCTTGACTACGCTCGCTTTAGTACAGGCTGCTGCGAGTGCGCATTGGGAGTGCCCATACAGTGTGCTAGCATAGGCTAAAGCTAGCATAGCTGCCTAAACAACACACCTAAAGCTGAAAATGAGTGAACACACCGCGCCAGGGGAAGAAACTCAGACACGGCCAGCCTCGCAGTCTACTGCCTTAGATTTAACTCGAGGATTGTCTTTACTCTGGAGCTGGTTTGGATCTGAAAAGACTGACGGTGTTCAGAAGACAACAGTTTACAGACGTTGTAAGAAAGCAGCCGTTAAAAATCTCTCCACAGCTAACCTGTTTCATCATCTCCCAACAAACCATCACACAGAGTATGAGGAGTATGAAGAGACCTAAACCAGCTAAGGTGTCCAGCAAAACACACACTCAGCAAACTTCAGCAAGTCATTCACTAAAACAGAGCCTTCGCCCAATGACGCTGGGATTGGCTCAAGCCCCCACCTGTGACCCGGACTAGCGGGATAAAGCGGAAGATAATAGATGGGTGGATATTAATATCCTTTAAGAAATGCAAGACAGTAAAATGTAATACTTTTATAAACACATTTTTAAATATTTAAATATTATTAATTCATCATTTTTGTTATCGACAAAATTACAGAAAATATCAAGATATTATTTTTGCCAATATCGCACAACCTTAAGTTACAACATGTTCTAGCTCTCTAAAATGAAATTTTTTCATCAACCCTGAATCACAAGTTGTCCAATTTGGTGGACAAGCATGTTAATTAAAGGTGTGAAGTTCTTCTACCTGTATTGTTCTGATATAGTATTGACTAGATTCATTCTAGATTCTGTCTTCTATTTAAACACGACAGCTGTTCATTATATCCTGTGAGAGTTTCATGATAAATGGACCAATGGAAACGCTCTAAAATCACAAACTTTTTCACATTAACTTACATTAAAAGTTAAGAAAGGTTTTGGCCCCTCCTGTAAAGTTACTATTTTGGAGATACTCGTTTTTGTTTGGACTGTTTTATTAAGGTTATTTATTGACTTTGTCCCAGTGAAGGGACAGACGTAGAAAGAGAAAGAACATAGAAAGGAGAGAAAGAGAGACAGCTGTAAGTGATGGAGGGCCTTTATCTGTCCCGCGCACCACTTCCACACAAAGCTATCAAAGACGTAATGCCCCCCCCCCCCAAGAACCCACACAGCTGCATCAACATACTCTACACATACACGCCTGCACTCTCACTCACAGTACCACACATTCATTCACAAAACATAACACTACTTCATTCAGCGCAAGAGCCCACCCAAACACGCTCATAACACACACACACACACACACACACACACACACACACACAGGACACATGTAGTACTGTCCCTATCGACACTGAAATCAAACTTAAAGCCTCAGTCACATGTCCAGAAATGTAACTGACTGAATGAACAGAGACTGACAACAGAGCCAAAGCACAATAACCTCACTGCCAGTTACACCTGGTACTTACAGGCCGCCACAAACAAACAACAAATAACAGCAAACATGACCAGCTGTCCAGTATGACATGATGTTTGTTTAAATGGGGTGTGTATAATCACACCGAGCCCAGCAGAGCAAACATCAGCACTCCAGAGGCCATTTGGTCAGTTAGAACCGTCTAATCACAATGGAGTGTGTATGTGCGTGAGGCCACAGAAAAACCCAACAGCCAGGGTCTGTCTCACAAAGCAGGACCTCTAGTGGAACTCTAAAGGGCCCATTTTCCACTTTAGATCAACTTTTAGTCTGTATGGTTTCATATACCAACAATTAATGTTTGCATTTTCCAACTTCTCTTTATTCCTTACAATTAAACAGACTGTTGTTTTTGCTGAGTCTTTAAGTGTGATATATGAAAATGAGTGCTGTTCTGATTGGTTGCCCGCATCAGGCTTCATTCAAAAAGCAGGCTATGCTGAAACACACCTTACTTTTGTCTGTAGGCTTAAAAGGCGGATATATGTATATACTGTGTTTTTCTATGTGACCACATATAAAATCGTGAATTCATTCTTTTATTGTAGCTTAGTGTCCATATATGGACTTATAGACTGGGTACAGGTTGTCCAGTTGAAGAGTTGAATATTAAGAGTGGTTACATATTAAAAAGCTCTAAAAAGCTAGAGAAATTCAATTTCCACCCTAAATACTTCAACCTAACCCTGAATTGTAGGTCTTCATGATAGTGGATCACTCATCATATGATAAATCAACTGAATTTAGAAAAAGCTCCCAAGAGACCCAAAGAGGTTAAACTTGTGCTTGAGATTAACCACTGTAAAATTCTACTACTCACAGTCCCCCAGACACGGGCGTGCAGCAGTTCAAATCACCAAAACACAAAAAAAGCCTAAAAGCATTAAAACTACAAAGCTGAAGTCAATAGTCAGCTTCTTGACCTAATTATCCATCCCACCTTAAAATGTAACTTTGGCCCTATTTAAAGTGGTACAGGAAAATCTGAACAGGAAGCTGACCTCAGGTGAAAGTATAGGTAGGATAGTTTAGTAATCCAAATGTCCCCATCAACAAAATGTTACCAGCATTAACATATTAATTATAATATATAAAACCATAAACAACCTACATCAGCCTAAGTCTGTAAGAGTCTGTATTGAATTAACATTAAAAACACAATAAAACATTTAAACAGTACCATGTTTAACCCTCTCATAGCCGCATGGTGCTACCTTTAATGTTCATGCACATTTGACGTGGTATTCATAGGTTTACATAAGATCTAGGTCATGTTATTATTTCAATATTAATGCAAATTGTGCTGCTAATTTAATTTGTGTATTTCAACATAAAAACTTTGTAAAATGATTTCAGTATATGTGCTTATGTAATATATGAGAAAGCCAAAAGAAAACAATTTCATCTGCACTCTCCAGGCTACCACACAGCAAATGATTATTACTAGATTAAAACCAAATAAAAATCAGTAGTACATGACATATTGCTTGAAATGTCTACCAAGATGGCAGTTAAAGTCTACAAGGTGATCAGACAAATGCTTAACCCTTACTAGTCTCATCAGACTTATTAAGTCTTATTTATTCATAAATTTGTTCATTTTCTATGCTGTTTATCTCTCTAGGTCACTCTCTAGGGGAGGCGAAGGCCATTCCAGCTTTTACTGGGCGGAAGATGGGAAACAATCTTCCGCCCTGCCAGTCACTTATTAGTCAACTAATTTCAGCTATAAAGAGTTACCAATCATTATCAATTTATTAAACACTGCTTCGCTCCATTCCTTTTATATAAGCGGCGATTTTTTATATATCTGCTGCACAACGTGGTGTGCAGTCGGTTTTAAACAGAAGATGTGGGCTCTGTACTGCCCTCTAGTGGACGTATCCTAATTCATACTTTTTGACCCCCACCCCATAAATTCTCCATTACTATAAAAACATCCAGCCCAATGTCATTATTCGTCTAAAGTAAAGAGGGCCAGTCCGGAGGGCCTTCAGTCATTTCACGTGAACCAGGACGAAGACAAAACGAGACAAGCGGACTTCTGTGATCATCCTAGCGCGTAACTCGCGATGACTAATGTGTTCATTTACTGCAGCAATATTCATTTTTCTCAAGGTCACTTTTTCTGCCCACTCAAAAAATCTGCAGCGATGGCTCAATGTGCGCTCGCTCGCCCTCAGACGGAGGCAGAAAAGAAGCCGGCTGTGTTTTAATAAATAAAACTTGTCAAAAGCACCTCAGCCGGCCCCGGTCTCCATAGAAACCTCGTTCTGAGTGAGCTGTTGCCGGGCGGCTGAGGTGAGCGCAGATGGATCAGTCCTGAGCGCTAACGGCTCCGCGGTGAATTATCTCCGCGAGAGAGGGAGAGATTTCTGACTGCAATCAGCGGAGCACTCTTTCGCGGCCCTCATTTCTCAGAGCGTCTGAGGAACACCTGTCAGGGGCCCTGAGAATTTGTGCATCTCAGTTCATCCATCATTTCCCCATCAAGCTGACGGCTGTTCGTTCGCCCCGCGTGCTCGCCCGGCCAGGCTGGCAGCCTCACTCTTATTTTCATTCGCCGTTTTCTTGCTAGTTGCTCCGCACCTAGGGGCTTCTCCAGCCTTATGGGCCCCACAAAGAGGAGCTGTGGGGCACAGCCAGCAAACACACAGCTCAAACACACACACGGTGAGTGGCGCTGTGAGTCACAGGGAGGAAAAGGAATGCTCTGTTGTGAGCTGCTATAAAAGCAGGACTGATAAGAGTTGATCTCTCTCTGACTCAGTGTGTTTTTTATCGGTGAATCAATAATGGGGCCGCAAACAAAAGAATGGCTGACCAGGTAAGTATGAGTGAGTATGTACAGGTGCTCAAGCAGCTCCTCCCAGTCCTGGAAGCCTCTGCCCCGAACATGGTGCTCTATCACAACTAATCGGCTGCTTAAACGGCCGTATTGAGATGAAGTGGGTGAGCAAGAGCACTCAAAATGCTAAACCGCTCAGGGCGGCGGTACTCCAGGAGCAGGATTAGGAACCACTGGCTTCAGATTTTTATTAGAGTGAGACCAGGAGGTATTAAAAGCTGTGCATGTGTCTGCACATGCCTAGAATATGGACTAAACCTCTCTACCATTTTATAAAATGAAACAGTCAAATATAAAAACATATTTACGGTTAGAAAATCAAAAAACATTCAGGCTTTCTGCCAGATCTTCACCATGTTGTTTGATTCGGTGAGGCACTTTCTGTAACTGTAGTAAACATGTTGGCTGTGTGGAAGCATTTTTCAGTGCCCTTGTTAATACCTTGTTTGTTATTGGTATAAGGAGATGTATGTTACATTATTTCAGCAGTAATGTGGTCATACTGTATTTTTTGGGGGGCAGATAAAATATTTTGTTTTTTTTTGTTCAGTCAGTGTTCAATAAAGGATGTTAAGTTCAGAAATGTTGTGAATCCACTTGTTAGTAATAGTGTGACATTATAGCAGCAAATAAAGCGGCAAACTTAAAGATATCGGCCCAAAAAATCGGCCATCTGCTGACCCTGGCCTTAAAACATCAGCATCGGCTATAGAAAAACCCATATCGGTCAATCTCTAATGTATATATATATTAATATATAGTGTTTTAGCCCAGACTGCTATTTGAATTAGGTATATAAAACAGGAGTACTATTACAGCCTGTTTTGTTCTAAGCGTCATGTAAAAATGAATTCTGACTATTTTTGGTACATAAAACCTTATAAATGTTATAATATACAATAAATGCAGGACCCTTTAAAGAAATAAAAAACTTATCGATTTACCCTAAAACATTGAAAGCTAAATCATGTTTGCTGTCTGAATTTTCTGGTTGGTTTTTGTACTAAGCTAATAAAAGACAAATTAATGAACATACTGATCACAGTCACTGATCCCTGTCCTGTTCTATCAAATGATTAATTTCACAGTACATGAGCACATGCTAGGGATGGACATGGATACTTCAGTACATGGATAATAATTTTTTTGGTATTCATTATATTCCATTACAGAAAGCAGGAATAAAACGTAATCCCATGTTAGTAATGCTAAGGAAACATTATTAATGATGTTACTGTGAAGTCCTGACCGGTTTTAGCACATCTAACAACAACATGTTTGCATATTGTCGACCTGTAAAATCATCTATTGTTACACTGGTTAGCTCTAGTTTCAGCTCATTCATTTACCTAAAGAGGAATTCTCTGTTACTCATCCAAAACCTTCTGATTACATTCAGCTATTTTAAGCAGCACCAGTTCTTTCAATTGAAAAGTTACATATAGATTTCTATTGTAGCGACTGTGTTCAATTTGTTTTTCTTGAACATGCACTTAAATAGTCCTTTCATGAACTTTTCCAGGTATGCAAACATCAAAATGATCAGAATGCACATCTCTAATATACAAGTGTGTGCGTGTGTTGGTGTGTAGGGGCTAGTTGTACTCACTGGGTGAATGTGGGCGGGAGGTGTTGTGGCTGGGTGGTCCCTCGGTGGTAAGAGAGGGCAGGTCACTGGAGGACGCTCCCATACTCACTGAACTTTGCTCCTCAGACTCCGGCACCATGCTCCAGAAACTAGCCGAGGAGCACACGCTGTGTCTGGGACCTGAAATGCAACAAGAACAGATGTGGATACACACCTTTAACAATCCTAACAGATGACCTGACATCTTAGGAACAAACAAATACCCAAGGACTCGTACATAGGACAGTATAACCAACTCTCTAAAGATACATATGGCTTGTATGTATACATCGCTTGTGCAGTCCCTGTGTGGCTGTTCGTGGTTTTATATGTTTTCTTTATTCTTTGTTATGTGTCTTGTATTTTTAATGCCACGGTGGCCAAATAGTTTTTATTAAAGTTTATGGGAACCATCTATTTTTGAAGTTTGTTACTATGACTGAAAAACAGGTTCACAAACTAAACTAACACTACAGTATGACACACTAACCAAAGAAATATTGGGATATAACTAGGGCATGCTGATGTTGTTTGTAGCACTATTAATAGTACATAGCTTGCACTGATACAGAAAAAGACTAAACATAAATCTAAATTTGGTTGACGTCATAGGTAGGAAGAAGTAGTCAGCTTTTACCTCCTTTATTATTTTCATGTATGCCAAATAGGGTTTTAGTGCAGTGCCATGCACAAACCACTTGTGGTTCCTAAAAACATTTCAATAGTTCTTTAGAGGACTACCTAAAATAATTAGATTCACATCCACATAAAGTAAAGATTCTAACAAAGGTACATCACACTTCCAAAAGTAGACAGACAGTATCCAAACTATTAAATTAAACCAATTTAAGATACGTTTAATCTCCAAAGAAAACCACTATTACAGAATAGGACACTCTGGAGCTATAGCACAAGAGTCCAAGGTCGCCATGTCCAAGCTTTAGCTTAAGGGCTGCAAAGCCCCTCAGGATTGGGCTGCTGAGCTGTTGAACTGTGAGTGATGGAGCTCCACCCAATACCTTGGTGATAAATTGGAGTGATCCAGAACTGATCATCCATCATCTGCACTGGACCTCACTAATGCTTCTGTAGTTGAATGCAATCAAATCACAGCAGTGTTTCAATATCTGGTGCAAAGCCTTCCCAGAACAGTAGGTGAGCAGTGGATGAGCAGACGTCTACAAACCTGTATACATACACTGCAGACCCAGAACTTGAACCTTAAAGCCTCAGAGATGTCACAGCTGGGCAAACCGAGCTCATTCAATAACCAGTGTTTCTTTAATAAGCAGGTGTTATCACTGAATAACGAACAGAGCCTATTAAATACTCACAGTGGGGGGCGGTGAGAGTGCTTTAACGGATTACACACCATGGATGAGAGTATGTGTAGCGTGAGCTGATGGTATCAGGCCCATTAAACAGCGCTGCAATCAATCAGCTCAATGGTGTTAATTACCATTGCTGTAAATGCCATCATATGACAGAGTCCTTTTGTTCTGAATGACTGCCTAATAGAGCACCGGAAGCTCTAAACGAGACAAATATTATACAGGAACCTCTGCACAAGCAATTTTTGGTCCTCATGAAAACATTATTAAAAACATACATTCATTTGAGATGAAACACATTCCACTCAACATAATCGAGCTCTGAATAGTCTGAAAAGTCTTCTGAAAACTCTGGTGGATGTTTAAAAGCAGCAGTGAGAAAATTTGCTTTATTGTATGTCAGGAGACAAACTTCTAAAGGTTACTGCAACAGTATAAACAAACTAATCACTGGAGTCATTGTACCTACTTTACACAAATCAATTGACAGGAATGAATTTTTTAACCACCTCCACCCTTTGAATAAAGTATTGCTGATTTTGCCTCTACGGGGCAGTTGTGGGCTGCAGGTTAGGGAACCAGCCTTGTGACTAGAAGGTCACCAGTTTGATCCCATGAACCAACAGGATACGAAAGTGCCCGTGAGCAAGGCACCTAACCCCTGACTGTTCCTCAGGCAAGTGTGCTAACTGCCCCCTAGTGTGTGTATATGAGTTTCAATGCATGGATGGGTTAAATGTGAAAATCTTGAATTCCTCTCTTGGATGGATGGATGGATGGATGGATGGATGGATGAATCTATCTATCTATGAAAACAGACATTAAATAAGGCCTCAGCTTGGCCGGCTCCAATGGATCTAACCACACATCAGTGCGTACTGGAGACGGGAAGAACCTTGTGCAGAAAATTCCACAAACGAATGAAATGATAACGAGCCCACAATAATTGTCATGCAAGTGAAAAAAAACCTAAATAGTCAATAAGAAAATAACAAATTCATTCTTAATAGCTACAAAGCTGCCAATCATATGAACAACCCAAAAACTGAACTACTGGAGCTTTTATATCTTATAGAAGGAATAAATCAATAAGGACAGTCAGTTGGTCTCAGCTGTGGAAAGTGCTCTAGAGAAAGGCTAGTACACGACAATTAAGTCTGACAACAGCAGTTTTAGGAGAAAATCATTTGTTTGTCAAGAGTTTGTCATATATTAGATGTTATTTAACCTTGTACAGGACTGCGGGGTGGGTGTGGGCCAAAATGTCTGTTTTGTGTGTGCGAACTGGACAAATGGAACAGGCCAAATTCCAGCAGAAACAGGACTTATAAAACTCCCACGCAGGTCTCTACAGTGCAGTAAATGAAACACTGAATACAATGTATTCATAGTTTTGTTCATTTTAAATGGTCCAATTTTTCAAAAAAGGCTTGTCATGGCTAGTCTGAGACAAGTTGCGAGACTTATATGCAACATGAAGCTAAAAATCTGCCATGAAGAAATGACTGGACAAATCATCTGCTGAGTTAGCAAAGACGGCTTCTTATGCAGGAGGTTTAAAACTACACTGTCTACAATTTATTTAATTAAAACTGCAATAAGTGGTATTACTGAGCCAAGAGTGGGAAAAAAACATTACCATACAATGTACCTGCATCACTGTAAGTCATCCTGTAAACGTCATATATCTTTACATATTAATGTCACACAATCAAAAACAAAAGGGTTCTGACTAGAACTACTACTACTAATAATAATAATAATAAAGGCATGATGAAAACAGTAAGTAAGCCACTTTTATTTTCAGAAGATATGTACCTTACCAAGTTTTGACTGAGTTCTCTTTGAATTCTCTTTAAACATCCTCACAATCATCACCTCAGGGAAAAGTTCTGAAGCACAACCTACATACACTACAAAATGTTCTTTCATACATTGTGTGCAATTACACATTTTCACCAGAGATGTCTCCAAATCCCACATGGTGTGGCTTTAAATACTACATTAAATATAATGTTATATCAGTGTATTCAGTAAAACACTGTTCAACCAAATAACGTCATTCTATAAACAAAGTCGTGCTTTTAGGCTTGAAAATGTGTTTTTCTTGCCTACAGTGTGAACAGATTATTCACTCCACAGATGTCCACTCAGGCAAGTGGTAAGAAGGCTGTCTGGAGAGTTGAGTACATTTACACCTCTCAGCAAGACAGTAACCCACAAATCATGATCAGGTTTACACAATGTTGTAAAAATGTTTATTAGAGCATCAAACTGGGGCAGCATCTGACTGGGGTTCTTTTAAATTTTCTAGGCCATAATGGCAACTATATCAAGCCTAGTTTGCCAAGAATTGTGTTCATTTTCTCAAGTTTAAGCAATACAACCTAGCCAACCATAAACAAATAAATAAAAACACTCCAACCATGGCTAAAAACTTCAGACATGCATGAAGTACTTCAAATTATTTTTATATACATTTCACAATTTCACAAAGGTACCATGGCTCAGAAACAGGCGTGCACACACACAAGGGAACAGCTTTTAGCATAACAGGATTGCAGGCCTTTCCAAGCCTGTTATCTCAAAGCGGCAAATTTCAAATGGATCATTTTTCTTCCATAACCCTCCTTAATGGAAACACTCTTTTTTCTTCAGTCATGCATAAAAATGCATTGCATTCACTCATATGAAGCTTTAGCAAATGAAGTAATGGTGTGATTTATTGAGATCACCATGGCAACACAGTGTCTCTGGCATCCCACACGTGGTCAATTTGTGAGCGCTGTGGGAGATACTGAGTTACTGAGATCAATCTCTCAGCTCTGCTAAGACAAGCAATATTTTTACTTCACGAAGGGTGGTGCCACTGCGCTTGACGCGAAGGCTGAATATAGAGAGCGACGCACGACTTGTGGCCTTTTAGGCAGCTTTAAGCATCTTTGGAGAATTGGAACAATCCGGAGGCTCTATTCCCTCTCCACGTTTCTCCCCAAAAATCATCAACGTTGGTAATAATAACCGCACTGGGACGGAAGTGATGAAGCAGTTAAAAAATCCTGCTCACCCCTGCACAACCGTGCGGCAGGGTCGTCTTAAGAGACCTGATGCTACATCACCCTTCCCTTAGGCAGACTCCAAGCAAGCACAGGCAGAGAGACAAACTCAGTGTGGCGTTAATTAGAAGGGTTTGGCCATTTGAGTGCTGCTGCTCCCAGCCCTCTCATGAGGGATTTGCACAGAGTCGGCTGCTGGCAGCGCACCAGGGCTTCATCTGACAGGGCAGGCTGAATCAGTGTGGGTGCGTGTGAGACAAGGAGGAAGAAAGAAAGACAGCCAGAGAAAAACAGGACACTCTGCAGTGCTCAGTAACTGTATTGTTCTGAAAACACACGCACAAAAAGCTTATATCACGTCAGAGAAACAGAGTAAAACAGTATCTGACAGCAGTATAACAACTGGCCGATCGGTCAGTAGTACTAGGTGTGGCGCAACACATCAGCATCACATTACACAGGACTATAGAGTGAATGCAGAGCATAGAGACTATAGAGTCAATAAATACATCAGACAACAAGAAATACAGGATAAAATCTACAGTGGACCAGACGATGAAACAAATATATCTCTACTGTCCAATGAAAAACAAATATCTCCAAAATTGCAACTTTACAGGAGAGACCAAAAACATATTTTACTTTCAATGTAAGTCAATGAAACCAGAATTACCTGAATTTTTTTCCAAGCTATTCTGGAGCACTTCTATTGGTCCATTCGTCATAAAATTTTCACACAATGTAAACAACTACTGGCATATTTAAATAATAGAGAAAACTTAAAATCAACAAAAATGTAGATACATGTTTTTCATTGGACAGCGACAATATATATATTAGTTACATCTTTTTGCATTTACACCCACTGCCAATTTTATCAGCTTCACTTAACATACAAGAGAACTTTGCAGTTATAAAGGCTTAGAAGATTAATCATTTTTATTATAGTCATACAGTCTATTATCAATGACGCTGATATGTTGCAATTTCTAAGTAGGGAGCTTGTGAAATGCCTTTAGATGAATTTGGCTAATCAAAAGCATCCAAACGCCCATGTGCTGAGTCATCACAACCATAAGTAACTGCCACACTGGCATATTGTGCTCAAGCCTCAAGTGTGAAGCCTCAAGTTAACCCTGGTCTCCTTAGACCTATACCCCAATTAATGTATTTAAATCACAGTCGGAGAAACAGTCTGAATTCATTATTTTGCCAATTGCTGTTACAGATTACTACTATTACAGACTGCAGTCTGTCTGTATTTCTGCATACTTTGTTATCTTGTAGAGTCAGCATTGTGTTGGTTATTCTCTAATCATCACAGGATGCTGCCCACAGGATTCTGTTGGCTGAAAAGTTTTGGTTGGTGCTTTTGGTTATCAGTCCAGGAGTGTTTAACTAAAGTGTTAATAACTCCAGCAGCACTGCTGTGTCTGATCCACTCGCACCAGCACAACACACCCTAACACACCAACATCACGTCAAGTGTCACTGCAGTGCTGAGAATGACCCACAACCCAAATACTTTTTACTATTGGAGTTCTTTATTGTTCTTTATATACCTTATTGTTTTTTGTACTGTGTTTTTCCATCCATCCATCCATCCATCCATCCATCCATCCATCCATCCATCCATCCATCCATCCATCCATCCATCCATCCATCCATCCATCCATCCATCCATCCATCCATCCATCCATCCATCCATCCATCCATCCATCCATCCATCCATCCATCCATCCATCCATCCATCCATCCATCACCTGATCTTTAGGGGTCCTGACCAATGAAGACCAGGGTAACAAACTCTTTGCTCCTATATGGTAAGTAAAGATGATCAAATGGACAAGGACTGTAGAAACGAAAGGTGTACCTAATCAGGTTCTCAGTGAGTATCTGCATGTATATGTATATACACTCTTGCATGTATCTGCACGGACTGGCATCAAAGCAGCATGTGATTGACAAACTACTACAAACACTGTCAACTGCTTTCTGGATCATTTTGACTACCATGGATCTTCCTGTTGTCCCATGCAGTTTAGAAAGCCACTTACCCTTCAGATGACACTGCTGCCTGTACAGACTAAAAGTATTTCATCACAGACATCGTGTCAAATGCTTCATAAATCAATCACACATTGTTCCCCCTGGAATCATAGTCTTCTTCTCGTATTCTTCCTAACAGATCATCACTGTTGGCTTCCAACAGCATTTACAGTGGCCACTGATTTGCGCTGTCCAACATTGACTCAACAGTTTCACAGATGTATTTCTACTTTAACAGTAGCCATGGCTTGTCATTGGTTGAGCTAAATACTTCTGTCCAATGGCAGGCTGTTTTTATTTTATTTTTATTTCTTTATTCCTATTCTCCATATTAACTATTGTATATTTATTGTAAAAACATATCCTCTATTTATATTGCACTTGTATTATTGTTTTGCTATATGGGTTCCCCTTATGAGTCCTTTGGTTTCTCTCAGAGCTTCTTCCGCCTGGCACTGTTGCCTTTGGCTTATTAATGGGGACTGCACTTAACTGTAAACTGTCAAAGTGCAGGCATGCAACACTAGTAAAAGGTGGGGGTGACCGGTCTAAGGTGGATGTTAGAAAGGATCTAGATTAGTGAGGCAGATGTTGGGGGGACATTAGTGTGTTCAGCAATCTGCAGTCTTGAGGTGTTGGAGCGGATACGCCGGCACCTTGGGCCAGATGGTAGGAGTGTGATGAGGGGGAAAGGGAGGGCTCATCCACCATACTGCCAGACTTTTGGATGCAGTGCTTGCAGCAGGAGGAGAGTAAAGACACCCCAAAGAGCTTATCAGCTGTAGCGGACCCACTGTAGAGGAAAGGCTGCTCTTTATATTTCATTACCAACTGATCGAAACACTTCACATTGACTGGAGTGAGTGCTTCAGGTTGGCAGTCAGGCAAGACAGTAGATTTTTTTTTTTCAACACAAAAATGATGGCAGTTGTTCTAAAGCACTCCAAAACAACTGCTTGGCTCAGAGAGATGTCGAGGATGAACACCCACAAGCTATATAGCACATTCCCTGAGCACCTGGCCAGGTATGCTGTCAGTGTCAGCAATCTTTCTCTGGAAAGATAGTATCCATTGTGGATACTTAAAATGCTTGGTTGGTGGAAGCTGGTGTGGTTTTCCTCGCTAACTGGCTGACCTGTGCTTCAAACTGTATGTAAAATTGCCTAGTGTCTCCAGGAGTGAAGCATCACCCTCACAGTCACTTTACAGTCAGTGCTGGCTCGAATGCCCTGCCACATTCACTGTGTGCCTCCGCTGTGTCGAAAGTGTCCATGGATTCTAGGTGCGTAGTTGGACTTTGCCTGTCTGCTAGCCTGGGACAGGTTTTCTCTTGCTGTTCTGAGAACTGCCTTGCCAGCTGACTTGAAGGCAGCATTCCGGGTTTTCAGCAGTGCACGCAACTCTGCAGTCATCCAAGGCTTCTGGTAAACCTGTGTGGTGATGGTGTGGTAAAAGAAGCCAAATCACGAATGCACTTGTTAATGTAGCCTGTCAGTGCTGCAGCATATTCCCCCACATCTGATGAATCATTACAAGTAGCAGGTTTCCCGAAAAAGTTTTAGTCTGTGTGCTAAAAACTGTTGGTTCTCTTAAGGTTTGAGCCACCAAGATAGGGGCAGAAGCAGCCTTGCATACACCGCGGATATTGGCGAAAACAAGGTTCAATGTGTTTACATCACAAGTCTCAAAAATAACCTGCTGGTAGAATTTAGGCAACACTGATTTGCATGATTAAAGTTCCCAGCAAAAACAGAAAAATGCACCAGGGTGTGCGTCCTGTAGGTCAGGTAGAATGTACACCGTGACACTGAGCACAGTGGTAAAGTCCACTGGCACTGAGAAGTGACTCCATATCACTACAGCATTTCTGCCCTATTTGTTGATAGTGTAAACAAACAGTCCACCATTGCAAGTCTTATTGAACAGGTTTGCTAACCTGAGGGTACAGAGTGCTACTGATCCTGATAGCTGGAGGCTGTCCTGGATTTGACGCTGAGATGTTAACTGTATTCTGAGGTAATCTACTGTAGTTCTGGCAAGCACAAGGTTAAAGTTGAAATCCCAAAGCATTTAACATATTTCCACTTTCTAGCATGCTTTGATTTTGATCTATCCTCAGCAGCATCACCCATGGTCCTAAGGCCTTGTTCGCTAACCACAGTCTTTTATAACTCTGTTTTCTAATATCAAGCACGATCTTGTGACAACAGACACATTCACCAGTGTTTCTGGTGCACATTTTAGGCAAAACTTCTTAAGAAAAAACTGACCACAAGAAACAAAAGTACTACATTTCCAGCAGCCACTGTGTTAAAAACATGCCACCATCTTGGACGTTACAAATAAACTAATCAAAAGTATACAATCGAATGTCCTCTGCCAGCCAGTTGCTGACAATTCTTCAGAGGTCATACCTTTTACCTGCGGTGGAGGTGGAGATGGTGACCAAGGCTTTTCATCAAACTGCACCCAGCTACTGCGCTGCTGCACGGCCACAGGGGGCGCCTCTGTCCAGGCTGAGGAGTCCGCTGGACAGGCAGACATCTGAACGGAACTGCGGTCATCTGTGGGGTTCAGAGAATGTGTGGTTGCACATATTGAGCTTGTCATGTAGGTTATATACCCATCGGCAACAAACACAAAGTCAGAGAGAGACTCACATCCCACTCTTCAATCACATCAGAGCAATCACCAAAATAACCGATTGCCTTTTAAAAATAGTGACTTGATCAACTGTTTGGCGTCCCAGAACAGCCTGGAAAAGTTCACTCATGCTTTTACACTGATCAGCCATAACACTATAACCAGCTCCTTGTATCTACACTCACTGTCCATTTTATCAGCTCCATTTACACTAGCTACAATCTAGGAGCACTTTGTAGTTCTACATTCACAGACTGTAGTCCATCTATTTCTCTGCACACTTTGTTACCCTGTTCTTCAATGATTCGGACCCCCCCAAAGGACCACCATATAACAGATATTATTTGGCTGGTGAACTGTTCAGTCCAGCAGTGACACTGAGGTGTTTAAACACTCCGGCAGCACCAGCACAACACACACAGTAACACACCACCGCAATGCTAGGGTTACTGCAGTGCTGAGAATGATTTTCCTCCCTAATATGATGTGATGGTCCTGTGGGGGTCCTTACCATTAAAATAACAAGGTGGAAGGGGATAAACAATGTACGCAGTGAATCAGATGAACTACAGTCTGTAAGTGTAGCTCCTATATGGTCAGTGGAGCTGATCAAATGGACAGTGTGTGTAGATATAAGGAGGTGGTTTGATGATTGGTGTTTCTGCAGTATAGCGGATTAATGTAATGGTCTTTTAACTGAACTTCCCAAAAAAAACATTAAACAGCTACAGCTCATTAAGAATGCTGCTGCTAGAGTTTAAAGCTCTAAAATCTTTACACTGGCTTCCACTTCCAAGTTACTGAACGGTTTAGGCCCAGAATACATCCCTGTTTTTACAGAATATAAACTGAGTATGTACAAACTCAGAGAAGCCCAGAGTACAAACTATACAGCACATCACTGTACAAGCTGCCTCTAGATCTTAGATGTTCTTAAACCCAGTTTAAAAACACTACTTTTCACAAGTGCTAATGAGTAAGCTCTAAAATTTGCACTCTATCACTCTATTCTTACTACACTTTATAATTAATAAGCTAAGTGTAATAACACAAGTTTTTTGTTTTTAAAAATGTTATGTATATAAAAAAGTCATATACAGTTTTATGCCATTATGTTCTTTTGCCATTATGTCGATTTTGTGTTTTCTACATCATCTGAACATGCCAATAGGTGTTTACATTGTGTCTGAATGTCATGATGAATGGACCAATAGAAGTGCTCCAAAACAGCTCTGAAAGATTTCTGGTTCCATTGACTCCCATTGAAAGTAAAGTTAGTTTTTGGTCTCTCTATTTTGGAGATATTTGTTTTTCATTGGACAGCAACTATATATTTATGCATACACACACACACACACACACACAGTATAGAAAATAAACTTGACTTGTTTAAACTAGGTTAGCCATGTTTTTATCTGGTAGAGAGATTTTAGCAGATTCTTGTCCTAAAAATTTATAAAAACATGCACACATACAGAGAGGAAAGCAAACACCAGGCTACAGTTTGGTGTTAAATCTAGCAGAGTGCTCAAGTATGTGCATACACAGCCCCCTCCGCTCCCTCCATGACATGGAGTGATGAGCTCAGGTCACGGGAAACTAACAGCAAGCTGACAGCACATTCTCACAGCAGACACACTGTCCAAGGTTAACTGTCCAACTGCCACTGAAAAAATGGTTTATAATATTATAACATTATTATCTTCACATATGACTGCTGTCAGAAAAAAAACCCAAACTGTATGTCTACAGTAGAAAGAACAAAAATTATCCACTTTTAATATAATGTTCTTAATGACCACAACAAAATATTATAACAGGTTTTGTCTACGGCTACGTTTCACAGTACTTTATTTGACCATCACCTCAACCTGTGTAACTTTAGGTCTAATTCATAGGATGGCATCAGACAGAAACCTTAATAGCTGCTCAGTCTCAGTGATTATCAGACTTTCAAATTATATCCTCAACTCACATGTTGAACCCTTTAATGCACAAGCTAAGCAAACCCCTTCTGATGCACAACATGGGTCAAACTTGATCCGTATTCATTTCCTATGTTTTATGTATTGCAGAGTATCTTTTTGGTACATCTACTAAAATCAGTTTATTTCATTAATGTTTCACGTGTTCATTAAAAATCTTGTTTTAGACCTTAAATCATTACTTTAATTCTTATTTATTTACTTCATGAACAAAAATAGTTTTAGTGAATACATAAGGGTTAATTCTGACCCATGATGTGTGTTTAAAGGTGATACAAAAAATATACATAAAAAAGTAAAAAAAAAAAAAAAAAAAAAGTAAACTAAGAATTTAATAGAAGCTTGAAATTAATTTATTGCAGAGATATAGAAAATAAAATCTCAGTCGGGTCACTTCGGCAAGAAAGTTGGGTCAGTATGTGAAATGCTAACATTGCTTGAACTGCATTTAAGTACAAAAAGATGATACTTGATTTTGTACCTGTAAATATATAGTCATCACGAATTTAATGCCTGCAACACATTCCAAAAAGGTTTAGACATAAGCACGTTTGCTATGTTTGTCTTATATCACTGTACATCCCTTTAACAACACTTAATAATCATTTGGAGAATAAAGACACCAACAGATCCAGAAATGAAAGCAGAAACACAAACCTACGGAGCTATATTTTACACTTTTTTACACAAAGCGCCACACATTTACAGATGAAGACGAGTCTGGACGGCAGGCGGGCTAGTCTAGCACCTGCACTCTCTAATTATGTAGCAATGCTGTTGTCAGACAGGTAGCAAGTGATGTGTTCGGCTTTGTCACTTTGAAAAAGATTTAATTCAACTTTATTGTCATTATTGTCACTACTTCTCCAGTGCAGCACTTTGTTAAAAGTTAAACAAAGTTAAAATGAGATAAATAAGCAATAGAGCACATACCAAAAACCGAAACACAAGACAATATGTGTAAAGCCTGTAAGCACAAGATGTGCAAAAGCAGTAATTGTCACTGACGGAGTCAAAATGTGGCTGGAACTGGTGCAAACAGCAGCGAACACAAACAAACATAACTATGTGGTATAAATGAATATGTAGTACAGTGAATACAGCTTAGTGTACACACTGGAGAGGTGCAGTGGTTTAGGCAGCCAAGATAAGGTGGTGGTTGTAAACTGTAGATGTAAACACTAAAGTGTACAGTGCAGGTAATACACAGAATATGTTTATATGACTGCATCACCTGTTTAAGATGCTTTCTGGGCATTTCAATTGCCCCGCCCCATTTTTTTAAATATCTTACAGACATCAAATTACCAAAAACAACGAATTTGAGAAGGTAAATAACTAAATGTCCTGTCTTTGTTTTGTTTTTTTGGGGTTTTTTTGTTCAAAAGCAGGTCAAACCACTGCTGTGTTCCAACTTTGTTTGGAACTGAAGTTTCTATACAACAAAGTATAGCCTGTTTAAACCAAATAATTTAAATGTCAGATTTTAAATGCACAGCCTTAACAGAGTCAAAGGGAGTTCGCTTGTAGGACATCGTGTTATTACCAGACTCTACTCAGCAGAGACAGACTGCATGAATCATGCATTACCAAAAACAAAACTCTCGACGCTTAAATACAGGCTGATGTGAACAGTTAAAAGGGCAGATGAGGTTTTTGCACCCTGGAGGTATTTGAAGAGGGCAGGGCCACGCTCGCTCAATAAGCTCTTCGGTAAATGCCAGGAAGCTCTCGGAGTGCATTAGCATGTACCTGCCTGCTGGTGCATACCTGTCTGCTCTGGCTCATCGCTGAAAGCTACCCAGCCAGGCTGGGAACACTTGGCAGTACCGCCGGCTGTGGCTGCCATGGCGCTGTTGGCCAGCCGTCCGCTGCTTTAAACCCGACTCCTCAGTCCTTCAGAAGCTCTGGATCCATGTACATACAGAGAGCCTGAAAGAAAATGGGCGAGAGAGATTGTATTAGTCTTGGAAATGGATGCTGTCTTTACACATTTAACCAATACAAACATGTCTCTGTTTTATCAGACTGGGATGCTTCATTTATTTCTGATTTTCTAAATAGAGCAATAAAAGGCTCTAGAATTCTATATCTATCATTATATTAAGATAAAATATCTAAAAATCTAGATTTCATGTTAAAAAATGTATCCCTATGAAAAAGTGTTGTACAATGATATAGAATTTTTATTATTTTGCTTATTTGTGCATTTTCTCTGACATAAATAATTCATGCTGTATTTGAACATGACTCAGTGAGCTAAAGTAACTAGTTCATTTTGATGTAGCACCTTATTTAATTCATGCCATTCAAATAGGCAATGACTTTTCAAGGTATAGGAACAATTACATCTAACATTTTCAGCTGTTACTCTGATGAAACAAATCAATAAGAGCTGCTGAATGAGTCTGCATACTAGCTCACAAAAACAATGACAGCCTGTCCAACCGTAAACAAAGCTCGTCCAACCGTAAACAAAGCCTCATACATGTTTTATACAGTGACAAACATGACAGCACACAGACATCATCAATTCTACATGCCGTTACGTTTCATCCTGGTCAAAGTGCATATTTATACACACCCTCAGTTCCATAATAGAGGACTTAAACAAGTCAAAGGAGCCATTGTTAAGTTCTCAGAATGGATGGCAGGCGAGAAGCTTTGTTCAACAGGGTGAAAGAGCACATAATGATATTTATATTAAAGCCTTGGCTAATAGAGCGTACTGAAAATGTGCCAACATGATTCACGCATACATGTGAGCCAAACAGTGTCTAATTTAAAAAAACAAAGAGCTGGAAATAATTAAATTATGATTGGTGCAGCCCTTGATTTTAAAGTGGAAGGGTTTTGTACTTGCTATTGGACCTAAAAGAGCTTCTTGACTATTCTTCAAAGAAACAAGGAACTGTTTACAGCTATTTAGAACTATTTGCCCCTTGTGTTTGCATACAGCAGAATCTGACCTCCAACCGTGCAATGAAACACCCACATACACACACACACACACACACTAGTGAACACACACTAGGGGGCAGTCAGCACACTTGCCCAGAGCAGTGGGCAGCCCTATTCACAGCGCCTGAGGCATTAGGGGCCTTAATCAAGGGCACATCAGTCATTACCTGTTGGTCCAACAACATTGAACCAGCAACCTTCTGGTCTCAAGACTAGTTCCCTAATCTCCTGCCCACAAACTATACATCATGTTTTTTAAATATAAGAACTGGAAGTTGAAAATGAGCCTGACGACTTTAGTGCATATTGTAAGATAAGCTGAGTGCACAAACTTCTGCACCCCATTCATTTCTATGGAAATACCAATTCACAATTTAACAACTGTATGAAACTACAAATACATATTCAGTCAAGTTGCATACAAGCCCACCATTTCTGACAAAGACATAGTAGAATGAGTTAGCGAACAAAAGTCCAGCAGAACATCACTGCTGTTCAAAGAAAAACATTCATCTAAATTTTTGGTTGAGTTTCATTTTTCTATATTATTTGTGAGAGTTGTCCTTTATATCATGTGAAAGTGTGATGATTAAAAGACAAATACAAATGCTTCAAAATCTCTCCGAATAAAACCTGGTTACAATAACTTACACTGAAAGTTGAGAATGTTTTTGTCCTCTCCTGTGAAATTACTATTTTGAAGATGCTTGTTTTTCTTTGGACAGTGACAGTTATATTGTTGGATAACAACAGTATTGCATAGTGCATTGCACTGTGTAATCACTAATATTCCAAAATTAATGCAAATGAACTGAATCTCTTCCTTTAGATGCTGTTTTGCACCCCTAAAAGGAATCCTAGCTCCAATGATAGCAGCAAACACGCTGCGGTCATGTAAATGTTCTTGACCGTGAGTCTACAGGGAGCATGTCCAGGCAGGGCATGTTACACAACAGAAACTTCCTAAGAAAACCACAGGAAGGAGCACACACTG
The DNA here is from genome assembly GCA_021613375.1 of Megaleporinus macrocephalus. Lineage (NCBI taxonomy): Eukaryota > Metazoa > Chordata > Actinopteri > Characiformes > Anostomidae > Megaleporinus > Megaleporinus macrocephalus. Next base: position 23,877,404 of record CM038712.1, read on the forward strand.
CCTGATATGTGCCTAAAGACACGATTCCACTCACTACAGAAGCTACACATGCCCTGTGGCTACTAGACTTTTAGGGCTGCAAAAAGGAAAAGGTAAATGGATGTAGGCTATACATTATGTATACAACATCCTCTTGCCATTCAAGTTTAAAGCGTCCTGTTGTGTATCCAACACAGGCCCTCCATTATCATCACTTGCGGAGATCCAGGAAAAGCTTCAAGGCCACTGAGACTCAAGAAAGGTTAAAAAAAAAAAAACGGGGGAAAAAAAAGAACATCCTGAAAGTGGTGTGATAACCATTTTCCGCATCAGAGGGAATAGAGCAAGGCAGCTGTCCTGTCAGCTAAACAGGGAGATGCTGCAGGAAGCGGTTATCGAACTGCGTGGTAACTCTGAGGCATGTTTTCTGTAGATTTGTAGTCTAGACACATGCTAGCCTGACGCTCCCCTCCCTCCCTCCTTCCCCCTTCTGGACACAAAGCTAGCCCCTCCCTCTCTCTGAGGGCCTCATTCAACATCTCGCAGAAACACTTCACACCCACTGTTTGTTGACCAACTCCAGGGTTTCGCTTGCCATCAGAACACGCCCAGAAACTAAAGCAGAAGTTACTTCAAGGTGCAGAAGAACAGCGAACTTTAAACCGTGACTCAAAGAAGAAATCCAACAGAAACATACGGAAACGAATAAACACTTAAACTGAAACTGAAAACAACTGAAAATCAACACTGTTCAGCATTCAGACAGTTCAGACCAGTCCTTGTTCTGTGGGCTTAAGTAATAAGTATTAGAAATTCAGAATTCAGACTAGTGATCTTTACTAGTGAACTTAAGTATTCAGACGTGTTCAAGCATTTAAGTTAAAAGTTGGACTGTTGGAATTTACACCAGTGATTGTTTTGTGCACTTGAGTAATTATTAGCATTAGCATTCAGAATTAGATGATCATTTTGTGCACTATAATAATAAATATTAGAATTGAGAATTGCACACTTAAGCTAAAAAGTATTTCAATTAAAGATTTCACAGATTATTTTGTGTGGATAGCCTTTGAAATTTAGACCAATTTAGAATTCAGATTATCCATCACTTTAGTGATTCAACACAAAATTTGCTTTAAAAAATTTGACCAATTACAATTTCCTGCCCTTAAATATCTTCTAGAATTCAGACCCGGTGTGTGATTTAAAAATATTAATTTTAACAATTATATAGAATCCAGACAATCCATCACGAACTGCAATGAATCAAAATTTTAAATTTGAATAATAAAAAAAAATAGAATAAATTTGAATAAATTTTAAATGTAAAGCATTAAAAATAAAAAAATACATTAAAAACTAAAAAAAATTAATTAAGACAAATTACTGTTATTCATTATATATCATCTAGAATTCCGACTATTGATTAAAAAAAAACAATTTCCATGTAAAATCTTGAACAATTATATAGAATCCAGACAATTTATCACTTTGTGTAATTAATCAAAATTTAAATTTAAAATAAAATAATGTAATTTTAAAATTCTAAATTTTAAATGTCAAATTTTAAAATTTTATATTTTAAATTTTAAGTTAAGATAAATTCCTGAACTTATCACTTAGAATTTAGACGGGTGAACATTTTGTCTGCACCAGAAAAAATATGGAAATTCAGACTTAAGCAACACATTAACTTCAAAAACTTCAAATCAGTTTTTATTTGTAAGCTTAAGTGATAAGTATTAGAATTTATAATTCAGAGTAACGATTATGTGCCTTTAAGTTAAAAGTACTAGCATTAAGACTTCAGACCAGAGAACATGCACTGAGGGTAAAAGTATCAGCATTACAAATATAGACCAGTGACCCTTTTAAGCACTTACGCTACAAGTATTAGCATTTTGTGCTCGTAAGTAATCTGTATAAACACACAGAACTCAATGTACACCAAAGTACTAAGAATCAGAATTTTTTTAAATAAACCCAATAAATCTGTGCACTAAAGTAATAATAAGCATTAGGAATTCAGAAGAGTGATGGTGACATGGTTTAGTGCCAAGAGGCTAAACCAACAATAACATCATTTACAATTCACACTAGTGAACAAGTCTCAAGCATTTAGATTCAAATCACTGACCATCATGTGCACAACAGAGAAAAACATTAGCATTTAGCATTCAGACCTGCTACTATCCTAAATGTCACAGTGACACAGAAGTTCTCTCCAGGTTCATGGTCTCCTCTGTACTTCTCTCCAACTTCAAACCCACGTCTGGCAGGACGTCCCACGTGTGTCGTGACCAGCCGAGCGTGCACTTGTCCTTCAAACAGCTTGTATTGTACATACACGACACTCCAGTTCTACCAAAGCAGACTCTCTCCTGTCTCCACTCAAGGCTGGGAACAGTGATGACATCGTCAGTCCATGTTTTTTTTTTTTTAAGCAGTGCTCTCTTTCCTGTTCCCGCCCCTGTGTGGCCCGGACTTGCTCCCACTCATGCCGCTACTATCTGCACAATCTGAAGCAAAACAATGTAAACATGTGTTCATTTCTCACATGACTGCAGCACCTCTCACTTCTCCCGAAACATGGCACTTTTGAACTCGGTGGCACAAACAGTGACGAAACCCGAGCATACATAATTATCATCATCCTGAGAGTGATTCTGCAACGTGAGAACGAGTTCGTCATCCTTCCTCTGCCTGTGGTGTCTACAGCAGATGGAAAGTCTGTCCAGTGGCCAAAGATAACACAGAAAACTGTCCAGTTCTGCCGAGAAAATTCAAAATAACCGGCACGCCAACTGTGTACACACTTCAACACAGCAGCCTTCAACAGAGCAGTGCTGGCGATTATATGATATTGTATTGATCCACAACAGATTTTATATATATATATATATATATATATATATATATATATATATATATATATATATATATATATATATATATATATATGTATATATATATGTGTGTGGTTTAAGAGCATATTAGTACACTACCAGTCAAACGCTTTAGTACACTACCAGTCAAACGTTTTAGTAACACTACCAGTCAAACGTTTTAGTACACTACCAGCCAAACGTTTTAGTACACTACCAGTCATACGTTTTAGTACACTACCAGTCAAACGTTTTGGTACACTACCAGCCAAACGTTTTAGTACACTACCAGTCAAACGTTTTGGTACACTACCAGTCAAACGTTTTAGTACACTACCAGCCAAACGTTTTAGTACACTACCAGTCAAACGTTTTAGTACACTACCAGTCAAACGTTTTAGTACACTACCAGTTAAACGTTTTAGATCACTACCAGTCAAACGTTTTAGTACACTACCAGTCAAACGTTTTAGTACACTACCAGTCAAACGTTTTAGTACACTACCAGTTAAACATTTTAGTACACTACCAGCCAAACATTTTAGAACTGTTCTAATACTTTTGGTTGGTAGTGATCTAAAACCTTTGACCAGTAATGTGTGTGTATATATAATATATATATATATATATATATATATATATATATATATATATATATATATATATATATATATATATATAAATGTAATGTAATAAGCAAGACAGAGAGAGTGAGAGACAGAGAGTGAAGGAAAGACAGCGAGAGCCTCAAAACTATCCAAACATAAGAGACTGTAATCAGGCTTGGCCCAGCGAGCTTTATGACAGTTGACTGAAGCAGATGAAAGAGATTTCCACTCTGACAGTACCAGCTGCTCCGTTTCCCCTCAGGTGATGTTCTCTGATGAATAAAGATTAGCAGAGATGACCTCTCTTTGTATCTGACCCTTCCGTGTTCACACGCAGAATGCTGAGAGCACACTTCACAGCCACGCTTAGGAAGTGTCATCACAGTGTTCAACAGCAAACCTTCACCATGCCGGACCACTGGGATACGTGTGTGTGTGTGCTGTGTGAAATCAGAACAGAAGGAAACTGTGTTTCAGTCTCAGGGCTATTACTCAGCATCAGAACAGTCCTCTCCACCTAACGCATTAGCCACAAACCCGTCCTTTAAAAAGGAAAACAAACCCGTCTCGGGCTGGTACAATAGACTACAGCCTGTCCAGGAAAACAACAAAGGAAAACCGCTGGTCATCACTTCTGAGCAATGCAGCGTAAGGTAGTACGGGAATACTTCACTTTGAACTGTGCTACATAACATTGTCATAATCCTTCCACTATCATGGCAGATTGTTGGAAATAGACATGGAAACTAATGAGGTAAAAAGATGACGGTCATCTGTACTGGGACTCGACAGCATCATTTCTAAGACTGTCATATATGCTCAAAATCTTTTTCCTACCATACCAACATCAAAAGGTCAGGCTGTATGAAATTTGTCAGATCATCTTCATTTGAGGCCCCTTCTCAACAAATATTATAAACATCTAAATCAATCATTCTAATAAACTCCCAATCATTTGCCTTCCTTTTGCTAAAAGGCCAATACTTGACGCATAAGGCACTTAGTGCTTGGACCCCTTTAATTGCCACTCACCATGTAATTTGTAGATGAACTCTTATAGCAGTTATGACAGTCCACAGTAATCGACATAATCAATTACAGACTAAAAAAAAGTGCTAGATGATTGGCTCGGCTGAAAACACTAATAACTTACACATTCTGGGCTCTCTTTCACATCATGTGAAGTCTGACCTGCCAATAAGAATTAAATGCTACACTGACTGGCCAAAAAATTCTCTGTTTGGACTTAAATAAGCAAAAACATAAGAGCTTTCTATTGTATAGTTACTGCAGTGATTAAAATGTTTCAGTTGGCAGTCATTTTTGTAGTCCTAACTGATGAAGTAAGTAGCTTCTTGTTTCTTAAACAACTATGTTGGAAGATGTATCCCGTACTGGTGGAAAAGACCTTACTGTGTTTCAGAAACATGTGACATTACTGTCCTTCATCCAGCAAAGAAAACAACTAAGGAGAATCTGAAATGACTGGAACTGGATTCAAAGCTGTCCAACACGTTATTAAAACCTGCAACAATAGCAGAAGACCATAGAATCAGCACATGTGGTTGAAGGTAAAGCTTGAATGACTGTAATCAGAGATCATGTAAACACGTGGTTGAATAGTAAAAAAATGGAGGGTAGAAATTAATAGTGAAAGGTAAGGCATGTCCACATGACCAGAACCCACAGGATTGGGACTTGCAGACCCTCAGAAGCTGTTTCGTCATAAAAGAACCACTTATTTGTGAGGCTACTCAAAGGTTTCAATTAGCTAGGCAGCATAAAGATTGGACTGGTGATGGGAAAAGAGAGTCATGTGGTCTGATAAGTCCAGACTGACCACACTCTAGAGCAATGGGCACGTCAGGGTAAAAAGAGAAGCACTTTATGCATAGTGTCCACTGTACAAGCCTCTGGAGGCAGTGTTATGATCTGGGGTTGCTTCGGTTGATCAGGCCGAGGCTCAACAGAATTATAAGTCAGCTGGTGACTTAAATGTAATTAATGACCAGGTTATCACCATCAGTGGATTCACTGGGCTCAGTTTGTCAAAGTGTGGGTCAGGAATCATTTTCACACATGAACTAACCACAACAGTGTCCTGACCTTAACCCCAATGAAAGTGTTTGAGATGTGCTGGAGAAGACTTCACAAAGTCAAGACGCCAATATAAGATTTCGGCCAAAAATGAATGCAACTCCAGATGCAAATAAATCTTGTGACGCTCCATAAGGTTGTCAAAACAACACCGCAGCGAAAAGGTGGTCCAAAAAAGATTTTTGCTCTGTACTCTAGTTGGCCATCTTGTCATAATAATAAATAATCTTTATTTATAGAGCACCTTTTATACCAGTGGCAGCTCAAAGTGCTTAACAGACTGTTTTCACCAATAACAGCAGTAATTAATGGGTCTTAAAGAGCCAAAGACAAAGATCAAGTTCAAAAGTACTAAGATGCAGAGTTTTATTTAAACCCAAGTCAAAAAGACACATTTTTAAATGTTTCTCAAAAGTGAGCACTGATCTTGACTGTCTAATAGAAGCTGAAGTGAGCTCCACAGTTTAGAAGCAGAAGAACTAATAGAGTCTCTCCAGGTTCTCTGAATTTTATGGAAGGTGTTTTAACAGAAGGTCAATATCTGCAGATCTAAGATCTCCAGCTGGGACATATTGGGTCTAGATTATTTTGAGCTTTAAAGATGAGCACATTCCTACCCTGCTGGTCCAACTTTAAGGTCTTTAAAGGACTTAAATGAGCTTTTTTTGTTTTTAAAGTTAGGATCCCAGCTGCTGTATTCTGAGTTGCAAGAATGGACTATTTTTTAGGAACCCCAGTAAGAAGAGAACTACAGTAATCAACTGGCATATTTACTATCATGTGCAATACCAAATAACAAAAATGGTAACACGACACTACTATATTAAGCAACTCACGGCAGCATGACATCTATGACATGTTTCAAGCAGGGTTATGTCAACATTACGCAGTTCAAGTAACTCTGCTACTGATTTTTGTTTTATTATTCTGTGCTTTCTTGTATAATATTCACAGATTTCATTTACAGTATATGTATGGTGTATATACAGTGAACACTCAAAGAAATATTTTCTTTATTAAAAAAAAACCTAAAGGTTGAGAAAATTAAAATCTAAAATCTTTTTCTTACCATACCAAAATCAAAAGGTCAGGGTGTATAAAATCATCATCTTTTGAGGCCCCTTCTCAACAATTATTATAACCATCCAAATCAATCATTTTATTAAACTCCCAATCATTTGCCTTCCTTTTGCTAAAAGGCCAATACTGGCTGCATAAGGCACTTGGTCCTTGGACTCATTTAATTGCCACTCACCATGTAATTGGTAGATGAACTCACACAGTTACTACAGTCCACAGTAATCGACATAATCAATTACAGACAAAAACAAAGTGGTTGACTCGGTTGGAAAGACATACTTGTTCTGATGAAACATGACTACTGAATTTTGTTTTATTATTTTTGGATTTGCAGAATATGTATGGTGTATATATACAGCATTCACTCAAACACATATTTCCCATATTAAAAAGCGTGACTAAATGTTGAGTAAATTTAAATCTATCTGCCACAAATTATGTCACAAAGGATTTCTCTCACTCCCACAGACATTATATACAGACTTACTAGCACTTTACACATGCACACATACACAGATGAATAATATTATTATGACCAACTCCTACTACTGACAGTGGCAGCATGTAGGTGGCAGCGCTAACGTCTGGGGAATGTTTTCATGACATTCTCTGGGCCCACTCATCCATGAGGAAGGCACTCTCAACCTATTTGTATATGAATCCATCCTTGCAGCTCACGTACACCCATACATGCTGACTGTCTTCCCTGGGGCGGATGGGATCTTCCAGCAAGACAATGAGACACATCACACGACTAGAAATGACTGACACTGGTTGGAAGAGCTTACCAAGACTTCCAAGTACTACCCTGGACTCCCAATTTCCATGACTTAAAGCCAATTAAGCATCTGTGGGAACTCCTGGATTGTGGTATTCGCTCTATGGACCCTCCCCCACGCTCCCTTTAGCAGGTGTGGGATGCACTGCAGTCAGCATGGCTCCAGATACCCGTGACAAACTACCAGGACCTTATTGAGTCTCCTAGTCCGTCTAGCTTCTGTCTGTGCTGCACATGGCGGTTACTTTGGATATTACAATAATGATACAATAATGTGACTTGACAGTGTAATAGCAACCACCTGGGACACCACAGCGACAATTAACCAACCACCTGGCATACCATAGCAACAGCCCAGCAGCACCTTCGAATTCCATAGCAATGAACTGCCAACATTTTGGCAACAATCTTAGGAATCAACCGCTTTGCTATGAAGCTCATTTACAAACTGTTACCAGACATAACTTTACAACAGTGGAAGACACTGTTGTGATACACAACATGCATTAATACATGATTTTAATAGGTTTAAACAAATTAAATGCACATACATGCTATTTAGCTTCCAAGCAGTACAGTTAAGACAGTTACAGTTGGCATCCTTATGCATAATCCAGCTGGTATGTACACCTGAGTATATGAATGTACGAATGAAGGCACGAGTAAATGACTGACTCCTTTCCAACAGCCCATTTTCAAGTATCAGCCCCAAAAGGCTTGTGATGTTTTTCAGAAATTCCTCACACCTTCAAGATACATCATCAGAAGGGTGTTTCCTAGTCTTTAACTGAACAATATTACTCTAGAAACTATGCTGCATCACAGCAGCACAACACAACTGATGGTTCTAGTAAAACCAGCTTATTTTACAGGTCAGTAGTTTTGAAAAGCTCTATATAGGCCAACACTGATGGGTTCCAGTATCAGTATCTGTAGAAACAGTGATATTGGGCCATTTCACATAAAATAACTCAATGATAAAATAATGGCAGACTGTGATGACCTGCAGTTACTTGTTCCCATGTAATTTATGCAGCTTCTATACACTGCTTATCGTTCACAAGCTCCCTATAAGTGCTCTAAATCAGTCATGATAATAACATATTGTCACCTTGCCAACCTCTAATCCTGACTCAAACACTGGCCTACTTAAATCATACAGGAAACGTACAGCTTATGCAACTTGTAAGCAACTGTTCTGTTCAAGCCCTGCCGACAGAAATTTGAGTTTAACACCAAGCAATGTGGAACTGATATATATTACAAAAGTCGAGACGATGACCTTCGGGTAAGGAATGCATTACTAAACCCAAGCAGACCAAATCAATTATTGGGAGTTTCAGACAAACTTATGACAGCATATTACAGAACAGCACTGGTATTTTATTTCATTATTTATGATAAAACTTACAAGAAGACAGACTGTAATGATTCTGAAGAAAGGGGCATCCTGGCCTAAAACTAGTATTACCCTTAGCATTTCTATCTTATTTCTTATGTTGTGTAGCTTTCTGCAGAGCAGCACTATATCAATCAGCCTTCTCCATTTAACAGAATTAACAATTTTGCATCCTTTTAGTGTTTTGGCCCATCTGTATTCTCTCACTACAATACCCAGCATGCATTATGTAAATACATGACTGGGAATCCCTACAATGCTCCACAAATGCTGACTCCTAGCCACTGATCTCAAGGCTACTACATCTGCAGCACTAGCTACATTAACTGGTCATCAAACACTCTTCTTTGTTAAGGTACACAACCAAAAAAGCTGGATAGGGTTTATCAAGGCATGTCAAAGGCGCCACCATTGTGGGGCGGTCAGAACTGCTGACCGACTGCCTTAATTACCAGAATAATACCAATACCACCAATACCAATATTACCAATACACGTTGTAGTTCTACACTTACAGACTGTAGTCCATCTGTTTCTCTATATACTCTGTTACCCTGATCTTCAATAGTCAGGACCCCCAAAGGACCAGCACAGAGCAGGTATTATTTGGGTGGTGGGTCATTTTTAGCACTGCAGTGACACTGATTTGGAGGTGGCATGTTAACATGTGTTGTGCTGGTACAAGTGGATCAGACAGGACTGTGTCCACTCACTGCTCTAATAGACACGCCTACCTTGCTGGTCCACCTTGAAAAGTCAGTGATGATAGCTCATCTGCTGCTGCTCAAGTTTGTGTTCTTTAGTCCTTCATTAGTGGTTACAGGACGCTGCCCACAGGACACTGTTGGCTGGATGTTGCTGGTTGGTGGACTATTCTCAGTCCAGCAGTGACACTGAGGTTCTTAAACACTCCAGCAGCACTGCTGTATCTGATCCACTCACACCAGCACAACACACACCAACACACCACAACCATGTCAGTGTCACTGCATTACTGAGAATGATCCACCTCTCCAATAGTACCTGCTCTGTGGTGGTCCTGACTGTTAAAGAACAGGGTAAACAATGTATGCAGAGAATCAGATGGACTACAGTCAGCAATTCCTGAACTACAAAGTGCTTCTATATGGAGCTGATAAAATAGACAATGTGTGCAGATACAAGGTGGGGGCTTATGTTATGTTATGGCTGATCTGTGTAGAGTGATAGTTTAGGAAAGGTACTGACCAAAGTTATACTATATCAGGACTACTGCCTCAGATAATATGTAGGGATGGTGGAAAAAATTGATACAGCACAGCATCACTATATTTTGTGGTATTGTGTTATTTTTCCTGCTGCTCTTGACAGTTAAACAGCACAATCTCAGTTATAAGATGTAAATAAGAAAAATCAGTGCAAACTGGATTCATCTATGACAATTATAACAACACAAATTTGATGAAAACTGAATTCATCCGTAGAGTAACAAGGAAATTCTGGGAGATTTGGTTGTGGGAACTCAAATCTCAGTACGCGTGAATTAGGGCTCGACAACATGACATGGATAACAAGTTAATATGACAAATTCATCACAATAATGTTGTCAGTACTTGTAGAACCCTACTTAACAAGTTTCATTATGATTGGATTTAGTGCAACACAGTGTGTACACAGTAGCACTACTGGTTCTCTTTCTCAGTTTCACCTGCTCATCATTTCTAATCATCTGAACTTCAGTCAGTGCTTTACTGCGTTCTAACAAGCATGACTCCAACCAGCGGTCCGAGTAATGATGGCTTGAACATGCACATGCACTGAGATGTCTGGTGACCATGTGAAGCGAAGGTCTGACGTTGTTTTGAAAGTTCTGGACGGCAGAAAATGTTGGAAATGCTTTCAGCTGACCAGCAGCTCAGTTTTGTTTTTTATTTTTACATAAAATATGTATATATGTATTTTTCCTGTTTCATAAAATGCTGTCAGAATGGTATAAAGCTATGTAGAGAATAAAACGATACCCACACAAATGTACTGTGACCTTCAGCATACATCATCAGAAGGGGGTCCTAGAGTTGAAACCAAGGAAAGCTTGCTTTAGAGACGAATGTGGTACTTCTCGAAAAGAAAGTAGGCATGTTTACAAAAGATGTGATGATGGTTATGTGTTTTATTTTGGCCAGAGCGTCCCTTCAAAGACGAAGCTGTATCTTTCCGTTCCATCTTAAATGGTGCAGCAGTTCCATGCTGCACAATTTAAGGTGGGACGGGACAATTCAAACAAAAAACTGGCGAATAGCAAGCCAAATTTCATCCTCGACTTAAAATAAAGTATTAAACTTCTTACCAACGTCTGAATTCTGATCTCAGTCCAGCTCTAAAACCCATTAATTAGCAAAGAGCTAACAATAAGAGCAACAACAAACCAACTAATAACCGCAAGAACCTGAACAACCTGTTAACAGAGCAAGCGAGTGACGAGGTTACACCTTAACACGAGTGTGAACATCCTGAACCGTAACCAACGGCGATTAAAACACAGATAAGCTACGTTAAAGCAAACAAACACACACATAAACAAACAAACAACAAACAACTCTGACTTGTTTCAGCTTACGCAGCGAATCTCCTGGGAATCCTCCACCACCTTGCCGTCATCTGATTGGCCCGCAGCCGGAGCGCCCGCCCTACGTCACCGCTGGACGACAACTTCGCCTCGCTGCTTCTTCAGCAAATAAACTCGCGTTTCTGAGACATTTCAGGCTCAAACTGTGGCTCTGAAGCCGGACGTGATGCTACCAGCAGCCTGGACTTTGCAAAGCAGCCTGGAGTTACAAGCCTTGTAATTCTTTTAGTTGTGCTGCGCCCTCTGCTGGAAATGTAACGCCTCTGCAGTCTGAAGAAAAGTGGCGGAAAGATGGAATTGCATGCTCTAGATTTAATCTTTTTTTCCTTTCTTTTTTTTAATTTATTAAATACATATTGAATGTAAAAAATAAACAATGTTTGAGACATAATTAATTATTCTGTGCTAACTGGGCTAGTTTGGCAAACTTTGGAACGCCCGTAGTCCTGTATAGTCGCGCTTTGTCCACAAGGTGGCGACAAAGCTCTTGAAACAATGTATTGAATACAAGTACAAATGAATATAACTTAAAATATACCATTTAAATATATATAACATTGCTTTAAAAGCTTCTGCTAATGAAGTTGTGTATATATTATGACACATAATGCTGATAATATTTTTATTTTTTATTTTGTACGTTGACAATAATGTGATTACAGTGAGTGTGGCAGGTCTTCCCCATCTGTTCCAATTTACATGGAGTGGCATGTTGTGCCTCAGTCTACATGAAGAGCAATTAGGTAACCACATAATGCTACACGTTTGGGCAAGTCTAGTCTTTAATAAGGGACTGTTCAACCCACAGTGACGGACTCAGGGCCTCGTCCAAGAGCTAAACATAGCAGCGTGTGATCACTGTTGCCCAAGCCTGCCGCCTTTCCAGAACTCTCAGAGTCTTTCTGTCATGCTTTCAAAGTCAGAAACGTTTCTAGGAATCCCTGCGCACAGAGAAAAACAGAAAAGTAGCAACAAAAAAAAAGATAACCAACTTCCATGCCAGCTTTATTTTTAGTCGTGGTGGCAGCAGCAGGGTGATTTCTCTGAGAGTGTGGGTGGGTGTAGGCTTCTGTGTGGAGTGGAGGAGACCCCTGTTGGGCTATTCGAGTCCTTTAATGGAACGCCGAGCTCACTCTCTGGCCTAGCCATGACTGTCTGTGTTGCATAACCGCCTGTGACGCCTGTGCTCTAACACTGTTGCTAGGGACAGCAGGCGTCCGCCCCCCCCAACCCCTCACCACCACCGCCTCCCTCACAGAAAAGCCGCCTCAGAAATCCCACAGCCCTGGCATCCGAGCACAGGATGTACAGCCTCACAGTCAAACTGTCATCACTAGAGAGGAACTTTGAGTGCCTCAACATACTGTGCCATGCAAAAAGCCACAGAGACCACCCCTTCATTTATTTAGTATACAGCCAGAATGGGCATTAAAGGGGAATTCCACCAAATGTATGGTAGATGGGTACATGTAGGGTGTTATGAGGCAAATATTTCCCAAAGAAAATGACACATGTAGGTTCACTAGTTGTTTGGGAAAGTGACTAAAAGAGACATTTTTCCCTCCTGATCCTGATGCCTGATCAGTATTGTCTGCCATACTGAGTACTGATATTAACTCTGTGTAACTTTACTAACCTTTTGTGAAGTGCGGACCACTAAGGCAGGGCAAGGCGGGGAACTCCGAGAAACTTGGGGCTGGAGTTCTGGGTGGCTTCTGCTGATAGGTTTTGAACCAAGACCCCCCCTTTTTTTTGCCAAGTGAAGAGTGAGTACGATTTTGGAAGAGTTGGAGGAGCTGGGGAGGTGGTGGGGTGCGAATTTCGTCACAAGAAGGTGAGGGCAGAGGAGTGGTTTATATAGAGCGTGAAAAGATGGAAGGGAGGAGTTTGGGTGTGGTCCTTCTCCCAAACTTAAGTTATTTCATAACTTCATTTTAAGTCCTGAGTCTTATACAATCACCTTTTAAAAATGTTTTTTTTGTTCTATTTCACCAAATAAACATATTTATATATATATATATATATATATATATATATATATATATATATATATATATATATATATATATATATATACACCTGTGGTGTGTACAGCTTCTGTGTCATACTTGCATCTCATTCACTCAAACTAAAAAACAAATAACTTTCACATAATGGAAACTTGGGATGGCACAATGTGATGCAAGGCCTGGGTATGACTGCCTGGCTGGGTGTTCAGGATACATGTTTTCTCCATGTCTGATTGGGCTTCTGCCTACAGACCAAAGACATGCAGGTGTCAACTGAGTCAGCTGTGATGGACTGGTGGCCTGTTCAGAGTGTTTCCTGCCTTTCCACCAAAGAGCACTGGGATAGAGTCCAACACCAACCGTGACCCAGAAGGAGAAGAGTTTTAGAAGATGAGTGAGTGAGTAATGAATAAAAGAGGAGTGGTCTCTGACTTTTGCACACTATTGCTCACCCCCACCAGTGTCTGCTGTGCCCGGTGTAGTTTTGGTGGAGGAGGGATGTCATAAGTTCACAATTGATCTGGGAATCTAGAAAACAGCTAGAAAACATTATAATGTTATTGAAATTGGCACTGACAGAATGGATTCTCCTCTCATCCAGTGACTCACATCTTCTTTTCTTCTGTTTCTGCTCAGCAGTTTTGAATATTTAAAACAAATGTCCCTGCTTCTTCATCTTTACTATATTAGCACTCATTCAGTGTCAGAGCACATCCTCGCTGCTCCTAGAGTAACCACAGACATGGATGTGGCTCACTGATTCAAATATTGGTGCTGCCTCTGCTTATAAATCTATAGCCAAATTCAGCTCGTATCAGGATTACAGCTGATGTTTAGCCATTTCCACATACACTGTGTGTCCAAAAGTTTGTAGACACCTGCTTAATTAACATTTCCAAGGACATTAATAGGGACATGATGTCAGTGACGTGACAGTACCTTTAAACAAACATGGTGGCATTCTGGTATATGCTGCTAACTGCTGTGCCATTTAAGGTGGAACGGGAAAATTCAAGTAATAAGCTGGCGAATGGGAAGCCAACTCCTGCGTCATATGAGCTCAGAGCATCAGACAATTTACAGAAGATGAGACTCGTTAGTCAAAGCTGAAAAAATCATGGAAAAATATATACCAAAGAGCAAACCGATGCTTGGATATCATCAATATAAAGAAAAACATCTCCATTTTTGTCCATAAACCGCAACTGCTATTTAAGTTTTGTAAAAATTTTATGAGGAATGGACCAATAGAAATGCTCCAAAATATCTTGTAAAAAAATCTGGTTCTATTGACTTACATTAAAAGTAAAGACAGTTTTTGTTCTCTCCTGTAAAGCTGGCATCTTCTCTTTTGGGAAGGCTTTACACGAGATGTTGGAACACTGCTGTGAGTATCTAATTGAGCATGATTGAGCATCTAATTGAACTGTGTGAAATAGCTGGGATGTGAGTGCACTTTAAAGACACTGAATTCAACTATAACTATAAAGTGTCCGGATACTTTTGGACACGTAATTTGAGGTATCCAACACACAGAAGGGCACACTGGGTGTGATCGGGTTTCAGTGCCAAATCTCTGAATCCACAGTTACATAACTGCTCTCCAGCGTGGTTATGTATTCAACCACCTGCTCTATCAGGAAGTCAACCTTATTGGGCGAAGAGCGTAAAACCTGTGACTGAGCAACGCCAGGGCCGGAGCGAGGGAGCGGAGGCCTGTGGGTAAACGCTTTGCGCTATCGATCACACTCGACGCGGCGCCGCAATCAAACCCGAGCCTATTAGTCCCTTCCTCGTACAGTCAGGCCACCTGCCGACAAAGGAGGGCCCATTGATTTGCCATGACTTAATTGAGAACTTATTTAGAGAATTAATGTGTCTTGGCGCACAGCTGCAGTTACGGCGATCCGGAGTGCCATTATAAAATCAGGCCGTTTGATGGATTCATTCGGGCCTGTTTACAGATGCAGATCTGGCGCTGCAATCTCATTTAACTGGACAGATTTACTCTCCCTCAGTGGCCAGCTGTATTCATCAGACTTTTATAACGTTTGGGGGGGTCTGAGCGAACCACGGCGGATTAGAAATAAGCATGAGACTTATTAGATCAGCTCTCAAATTAGACCTCACCAGAGACGAGTCATAATGTCTCACTTACCGCCGACGGCAGCTTGGGATTCGGCGGATTGTCTTCGCCGAGCCTGGGATGTGTTCGTAAGGAGACATAAATATGTATGTGAGGCGGCTGCGGTGTTTTGCTTTGTGAGTTAATATGAAATTTACTTGCCGCTTGTCTTGAGATGCTCTACAACTGAATCCGTGCCCTGGCTAGTCCATAACTTGTTCATCATTTTGACGACGCAAAAGGAGAGAGGCTGAAGAGAGAGAGAGAGAGGGAGAGGGGGGGGGAGCGAGCCTTGCCTTGGGCATTTTAATTGCAATGAAAGTAGGTTAACCGGGGGGATAAATTATGGTCATAATGTGGGATGGATGAAGGGCTGGGGATGAGGAGGCTGGGCCTGGCTCTAACCTTGAACTCCTAATGTGCTACATGCACCTGCTCAGTGGAATCCATTTTCTTCTCAGCGGTCTTCTCTCGGCACGTTGAAGTCTCCCATTACCACATAGCACATCTGCCTCAAACCTACAACATACACAGTGGTGCTTGGAATGGAACACAG
Organism: Megaleporinus macrocephalus; assembly: GCA_021613375.1. Taxonomy (NCBI): domain Eukaryota; kingdom Metazoa; phylum Chordata; class Actinopteri; order Characiformes; family Anostomidae; genus Megaleporinus; species Megaleporinus macrocephalus. The sequence goes on from CM038712.1 coordinate 23,893,524, forward strand.
CAGGCAATGAGTGGGGATGTATGTTGGGCCAGAAACGGTTCATCCACATCAGCAGCAGTGGTGAGAAGGAGGAACACAGTCACTTTTTATTAATTAATATATTCAGGTGTGACACAGGCTTGGGGGACACTCTGGAATAGCCACACATATGAGGTCACTATGTTCAATCACCAGGGATCAACCTGAGGGTATCAATCCCCTTGACACTGGACTGTGGAGCAGCGGAATTGTGTTCTCTGGAGAGATGGAGCTCCAACCAACACCTTTGGGATGAGTTGCAGTGATCCATTTTGAAACTGAGATGAAGCCGTAATACAAATGGTCTAGGGTAAGCTGGAGCAGTGATAACATTTTTCCTCCCCAGCAAAACCCTTTCCACTGGTGCTGGTGCAGCCAGCTGAGCTCTCATTACATTACTTTAAGTGAAGTTAATGTACCACATTATTGACTCTTCTGTTTAGTGTTCCAAACTCTTGGTGATTTGAACAAAAATCGAAATTCCTTCCCCTGTTTTTTTTTACACCCCAAACGACCCCCTCCAAAAAAGAAAAACAAAACAAAACTTGTGGCTCTGAAATCAAGGTCTGAACCGAACTGTGGATTTGGAGAATCGTTGCACTTCTTTGTGGTACTAATCCTCCAACATCAGTACCTGAGCTCACTAATGCACTTGTAGCTGAATGCTGTTAAATGTATGCTATCAGTAATGTTTCAACATCTAGTGTAAAGCCTCCCCAGTAAAGCAGAGAGCAGAGCACCTATTAAAAAGCATGTCATTTACAGCATCAGCATTGGCCAACTTCTCTGTATCCACTAGACTTTGGTCACACTATGCACACTATGTCTTGTGCCGTCCCCCACTGGCCTGCACTCACTTTGCGCCTAATGATCCAGGCCTTAGCATGCTTACATCATCGCTCCAAGGATTGTTATAGCCGTAGGGAAAGCCATAAGTATCTCCAAAATGCCAGCTTTACAGGAGAGGACAAGAACTCTCTTTACTTTTAATGTAAGTCAATGGAACCAGATTTTTTACAAGATATTTTGGAGCATTTCTATTGGTCCATTCCTCATAAAATTTTCACACAATGTTAATAGCAGCTCCTGTTTATGCACAAAAATGTAGATGTACACTGATGATATCCAAGCATCGGTTTGCTCTTTGGTATGTATTTTTCCACAATTTTCGAGTCTCATCCTCTGCGAATTGGCTGATGCTCTGATCTCATATGACACAGGAGTTGGCTTCCCATTCGCCAGCTTGTTGCTTGAATTTCCCAGTTCCACCTTAAATGGTACAGCAGTTAGCAGCATATACCAGATAGCCGCCATGTTTGTTTAAAGATACTGTCGCATCGTTGACGTCATGTTTAAGCTCTGTGCTTAGGCATGGTCAGCACATTAGATCCCTCTAGAGCTCAAGTCCAACTGCTGAGACCATCTACTCATCCTTCAAAAACAAGGAGTCAGCACATTCCGCACTGTCCTTCTCTCCTCTATGCCCAACCTGGCCTCCATTTCTCTTCTCAGGAGGGTCTGGCTGGACTGTGGATGCTCGTTCAGCCTCATTTGTGGTGTGTTTTGTATGAGGTGTGGTAAAAAGCAGTAGAACCTATAGAGAAGTATAGTGGTTTATGTCTTGTACCTTTGCGTTAAGTGTGTTCAGCGAGGAATCTTCAGTTTACCATTCAAACGAATGGTTGGATGAGCACATGTGAGGTTTTCCTGTTTCTACACATACTAAAACTTCATTCTTCATACTGCTGCCTCTTCTGGGCCCCCGGGGGACCTTTCAGTGGGCAGTAAGAAGCAGCTTTATCTTCTAAATGAAAAGAACTCAAATAATGTAAAGGTTCTATACCGCTTAAAGGCCAAAGTCCAAGCCGAGAACCACTGAACCATAAAGTTTTATCTCTGTAGATTCTACAACTTCCACAACTCATATGAAACACAAGGCGAATGAGATGGAACGAGTTTTTTACAGCGACAGTTTATTTTTGTCCCGAGTCCAGCCGGAACCTTCTGGAAAAGAAATGGAGGCCAAGTTGGGCAGTGAGGGGAGAAGGACAGTGCGGAGTGAGATGACTCTTTGTTTCTGAGGGATGAGGGGATGGTGTGAGCCTGGTCATCTCTCTCTTTCGTGCCGCACTGTCCTTCGCTCTGCTGGGTCCGGCTCCCCCTCAGGTGCTTTAGGTGGAGTCCTAATGAAAGATCAAGGGCATTTAGCTGCACGGAGAGCAGAAACGGGGTACCTGCAGTTAGCAGCTCGGTTACAGAACATTAATTTTACCGCAGACTCATTTGTAACGGGGTGGGATAGAGAGAGGGAGAGAGAGAGAGAGAGAGAGGGAGAGAGAAACCCAGGCCCAGTAAGAAGAGCGCAGTGCGGAGCGGCCAGTGTGGAAACTTCAGCTGAGCTGTGGTGTAGGAATGGGAGTCATTCAGGCTGGCATTTCCACCTGCTTTGTCAGCACAGCCTGCATGGAAAATGTCAAATTCATTACCTGCAGCACCCCCACTATAGCTCCCTCTACCTCCCTCTCTCTCTTTCATTTCTCTCTTTTACTTCTCTATAGCATAAATATACATAGTTTTTTCCTCTTTTATTTGTTTTCCTTTTCCTTTTGTTTGCCTCTTTTTATGTGATGAAATGAGTTTGTGTCTCGGTTTTGGTATATTTGGATGCAGCTACTTAAGTATCCCAATAAACAGCTAATAAACTCTCTCTCTCTCTCTCTCTCTCTCTCTTTCTCTCTCTCTCACTCACTTTTACCTCTTTCTCTCCCTCTCTCTCTTCCTCTCACTTTCTTTATTTCCTCTCTCTCTCACTTTCTCTTTCTCTCTCTCTCTCCCTCTCACTTTCTCTTTCTCTCTCTCTCTCTCTCTCTCTCTCTCTCTCTCACTTTCTCTCTCACGCTGTCTTTCTCTCTCTTTGTCTCTTTTGCTCTATCTCTCCCCCTCTTATTTTTATCTCTACTGCTTACTCTCCTGCTCTACCTCACTCACTCTCTCTTTCTTTCTCTCACTTATTCTCTCTCCCTCTTTTTCTTTTTATCTGGCACACTCTACCTCTGTCTCGTTCTCCCTGTCTCTCTTTTTATCTCCTTTCTTTTTCGTTCACTCTCTTTCGCATCCTTCTTTTTCCACCTTTCTCTCTCTCTCTCTCTCTCTCTCTCTCTCTCTCTTTTTTCACTTTTTTCACAAAAAATTAGAATTAACTCTAAATAATTATAGTCATAATTAAACAATAACAATAAAATAAAAAGTAAAATAAATAAATGAGGAATCTCTTTCTCTCTGTCTCGCTCTCTGCCTGTCTCTCTTACTTACTCACCTCTCTATGTCATTCTCTTTTCCTCTCTCTCTCTCTCTCTCTCATAATAACACACACACTCCTGATTCACTGTGTTTCTGACACAGAGTTTAGTTCTTACTGCGCTCTGAGTGAAAAGAAAGGAATCCTCACTCTGCGGAGGACAGGTTAACGCTGCTGCTGCTGCTGGTTTTGGGGTAAATAAGGTCAGACAGAGAAAAACAGTCCTGTGGGGTCATGACCCGGTCAGGTCAGCTGAGAAGACGGCCGTGTGTGATAGGGCTTGAGTTGCAGCATGAAAAAGAGAGGAATACCCTTATTTATTTATTTATTTATTCATTCATGTGTTTGTTTGTTTGTTTACCAGAGACAACACAGACTATTCATCTAAATATGATAAACCAAACTGATTGAACTAATGGTTTATTTTGTGTCTTACAAATCAAAACACATTGCATTTGCTTTCATTCTTAGGAACTGTTGAATGTGACTGAGGTTATATCGCCAGAGTTGGAGCTAAACACTCCTAATAAAGGATCATTACAGAAAAATGCTTCCAACTAATATAAATCACATTTATAAAAAGTTGTAACATTCCGCCTGAAAATACATACCCAAATCTTAAAGCTTTTTACTAAAACACTGCATAAACTAGTAGAATTTTCATGATGTAATGTTCCTGAAAAGCCTTTAAATTTGTACTAGAAAGCACTAAAAGGTATTGAAATTAATCTTCAATGGTCCAAATATGCAACAACAAAAAAAGGCGCTTTTCTAATTTTCATTTTAAAATTTAAATTTTAGTGCCTACCAAAAACAGAGTTTATGTGCCCTAAGACTTTTTCCCTTAGAAAAATGTGTCTGCATGTGTCTGCAGTCACCAGAAAAGAAATTTAGTTGATTTCTTTTACTGATTTGATGTGTAATATGTCCAGATTGGCCAAAACGTGGCTTTAGGAAAAAGGATATTTTCGTATTATGCCTAATATTTTGTCATACTAATGCTCTGGACAAGGTCATTTTTGACCAAAATATTTATTTTCTGGATGACATTAAAGAAATGGCAAAAAAATGGCAAAACGACAGAAAAGTAGAGATTCTAAGCTTTTATATGGTACCTTGGTGGAACTTTAGATCTAAATATATTTATTATTGATTTTGGGCATGTTAAGAGGTTAAACTTCATAGCACAAATTGATATAATGCATTCCAATATATATATATATATATTATATACAGCAAAGTATATACTATATATTAATAAAGTCATTCACATGATGTACGCTCTACAAGCTATCAATGCTGGTATTCGTTAATTAATTCATATTTAAGGCAATGCTACTTCAAAGAGCTGATTAATGTTTGATGATTAATATATGTTATGTGCACTTATAAATCCTTTCAATTCTATTTTAAAGACTGAGCAACATCAAAGAGTGCGTGAGTGTGTAAGCATCACTGTGGATCTATATTATGTGAATGAATAGAACTTTTGTTATTTAACTTTATGATACCTGTCTCACTAATAATGTTAATAACCGTCATATATGTATACTAAACTTTTTATATATATTATATATATTGTTTTTAAGTGTCATTGTATTTATATCATATAGTTTTCATTTTTGATTTGCAGCATGTTTCATTTAAACACTTTTTTATAGAGTTTCATATAAAAAAAATCATAATATTTATCATAATTTCATTAACTAGGACACTGGTGTCTGTCTGTGTTGAGCTGCTAGTTAGCAATGGAGGTGGAGTAAGAACTTCCTACTGTGAAAGGTACGCACATAAAGATAGCTGAGATAAAACACACAGCACAGCTGCAGCTTTCTTAATATTATAAAAAATGTACAATAAAAATGCATTTCGATTCAACAAATGTTGACTCGCTTGCTTATTTATGAAGAAAATCCAGTTCATCAAAACATATTTTCACTGTTAAAGAAATAGACTGCAGAAACTGAGGGGTCATAGAAATAGTTGACAAACATTACATTTTATGTAGTTTACACTTGCTGGTCATTTGTTTTGGGACACCATGTAGATGCACAGTTCAAACTTTTAGCTTTATCAGTGGTCATTTTTGGGTGGCAGGATGCTGTAGGGTGGAGACTTTCGCAGAGGAGAATGTTCTCCTCGTGTGGGTTTTACTTATTTTAGTTTTTATTATTTTTGCTCTGGAGGAGAGAAATAGACAAGAGTTTAGATGAGCTGCAGTCAGACGCTCATGTTTAAGAAGATGGGTGCTGCTTGCTTATCACTTGTATTTAAAAAAGACTTTATCTCTTGGAGCTCAGGCTTGCATTGGCCATATTTGAAAAAGTTTATATTGCCTCGTCTCTCTATCAACCATTCGTTGCTTCCTTACAAACCAGCCAAAGGAAGGAACCTAAGTAAAGTATATTTAAGGTCTCCACCCAGCGGTGTCACTGACACGTGTAAAAACTGGTGCAAAGAACTTCTGACCTCCAAAAGGACGCATAGAACAGACTCATCAAAATGATGATAGAGCCTCCACGCCCCAGATTCTAATTTCTCTATAAATCCTCAACCTGTGGCCTCCATGCAAATTGAGGCCAGGTGTACGGAGTTGCAAATGTGTTTAAACGTTCAACCTTTAATGCCACAGATTTGCAGTAATACCCTCATATTTGTGGCTGACTTACAAGGACCCTGGGACAAATTAAAGACGCTGCGCGGCGGATTTGGACAGTTATCAGCTCTCCGCGTGCTCCTTCATGAGGGGAGCGCTTATTGATTTCCGCCTCTGAGGAGAGCCCCCATTTCCTGCTACCTTGGAAACTGAATAAATAAGGTCCTGGGTCTGTTTCAAGACCTAGCGAGCTGCCTAAGTAGGCACTGACTACGTAGGCAGTTGTTTAACTAGCAGCATTCTCTTCTCATCTCTCCTCATAAGACAGAGGCTGTAGTTAGAGAGAGACTGTGTCATGGCTTGTTCCGCCCACTGCATGTGACCGGTGTTTACTGACCTCAGCTGCAGCGTCTCCTCAGCTTTTCAGAACCATGGATTCTCCTCTTGTGGGTTTTCTACAGTTTTGATGGTTTTCGCGCGCCACATTTAAGAAGACGAGCTCTGCTTGCTGATCACTTACATCTGAAAAATGACTTAATTGCTCGTAGCTCTGCTTGCATTGGTCATGTTAGGAAAAAGTTTTGATTGCATTGCATCATGGATTGTCTAAACAGCTGAGTAACTGTTTGAAGCTTTCTTACACTCCAGCCAAAGGAAGGAACCTCAGTAAACAAGATATTTAAGGTATCGAAGAATAAGTTGTTTCCACATCACTCCTACAACTTTCTAAATCCAGATGGAGGCAGTAAGTGAAAACAGAATGGAGGAGATGAAGGTAATGAACCCATACTGCACTAGTTTAGATGCTATTAGGCGAAAGAGAGATATACAGAAAGTCACAGCATATGTTAGACATAAACTATGAGGAGCAATTTTAACTGAACTGTAAGATTAGCTGCTATCGAGGCAGCAGATATAAGTACCACCTTCTCGCCCAGACGTCCTTCTACTCATGAAATAAAACGCTAACCCTAAACCTAACCAAGATGCCTCTTGCCATTAACAGTGCAGCTGTTTACTTATAGTAGCCTTAGATTAAATCTATCACTAGTGTTCACCCATAAATCAAGTGTACACAATACAATACTCACTCCTAATGACCGCACCATCAGGTCAGCTTTTTATTCAGTTCCTGTTCCACCTTAAATGGTGCGGCAGTTAGCCAACATTCTGGCATCTGCTGGAAGATTTAAGGCGGTCCTGGAGAATTAAAAAACTGGCTTTACACTCTTGTGTGGTCAGTAGAAGTGAGTAATATATTATTAATAGTTTGATTGTGTGTGCTGTGACTGTGCGCTGGTGATAGATTTAAAACAACAGCTACACTCAAACTCAAACAGAAAGTTGCTTCAGTCTCTCATCCTGACCGCAGACGAGGGTTTGTTAATTTTTGTTGCCATATTTCTGTCAATATCTTGCATTTTTCTCCCTCATGAACAAAACTTTGGTTACTTGATGAAAGCTCCTTGTGGTTTCTAAGTTAAACTGATTTTGAGAAAGCGTAATAGTCGTAAACCACAGGCATTTGGAGAGAGTGGGATAGCGCCACCCTATGTGGAAAAACACTTCCTGCCCTCCATCTGTAGTTCACGGAACTGCAGCGTAGTCATCTGCAAACAAGCCATCTATACAGCCTACATGTCGGGAGCTCAGATCAGTAAACTCTGAGAAAAAGAAAAAAAAAAACAAATTACTGAAAGAGTCTTAGTACAAACACCCAAACGAGGGCGCTCCCTCCAGAAGTACCTCAGCAGAGTTGCCTGCAGCTACGGTCTAAATACAGCACTTAATAATACACGTGGAACGACGGCTGTCCTCTGCCAGGTAGAGAAGAAGAAAAAAAAAGTTCAGGGTGTACTGGTATGAGCCACCTCTGTTTGTTTCCTTGGCAACAAAAACATGCAATATGTCTTTTGTAGCTGCGTTCAGGCGCTGCGCTCCGGTTCCCTCGGGAGTCTCGCAAGAAAACATTTACTGAATAAATGAAACAGCCTTTTGATTGCCATGGTGATATTTGCAGTAAACGCGTGCCAGGCTCGACGGCATGCCAAATTTCATCCAGCCATTAAAACCGATCCAGGATTTAATAATGTCAGGTGTTCGCTGCTTCCCAAAGTAATGTCGCGCAAGGAAAACCAGGTAATCACCCTTCCCGCTTCTGCAACCTGTAAATAACCCCTGCAAAATAGATGAACTCCGTCTGTCTGCCTGTCTGTCTGTCTGTCTGCGTCTGGCAACATGCTTCTTGTACATTTTCTGTCTTTCTTTTCCTGCAGTTGCATAGCAACCCAGTCGAGCATGGGTGTGGTGACACTGTACAGGGAGGTAGTTTGTGTAGGATTTCCAGACTCTGCCTCTTTAATTAAGAATGGACCGAGCCTGGCATCTCTGAATTATACAGCGAGTGTAAACAAGGCCACAGCCACAACTACACCAGCGACCACAAACATAAATGCTTTAATGTGAACACAACTATAATAACAGCAGTCGCGAATGTGGGTCACGCTTGAAGTGAATGAATTTGGCTTGAAGTTAAGATTTTCTACATGATGATCAATTTCCAGTTTCACATGTTGGATTATGTTGCATGTAATCAAAGTCAGCAGGTATTAGATGAGAACTGGAAATAATACTGGCTCCACAAGGAGAAGCTTGGAAAGGGTTAAATGAATAAAAGCACTACTTACTGTATTAATACTGTTTGAATAACATTATGTATATCTAATGACCTCAAGTGCCTTAAACCTTTGTGCATGATTATATATATATATATATATATATATATATATATATATATATATATATATATATATATATATATATATATATATATGCACTGTAATAAACTATGGTAAAATACAGGGGGTCGTTAGGGGGTCCCAGACATCATAAGTAACCTCTTAGACACTAAATATCCTAAAATTTGAACATTTGACAGATTGGTCAAAAACGTATTATAACAGTGCATGCTGTCCATCAAACACTTAAGTGCAATTTCAGAAAAAAAAGGTCATTGTTTAACTGCTTTACCCACAGTCAACTTCGGTCTTTAGTATTCCTAACTAACTAAAGATGCAGCACTGATCTGCCTCAGTGTAATGCTGTATTAAACTGATACTCCCAGTTGGTCCTCCATAGTCTAGAAACTTTACCTGTCCCTGCAGCTATAGTGCTACAGCTAAGGCCTACTATACAACTATATAACAATATAGAAAACAGTAAAAGATACTTCTACTACTACCACTACTACTACTAATAATAATAAAAGATTTAGATGTACTAGCAGTGGGTTGGTTTGGAAATTTCATGCTCAGTTTGCTAATTTGCTCTCCCATCGATGGCTGTCTCCAGAGGGTCCCATTGTGAGATCATGTCTGATCCTGTTAGACTAGGAGGCCAAAAGCTAAATCACACGTCCTCTAAAGCAGTGGTCCTTAAATCTCCTTCTGGAAATCTACATTCCTGTAGAGTCTAGTTCCAACCTGTGTCCAGTAAGCTGCCCCACAACCTCACTTAACTCTAATACACCTGATCAGGGACTTGAGAGGAGGTCCACTAGATTAAACTAGGTTTGGCAAATTGTGGTTGGAACAATGCTTTGCAGACAGCCTTGTGCTGAGTGATGGGAAGAGTAGGAGGACCATCCTAGAAAGAGTGACCATAAATATGGCCTTGGGTGGGTGTGGCCTCTATGGTGATTGAACTTTTGGTAAGCTTAGGCAGTTGCACTGCTCGGGAGCCAGGTTTAAATGGGTTTGTGGGTGGAGTATGGATAGTATATTTACATTGAAATCATTTATAGATGGAGTATGGATAGTATATTTACATTGAAATCATTTGTAGGTGGAGTATGGATAGTATATTTACATTGAAACCATTTGTAGGTGGAGTATGGATAGTATATTTACATTGAAATCATTTGTGGCTGGAGTATGGATAGTATATTTACATTGAAATCATTTGTAGGTGGAGTATGGATAGTATATTTACATTAAAATCATTTGTGGCTGGAGTATGGATAGTATATTTACATTGAAATCATTTGTGGCTGGAGTATGGATAGTTTATTTGTATTGAGGTTGATGTTGCAGGGTATGCATGCTCTAAATCTATCAAAATCCATGATGCACAATTGTAAGGTGTATTATTTTGTGTATTGATCCTCTGAGCAGTGGTGCTTTGGGGCGTGTTATGCATAATCAGACATGTAAACTGTGGAAAAAGTCCATATTCACTTACCATGACGGCTGACACAGTTGATGATGCTGTCACAGGAGTGTATGCAGTTTGGCAGGTTCGGCAAACACTCTGCTCTGACGACGCAGCCCAGACAGGAGTGACGACGCTCTCTAGACATCACTGTTCCTCTTCATCTCTCCCAGCTAGTCATCCTAAGTTTTCTGTATCACTCTATGTACACAGTGACTGACATGCTGTGTCTTCAGTGTGGCAACAACACATTCACAAAAGAAAATGAAGAAAGTGCCCCGGAGGATGTTTCTGAATTTTTATTGCTGGCAAATATTATTCCAAAGACAAAGTAATATACTAAACATAGATGAGAATATACTGAACTTGTGTTTTTGGGATGTACTGATAATGTATAACAATATATTTCTTTGCCATTGGGATGGGATTAAGGTGAAAACTTAGTTTTCTCCTACACATGTACTCATTTCTCATGTATGCAGTCTGTCACAGGTAGTCTGTCAAGGTAGAGAGATAGTTTCACAAGAATGACAGAGAAAGAGACCTACGCAGGTACCTACAACAGTTTGTACTACTAAGGAAAGAGAGAAAAGAAAGACAGAGGAAGAAAAGGTGTTGAACATAAAATGGTGGAATCAAGCAACATCAGTGAACATCAATGTGGTTTTCTAGCTATATATACACAGTTAGGCCCAGAAATATTTGGACAGTGACACAATCTTCATGATTTGGGCTTTCCATGCCACCACATTGGATTTGAAATGAAACAGCTGGGAGGCAATCACTAAATGTTGGGTTTCCTCCTTTGTGATGCTTTGCTCGGCCTTTACTGCAGCTGTCTTCAGTCGTTGCTTGTTTGAGAGTTTTTCTGCCTTAAGTTTTGTCTTAAGCAAATTAAATGCATGCTCAATCGGGTTGATATCTGGTGATTGACTCGATCATTACAGAATATTCGACTTCTTTGCCTTAAAAAACTCCTGAATTGCTTTCACAGTATGTTTTGGGTAACTGTCCATCTGTACTGTGAAGCGCTGTCCAATCAACCTTGCTGCTTTAGGTTGAATCTGAGGAGAAATATATCCCTGTGCGCTTCAGAATTCATCCAGCTGCTTCTGTCACATCATTAATAAACACCAGTGACCCAGTGCCATTGGAAGCCATGCATGCCCATGCCATCACACTGCCTCCACTATGTTTTACAGAGAATGTAGTGTGCTTATTGCTTTCTTATTCCCATCATTCTGATACAGGTTGATCCTAGTTTCATCTGTCTAAAGAATGCTGTTCCAGAACTGGGCTGGCTTCTTTAGATGTTTTTTGGCTAGGTCTAATCTGGGGTTTCTATGTTTAAGGGTTAATTCATGGTTTGTGGTGACCCCTCTGTATTTACTCTCATGAAGTCTTCTCTTTATGGTAGACGTAGATACTGATACACCTACTTCGTGGAGAGTGTTCTTCACTTGGGTGGATGTTGTGAAGGGTTTTTTTTTTACTCACCATGGAAAGGATTTTGCGATCATCCACCACTGTAGTCTTCCAAAGCTGTCAAGGCCTTTTTGAGTTCCCGAGCTCACCAGTACACTCCTTTTTCCCAGAATGTACCAAACCCTAACCCTAACCCTAACCCTAACCCACTATCTCTCTGATGGATTTCTTCTTTGTTTTAGTCTAATGATGGCCTGTTTCACTTCCACTGAGAGCTCTTTTGACCGCATGCTGTGGGTTTACAGCAACAGCTTCCAAATGCCACACCTGGAATCAACTCCAGACCATTTACCTGCTTAATTAAAAGCCAATGCAGCCCATGAAATAGCTGTTAAGATAATTGTCCAATTACTTTTGGTCCTTAGAAAAAGAGGCAGCTTCATATTAAAGAGCTGTCATTCCTAAACCCTATCCTTCAATTAGGATGTGAATACCCTTAAATTAAAGCTGAGAGTGCCTACCTGTATGTATATATATATATATATATATATATATATATATATATATATATTTATATATATATATATATATATTGTTGCTGTCCAAAGAAACTTTACAGAAGAGGAAATAAACCAGGCTATTATGTAGCATTTCGATGGTCCATTTTTATGAAGTTTTCACACCATGTAAATGGTGATATCCAAATTATGTTAAAAGATAAAAATGGACAAAAACAGACATACAAATTTTGAGAGCAATGATTGATAATATGTTTTTTTATTTATGTTCTGTGCAAAAGTTGTAGACACTTGGAAACGTTATTATATTTATAAAGCTATTTTTCCAGCTTTTATTTACTCAGAAAGACCTTATTTTTTAAATATTAAACAGTATTAATACAGTAAGTAGTGCTTTTACATACGTCAATGTGTTTATTTAACCCTTTCCAAGCTTCTCCTTGTATAACCAACCCAGTATTATTTACAGTTCTCATGATTATTTACATCTGTTCTAATGATATCTGGTGTTCCTATTGCTGACTATACACTTATTACTAAGATAAGGAGTTTAAACACTCAGTTTGGATGGCTAAAACCTTTGCACACTTGCGTGTATATATATATACATCATACGATATATATAGATTAATTTGAAGCGGCCATCAGGAAACCTCCCTACTTTCATAAGTACTAGCTTACTAATGTACGACAGCCTGTTATTTTGGTGACAAGATGTTAAAATAACTAGAAGGCTCCTGGATTGTTCATGTTCCCATATTCCTACACCTGACACCGCTATGCTAACTGTCATTTTTTCTGTCACCACTTAAACTCCGCCCACAAAACATGTCATCAACACATCTCTGTCAGAACAATGTGTAATAAATGATTATTACATTCACTCAAAAGGTCCACACAAGTCACAGGTCACCTTTGCAACTCTTTTTTATTGCAACTGGAAGACAATACAGCACAGAAACTTGATGGTAGGTTGGAAAACAAAAAACGAACAAACAAACAAAAAAAATACAAACCAGAAATAAAAGGTAACCTTTTTTTCCATAGTGATGGACAAAGTGATATTTACATATTGATGAAATTGTCTTTGGCAAATGATTACACGTCAAGGAAATACAGAGTGCAAGTATGCCTCCATATCGACACTTCAGCCGGGTGCACATGCCATCAGACCTCAGAAAAACGGACTCCATCGCTCTCTGCTTTAAAAAATACAAAATAAAAGTCTTGCCAAAACAATTTTGTTTAAAAAATAATAATAATGGCAGTTAAACAACAGGAAAAACAAACAATGACAAACACAAGGAAACGAGAAGACCACTTATTTGCCTGGCTTGGGTTAATGCTTTCTGATGCGCCTCCACTCGCCTCTTCATCCTTTCACAGCCTTTATTTCTTTCTTTTTTGTTTGTTTCGCATTTTAGTTCTTCTCTCTGAAGAGAATCGAACGGAAAAGTTACGTAGTGAGTGTTGCCTTTTCTTCTTTTTTCATTCATTTATGGACAAATGACTTTTTCTGCCATTGTTTTTTTTATTATTATCATTATTATTATTATTACTATTTTCCCTCCGTTTGGAACAGAAGAGCATATTCAGCATCGTATTTCTGTTCGGTAACAAGGTTAATAAGGTTGGCTTGGGGTGAGGACGCAGAGATGAATTTCATATACACGTATGGTTCGGAACAGGCATGCCGACTGGAGAGATCACAATGGCGCTCACTAATGGCCCGGATGACATTCAAGACTACAGACATGGGGATAGAGACCGTCACCATGAGGAGGAGAAGGACCGTATGCGGATGAGCAATATACAGCCAGTAATGTGATATCAACAAATGTGAATATTATACATGGGGAATGCTACAACTCATCGACAGGTTTGTCTCACATAGTATCGTCAAGTACGTGTTGGCCGTTTTGCTGTGTAGAAAGTTTGTTATTACAGGCTTTGGCACTGACTTTATAAATAAACCCCAAAAAGGTAGCATTATTACCTTCAACCAATAAAAATGCTGTAAAATATATTTATATATTTATATATATACGCCGCTGCGCGTGTCGTGTATGTGAGACCTGCAAACTTAATACTGACGGTTTTCCTGAACGGTGCTACAACGCAAATCCTAAGAGAAGCCATGAGATCGCTGCGTTATCGTCGTGTGGTTTGGACCAGAGTCCTGTGCTGCGTACATATGGAAGACCCCCGGAAAGAATCACTGGCACCGACACATGGAGCACGGCACATGGAAGAAAAAGCAGGCGTGAAGCCGTGGCGGATGCGGAGGACCCACACTCACTACCAACTTCTCCTTACGGACACCGGCGGTGACCGCGCTGACCTCTCAAACACTGGAGCAGTATCGGCCGAGAGAGCTGAGAGGGGCTGATAGCATAGACGGAGGCCAGCCCGCGGACTGGCCGAGCCCTACTCGTGTAGTAACGTTCCCATATTGCACAGAGTGTTGCCCAACAGTCAGTGTTTGTCCCTGAAGAAGGTTATTCTTTAAATGCCTGCTTCGAAACAAGTACGATGAGGACAACCGACCAAAGAAAGACAACAAAACGAAAACAAGAAAAGTGACTCTAGGCCTCTTATCGGGCATAGAAATTCGAGGCGGTGCCTTTTTGTTCTCTAGGATCTATTATTTTTATGAAAATAATTCATGCTCCATGCTAAATACATTATTTACCTTACATGAACTTTTTGAATAAAAAAACATGTTTTTTGTTTTGTTTTGTTTGTTTTTTTTTTTACTTTTTCTTTTTCTTTACAGAACCCATGCAACACGATTTTGGAAAATCCTGCTGGCTACATTGCTTAAATTAAGAAAGGCCAAAAAAAGAAACAAAAAAAAAGGAAAAAAAAGAAAAAGTCTAGTGTAACTTTTATACAGTGTTATCCTGACTGGATGAAATTGCTTATTACATCATGAGGGTTAGGCAAAGAAAGAAAGGAAAACAAAAGAAAACAAAATCCACAAAACATTTCCACAGTCTTCTCATTATTATTCTTTTTTTATATATCACTAGAATACAACTGGCAGGTTTTGTAGCATCCATCAAAGGGTTATAGGCCATCAGTTTTATTGTGCCACAAAAGAAATATCACTATGTCACTGTACTTCATTAGAACAATATCACTCCTTTTGATTGCTTAGGGAAGAACGAGGGCAGCTATTAGGACGTCTCTATAGGTACGGATATATATACGGTACATTATTTGTCTCGGAAAAGCACTTTGACCAAGGCTTATGGCTTAGAACTTATTGAATCTGGATGGCAAAGACCACCAAGTGTTCTTTCCTCCGATGTGCTGCGTCGTCGGATCGGATTCAGGGCAGCAAGTGCAGTCACGCCTCACAGTTAAATAAAAAAAATGACAGAAAGAAAGAAAGAAAGAAAAAAAGATCCTCAAACTGGCCAACCAAGGGATTGTCTTTGGCACTGCCCTGCCCTGCACTTCTCCATAAGTCTCAGCAGGAAGGAGCACCGCGCTAGCAGCCAAACATCACCTACTAAAAGCCCTTGCTGCCCTGCCTCAACGCAGCTGCACCACCAACTCTCCCCCCAGGATGGTAGCATGTTGACTGGAACAGACTGTCATCTCTCTCTCTCGCTCTCTCTAAGCATGCCAGTGAGTGCGTGGACAAGGACGAGAAGGGGTAGGGGGGGGGGGGGGGGGGGGGCAGGTTTCTGCTTATTTCAATCACTTTATATCAATATCAGCCAAATAAAACCCGTTACTTAATTAGCTGAACATCTTAGAAAGGTTTTGCTATGGCTTTAATCTCCTTTGAAAAACAAAAAAACAAAAACAAACAAACAAATAAAAAAAAGAAAGACAGAAAGTAAAGAACCCTCGATAACAATACCTAGAAAGATAGGAAAACAAAGTGATTGTTGATATTGCCACAAATCAGTAGAATTCACCTGATGTCCTGGAAAAAAATAGTAAATTCTATTAAAAGTGATGTTTATTTCTTCCTCTTCTTCTTCCTCTTCTCCTTTTCCTTCTTCCTCCTTATCGCGCAGTCAATTAATTATTTTTCAGGGGCTCTTTCTGGCCCTTGGCCGTCCGGTTGGTGATATTGTTCAAACAGGCCCTGACGCCGGCCAGGTGGAGCAGAGAGCCGGCCGCCTCCTTCATCTCCTCGTCGTCGCTCTCCGGAGGCTTCTCCGTGCGCCTCTTTTTTAAGGGCAGCGTGTCACTGGCCACTCTCTGCTTGGCCTTTGTCAAATGTTGCCGTTTCTTATGCTGGGCCTGAGCCAGGGCCAGAGCGTCCACTGACCACTCCTTGGGCTCCTTCTTGATCTTGCTCTTGTCGTCCTCCTCCGTGTCGCTGCCGGCCTCGTTGCCATGGAAGCTGGCCTGGCTGCAGTCGTGGGGGGTTTGCTCTCCGGAGCTGGAAGATTTGGCGAAGCTGTAGTTGTGGTCCTCCTTGGGGTCGCTGCTGACCAGCGGAGAGTCGCAGGACGGCTCGCTGTCGCTGCGCATTCTGCAGCCGGCCAGGACTGACCTAGTTACACAGCAAAGAGATACGACACATGGTCAGATTTGTCTGGTAGGGCTTTATGATGACACGAACACAGTCACAGGGCCGATTAAACATCTGTAACTGTACGGTGCATACAGTCTGTACATAGACTCGAAGCCTCAAAAACAGAGATGTTTTGTGATGTCATGAAAACCAGCATATTGCCAGGGCAACACAACAAATTCCCGGGAGGCATGGCCACATGTATAGGCTCTTGAACAGTGTTGCAATTACAATAAGAGTTAAAACATGTGAACCTTTTCTCCTGTTAGCCTATTGGGCTGTGCTGTGCTGTGCTGGACTGTGGGGATGTTTAGTGGGGTAGTAGTTATATGGCTATTGATGACCTGCCTACTATCCCAGCCATTCAGTAGTGCTGAGTGGTTGGTCTTCTCTGCTGCTGTGCTCAATAAAAAACACTCGCTTTAAAGTAAATCATAGTATTGTGTTATTATTATTATTATTATTAATAATAATAATAATAATAATATCGTCATTTTCCAAATAAAAACAAGCATCTCCAAAAACTTTCCTTTCAGTCTATGGAACCAGATTTTTTTCCAAGCTATTTTAGAGCATTTATTTGGTTCATTCATCATTAAATTGTCACATAAGGCAGCAAGTTAAAAATTGAGATTTATTAGACAGTGATTGTATGCTATGCGTATATATTATATTTTTATTATTATTACATATCCCCTCATTTACACAGGTGTGGACGTGTGTGCACTTACTCAGCCACAGAACTGTAGCCAAACCAATTCACAATGAAGCTCTAAAAAGTGTCAATGACTTAAATAAAAGGCAGCCAATCAGAACAGAGCTCATTTTCATGTATCAGTTTTATAGGTACAGTAACAAAAAAAACCCATTTAATTATATGAGATGAGGCAATAATGTAACATGGTCATGTAAAAAATGGAACTATGACTGTTTGGTAAATAAACTCATGCATCTCATAAGTGGACCTAAAAAACATAAAATACCATATTAAAAAAAAGATACAGGCCCTTTAAAGAGGTGAAAATATTTATTATAAATACAAAATATATTGCATTTGTTTAAGGTTTTTAAGGGTTTTTGCACTATCCTTCTCAACAGTAAATAGTAGGGATAGTATATATATATATATATATATATATATATATATATATATATATATATATATATATATATGTATATATATATATATATATATATATATATAAAAACAGCAAGCATTAACTAGGCACTTTTTGAATTTTTTGAATATATATATATATATATATATATATATATATATATATATATATATATATATATATATATATATATATATATACAAACATAAATTCTTACAGTACAGTACAGTATAAGTTCTATGTCCCACAATAAGCTCATGCTACATGAATATTATATGGAAGTGAAGTTATATGTTATTATACAAGTATTGTGTAGGACCCTGAAAATCTCATACTTTTATTGAATTTCTACAGTGCCTCTCTGTAAGGGTAGTGCAGGCAATTTGCTGCTTGGATGAAGCAGCTTTATTTGGAAACATTTCTCTCTTTACAAAACTGGTCAACCTTGGTCAGGCTTCTTTGGTTCTGTTGAAGAACACCCGTCTTTTGTGCAGTGCATTACATTTTCAGCTGGATTTAGGTCATTCTTTAACTAGGCCACTCCAGGTCCTTCTGCCTTTTCATCCTCAAGAACCTGCACTTCTAGTAAGTAGGGTCACTGCAGTGCTGAAAGATTCAGTGGCCTTCAGGTGCTTTAGGGTGAATTTTACTCACTGTCTGAATAGAAACCCCAGTCTTGACAGATGGGACAAGTTCATGCAATGTAATGTTATTTTACTACATGTGTTTCCTGGTGACTGTGGTTTATATTAGCGGATCAGATAAAATACTCCAGTTAGCATCTTTTAACTCAGACTGAGCATCTTAGTGCTCTTTGTTTGACCTTGTTGAGAAACAATACCATAACATATCATATTGTAAGGAACCATACTGCAGCATATCAAATTATATAGTATCATATCATAGCATATTGCATTCCATCATATTGTTAAGAAAGCGTGTCTGGGGTTGTTTGTTAAACTTAAAACCTGCCCACAAATTCCTTGAGTTCACACTCTTTTAATGTCTGATGTACAATCAATAACACGGGCAAAACAAGGTAGTCAGCAAAACACTATTATTAGATAACGGATCTATTTTTATTTTAAGGCCTGTTCTATGCTTTTTACAACAGATAACTTTTACACTAACTGGACAGTGAGTGCATTTACATGCACCTAATAATTCGATCATAATCAGATTTCTGCTGATTATTCAAGTGGTTATGTAAACAGCATAATCCAATCTCTTAGATTGGATTAAGGCCTAGAAATCTGACTAAGAAATCTGATAAAGAGAGCTGTATTTTAGCTCAGTAGTCAGAAGTCTCAGAACATGAGGGATTAGAATATTTGTTATGTTCTATGTTCATATTTTCAGGTAAAATGAACATGTTAAAAAGCAGCATGAAGTTTTTTATGTTATGTTTATATCAAATGTTCCTCTGCAGGTTTATTGGCTGCTTCCAAAGTAAAATATCGCCTGACACACAAACTTTCCATTCCATTATCTCATCACACAAGTGCATAAAAACGTGGTGAACGGGATCCAAACAAAATCTGTAAATATCAGATTATTAAATACATGTAAAAGTATTCAGCGTTGATGACCGTACCACCGTCCCTCACTTTGAGCAATGATTCACAAGGCAATTGTAATAATTGGAAGCAACCTCACATATTTACAGACAAAACTTCTTATAGTTGCCCCCAAACAACTAATTAGCTTGTGACTAGTAAGACTAGTTAGGATGATCTAAGAGCATTAGATCAATATTTTTTTTTAAACATGGGTTAATTACGAGTTCTAATTAGGAGTAAGGACCTTTTCAGCCACTCCTTAGTATTGACGTACTGGAAAATCAAGTTGAGAGACCACTGAATTGTATTGAATCAAATAATGAATTGCAGAAATCATTACAATTCTGGTTCTTGTGCTAATGCTGCATATTATCCTGACATACTTAAACTGTTTAACTCCAAGTAATTCAAAAAGTGCCTAGTTAATGCTTGCTGTTTATATATATATTTTTTTATTTAAAAATATGGCTTAATAAATATATATATATATATATATATATATATATATATATATATATATATATATATATATATATATATATATATATATATAAAAATTAAGCCATATTTTTAAAAAGAAGACCTTTCAGTATTGCTGTTGCATGCCAGTTAACCTGTGGGGTAACCTGAGGCAAACCTTCTGAACACGCACACCGCCCACTAGCTGGAGATAGAAATGGCACGCACAATTATTTGAGCTATTTGAGTGACACACATTAAAGCAAACTCATACATTATCTTAAAGAGGTGTTGCGACGGCGAGCACTGTGCCCGGCAAACTGAACAGTCCACAGTGAGTCATGAGCTAATTAAATTAAACACTTCTCATGGCTTTGAAATGCACTTCAGCTCTGAAGTACCTCTCTAGCTGACCAACAACACTATTATAAAACTAATTAATGGAGGTGGGTTACAAAACGGCCTGGTTTTCAGCTGAGAAGTAATCGACGGGAATGGCAACGGGGCTCAATTATTTCCATTTATGTCTCTCATCAAGAAAGCACAGCATTAAAATAATGAAATGACTTTTCAATCAGCCTTCAGAGGTTGCTGGTCAGAGTTTATAGCACTTAGCTGCCCAGAGGTGCCAGGCCTGAAGGCTTTGCTTTTCTTTTTTTGTGTGTGTACCCTCACCATAAACATTCACTGCAAGCCTAGAAAAATAAACCACCAGAGCTTCTCCACTTCCTGTCTCGTTTGTGCATTTATGGCTCATGAATTATAGCCACAGCGCAGCAGGATAAGAAAACTGGCTCAATTATTAATGTCTAAATGCAGTGTCACTCATTTGATAGCAAGCAGAGGCTCGGCTCCGTCATCCCCGCTGCCCACAACACAATCTGTCAGCCAGCGAGTTAACATACCAGAGACACTACAGCAGATATGAGTGTATTTGTCTGTCATATCCATGAAGGTCACACAGGCTAGTATAGAGCCAATATCCTCCTCCTTATTTCTTATATTTTATTTATTTCTTTTTCCCTTCTGAGCTCCACTTATGTCATATGTGTTTGGTTTATATAATGAAAACAGTCCCTCATTTCTACCTGACCATTTTCCAACCACTCTTAATCCCTTAGAATTAAACAAGCTCCCCCCCTTACTTTACCTTTAAAGGAGCAGTGTGTAAAATGTAGGATCTATTAAGACCTACAGAACTATGTTTTCTGTAGTGTATAGTTACCAGTGACCATTAATCAATGTTTTCATTAGCTAAGAATGAGCCCTTCTTATCTACATAGGAGTGTGTCCTCTTTCAACAGCGGCTGCCACCACCATGTTTCTACAGTAGCCTAGACTAGGCAAATGACACACTGGATGCCAAGTATGCCTTTTATATTTGTGTTTTTGCACTGAATCTGTTACTTGGTGGTCCAGCTGGGAGATGAAGAAAAAAGAAGAATCCTTATCAAATAAAATTTTCTGCATTAATCGCTAGCTCTGTGCATATTATTATTATTACTATTATTGCTCCCTATTTATATAAATAGGATATGGCTGAAATGTTCACCAGTTACTTGTTCGAATTTTCCCGTGCCACCTTAAATGGTGCAGTACTTACATTCTGGCGCTGGTGTTTAGTTTCTTCTTCAATTTCACCTGTTCAACCTTTAATGGTGCAGTGTTTACATTCTGCCACTGACATTCAGCTTCTTACTTGGCTCCAACTTGTTTGTTAGAATTTTCTGAATCCACCATAAATGATGCAGCTGTTATTACAAAGCCTCAGGCACCAGAAAGTAACCAAAAAGTAACCTCATTGATTCTGATGGCCTTAATCTACTTATTGGGGGAAATGGTGATCTTAAGAGTCTGAACTGAATTAACATTAAAAACACCATAAAACATTTAAAACAGTGAGTCACTATGCGGTACTAATGATATGAGCATACCACATTGTGAGAAGTTTGAGAACCCAAGTTCTGCCAAACTGACCATCATCGTCTCTGTCCAAACAAAAACGAGTATCTCCAAAATGCAGACTTTAAAGAAGAGGGCCACGCCGTACTTTGTGTAAGTCAATGGATCCAGAGTTTGTTTGGGGCATTTCTATTGGTTAATTCGTCATGAAATATTTATATGATATTAACAGCAGTTGCTGTGTTTAAATGATGTAGAAAAATAAAATCAACAAAAATCAAGATATATGTTTTTCTTTGGACAGCGATGTCATAATTATATTTTAGTGTTAAAAGCAGATGAAAAAGTAAAGGAGGTAAATCCTAATCCAAGTACTTGGATTAGGATTTACCTCCTTTATATATACAGTACTGTGCAAAAGTCTTAGGCACATAAGCTGATTGTTTAAAAGCCTTTACCTTAATAATAAGTGTATTTTCACCAGTAAGAACACAAGATATGATTAGAACAGATGTAAATATCATCATACATAAAATACAAAGTAACATGAATATCTTATTGTGAAAGAAGTACATCATATCTTGAGCTCCAGTTTAAAGAACAAAGTGTAGTTCCAGATTTCTCCTGGACGCCCCAGACATTGTATGAATGTATTCAGTTCCTCCAGCAGCAAACTGGATTTAGCTTAATGAAGTACTGAGCAGTCAGAGCAGGTATTAGATGGGAACTGTAAATAATACTGGGTTGTTTTCACAAGGAGAAACTTGAATAGAGTTAAATAAACACACTGACATATGTAAAAGCACTACTTACTGTCCTAATACTGTTTAAATATTTAAAAATCTAAATATTTTGCTAAGCAAATAAAACCGCCCTGTCTGGAAAAATATCTTTTTATGTATAATTTTGTCCTCAAGTGCCTAAAACGTTTGCACTGTACTGTATATCATAAAACCTGCTTAATGCATTGCTTTGTTCCAATAGAACGTCTGTGACAAGCCAGTGAATGGCCTTCAGGGTAAAGACAGTCCCACATGCACACCTGTAAACCCTGAGGCAGGTATGTCCACAGCCTCATACACAGCCTGTCCACACCTGTCTCTCTGTGGATCTGTTTCAACTGGCACCTCTGATGGTTTCTCCACCACTCGGAGCACGGTGTTCCGAAACGCTATGATTTTCCACATGGAAACTGCTGACTTTTTTACTACAGGCATGGACCAAACCATCAGTAACCACAGTATGATGCTGGGAAGACATCTGTGTGGGAGCTGTAGACACGCAGGACCCGCTTCAGAAGCCCAGGCTTATGAATGTTTCACAGGATGAAAGGCAGGCCACTCACACCACTCAGGCCATTAAAATACTTAGTGTATGTGATCAATTATTCACCACCATCACATATGCAGGAGCGAGGCTTGTGCTTGAATAATAAGGTGAGCTGATGTTTGGCAAAAGCCTGGCTGGCCATAATGCTGGAAAGAGTTCACACAGGGACACGAGCACCAGGTCTGATGTGAGAAGATGGAACTGATTGCTCCTGCTATATTATAGCATATGGTTTATTGCCACATTGCTACATACATCGGCCCTAAACTATGAAGCCAATGGGCAGTTGTTGACCTTTGTCTGTAAATGTTTATGGAAAACTGGTACTTGGATTTTTCAGTCAACCTTACAGAATGCAAAAGCAAGTAAGATGTACACAGATCAGCCATAGCATTAAAACCACCTCCTTGTATATTTTATCAACAATACCTTTATGATTCTCTGTATACCTTGTTACCCTGTTCTTCAATGACCCGGACACCAGCACAGCACACACTAAAACAACACCATCATTTCAATGTCACTGCAGTGCTGAAAATGATCCACCTCCCTAATAGAACCAGTTGTGTTGGTCCTTTGAGGATCCTGACCATTAAAGAACAGGGTAAAATTGGATGAACAGTGTATGCAGTGAATCAGATGAACTACAGTCTGTAAGTGTACAACTACAAAGTGCACCTGTATTGTAAATTGAGCTGACAGAATGGACAATGTGTGTAGATGCAAGAAAGTGGTGGTTTTAATATTATGCCTGATCTGTGTATACCTTTACATAGAGAGCTAGTCAACATCATTTTGTTTAAAAGAAGTCCTCAGCTGCCTTGCCTCTCAGGCATTTTTTTTGGGCTGCTGAAAAACTTCTGAGATTAAACCTCTCATAAAAAAAGAGCAATTTAGATGTCTCTGTAATTATATTCAGGTAATAAAAATAATTATAGACCTATTTCTAATCTTCCATTCATAGGTAAAATTATTGAGAAAGTCGTCTTCATTCAGCTCACCAAATTCTTTGATGAATACTTTTGTTTGGACGACTTACAGTCAGGTTTTCGTTTCCATCACAACACAGAGGCTGCCTTTAAAAAGGTCTTGAATGACATTCCTGGCAAATATCTGCGCTAATACTTGTCTCGATCTTAGCACTGCACTTGACATCACTGGTTATGCCGCTCTTTCAGACATCATGTAAAATGGGGTAAGGCTTTTTTAAAGATTTCTTAGCTGGTTCTGATCATATTTGGAGGATAGGAGCCATATTATTCCTATCAACCACCACAAATCTAAATGGGAAACATTGACCTGTGGTGTCCCACAAGGGTCTGTTCTTGGGTCCCTACTGTTAATCTTTGTATGCTACCACTAATCCTTGAAAATTGTAAAGTATCACAGCCATGCCAGCGACATTAAGCTCTACTTAGTCACATTGATTTAATGCTTGGAGTCCATATATTACTGGTGAAACCAAATAAAGGAATGAGAGAGCTAGTGTTTGGTAGTAAGTTGAGGTCAGTGCTCATCTTGACACACTTGAGTTAGAAATCTTGGCATAACAATTGCCTGAATTTTAACAGCTGTGTAAATGCAATAATGAAAGCAGCCTTTAGTTTAAAAACCCAATGCCTCAACAAGACGTAGAAAAATGAATTCCAGAATCTTTCTCCAGCAGACTGGACTCCTACACTGGTCTTTTTACTGGCCTTTCCAGAACAATCGCAATCGGACATCTACAACTTATTCAAAATGCAGCTTCCAGAATGCTTAACAAGAGATCTGAGTACATTATTCCAATCCTCAAGTCACTGCATTGGCTACCAATTAAGTACTGAATTGATTTTTAAAGTGCCTCTAATTGTATATAAATCTCAGAATGACCAAATACATTGCTGATCTGCTTGAAGTATATGAACCTAATAGGCTTCTCCCATCACTAGGGACTGGTCAGTTAGTAGTGCCCGCTATCAGAACCAAACAGCTATCAGTCATTATGCTGCCGACTACTGGAACAAACACCCAGAAATGGTCAAATATGCACCAAATGTAGATTGTAGAAGTCCAGTTTGTGGTTTCTTATGCCTTTGTTTGATACTTCGCAAATGCCTTTCTGTGGTTCTAGATCTCAGGACACTGTAAGCTTAATCATTTCACATTATTTAAAGCTTCTATTCTTCTGTGTTTGTGTGAAAAGCCTTGAATTGCCGCTGTGTATGAAAGGTGCTATACAAATAAGCTTGCCTAGCCTGGCTGGAGTGTAACTTTTTAATATATGCATCCGAGCACACAGCACAATGGTCGAGGGACAAAGCGCCATTAGCAAAGATGTATTTGTCTTTCAGTCTCACCTTGCAAATGACGCAATATCACCAGAGGTTTTCCGTTCTGTCTGATCATAGCAGAACAAAACCTGACATGGCTCCAAGTCTCTCAGTCTGCCTTTGTGTTTGTATGCGTATTTAATAGAGCGAGAGAGTCTGTTTAGCTGTTTAACTGTCAATTAAAGTGGAAATACATTGGAGGCTGTCAGGGGTCACCGTCTCTGGAGGACGACAACTATAGTTCATTAGAACTAGTTGGATCTAGTAGTAGAACTAGTAGTCCTGTGTAGAAGATAAGAACAAAGATTAGCAGACGAGTGGAGAGTGGAGGGGACTGACCTGACTGCGGCCGTTCTGCTGCCAATAGGGCTGATGGGAAGGGGTCGGATTCCTGGGAAGAGGCCCTGGCTCATCATGCGAGCTCCGTTATGGATCACTCCCTGAGGGACTGCAGAGGAGAAAAAGGAGAAAAAGTCCATTATTGCTTATGCAGGTCTACAACACCAGCACCCATACGCACACGTGGTCATTATCACCACATACAAATACTGTAGCATGTGAGCACATATTATTCATCAGTAATCACAGATGGCATAATGATGAATGCTAGTCATAAAGAGACATACCAAGCGTGGTCGACAGTAATGTATTCTACGGAGAAAATCAGTGGATGGGGGAAATATTGATTCATTTTAAAGCTACTTCACCATATTTGATCATCGTGGCTCAAACAATTTCAACACCATTAGTGCATGCTGCTAAAATACCTCCATCTCCAGCTTTTCACGCAGCGAGCACACAATTTCCAATGCCGAAGCAGAGAGAAGAAGATCTTTTGACAATTTCTTGCAACTAAATATGTCTGAATATGGCTTTCAGATCTTTGTGAGAGAAGATAAAATAAGCATATGAAGCATCGTCGAAGAATAAGTGGGAAGTTAATAAAGCAGAGAGGAGAATAGTTCGGCCATATTTATGCAATTTTTTACGCTTACTTTGGATGTAGTCCATCACCCAAAACATGTTTGGTGTTCAAAAAGTCCTTCTTTAGTTTAGTCCTGGAGCTACAAGGCTAATGTAGCTAACATACACTGGAAGTCAATAGTCACCCTAACCTTTCTTTCCCCAAAACATCTCTCAACTGTCTCAAACCACATCCAGGTCTCCATTAAGGCCACTTAAATTTGTTTACTAGTTTACTGCGAGCTATGAACATGAACCAAATGCCAGAGTAAGGGTTCCAAACCACAAGGACACGTCTGTGCTACCTTAATGAAGACATGGATGTGGTTTTCAGGGATTTGAGAGAAATTTGGGTGACTATTAACTGTCTTTTTAATCATTAGTCTTGTAGTTCCATAATAAAATAAAAGCAATAGATGATAAAAGCAATAGATGTCCATTGTCGCTCAATTCTATTATTTTTCCAAACAGATCCACAAAAACCTCTCAACTTTCTCAAACCACATCCAGGTCTTCATTAAGGTCTCACAGATGAGTTAGTTTACTGGAAGCTATAAGCATGAACCTTCAAGTAAGTTAAACCAGTAAGTTAAACCATCTGGACGAGTCTGCACCATCTTTATGAAGACCTAGATCAGTTTGGGCGATGGTGAGTGAAGTTTTGAGGATTTATTTACAGAGAAGTAAAGGGTGACTTTTTATATCCAGTATTAGCCTCATAGTTCTGGATGATAAAAACACAAAATATTAAAGGTCACCCAAATCTTTCAAACACATCCCCAAAAAACTTCCTCAGCTGTCTCAAACCACATCCAGGTCTTCATTAAGGTTGCTCAGTTGTAAACTCTTAAAATCAACAAAACAACCAGTATGCTAAACCACATGGTCTGCACCACCTTTATAATGACATATCAGTTTGGGTGGTGGTGGGTGAAGTTTTGAGGATTTATTTACACATAAGACTTGGGTGACTATTGATATCTAGTATTTCTTTTCAGCCAGCATAAGCCTTGTTGATCCTGTTGATAACCCTAGATATCAAAGGTCACCCAAATCTTCCAACCATATCCCCAAAAACTCAAGCCACACCCAGGTCTTCATTAAGGTTGCTCAAATGTGTCAGCTTACTGTGAACCATAGAAACTAACAAAAAACAAAACTTATGTCTGTAAGTTAAACCACATAAACAAGTCTGCACTACATTAATGAAGATGGGTCAGCTTGAGTTGTGAAGAGTGGAGTCTGGAAAAGATTGACATCTAGTGTTTTATTTGAGGATTGGCATCATAGTTTCAGTTAATAAAAATGCTGATAGTATTTGTGGGGCTATTGACATCTAGTTAATGCCTTTTTTTTAATGCCTTTGTTTTAATGAAAGCCTTGTAGCTCCAGTTGCTAAAAGCATTAGATGTCAATAGTCACCCAAATCAAAGTGTTTTTGGGAAAAGATTTGTTTTATCATTGACATCAACTGTTTTTTCAACATCAGCCCTGTAGTTTCTGTTGACAACTAGATGTCAAAGGTCAGCCAAACCACAAACGCACCACCTTAATGAAAACCTTGTGCTTTAAGTGGGTTAAGAGAGGTTCTGTGGAGGTATTTGGGGAAAAGATTTGGGTGACTTTTATCATGAAGTTTTTTTT
Source organism: Megaleporinus macrocephalus (assembly GCA_021613375.1). Classification (NCBI taxonomy): domain Eukaryota; kingdom Metazoa; phylum Chordata; class Actinopteri; order Characiformes; family Anostomidae; genus Megaleporinus; species Megaleporinus macrocephalus. The sequence goes on from CM038712.1 coordinate 23,921,414, forward strand.
TGTGTGTGTGTCAGTCTTGTAGCTCCATTTGATGAAAGCACTGGATTACAATAGCCACGCAGATCTTTTATGTCAATAAGTCCCCCAAATCTCTCGTAACCCAGTCAAACTGCACAACTAAAGATTTAAACAACAAACATGCCTTTGCTGATTGACTACATCTGGGTTAAGCAGAAAACCGTGTAAATTAGATTTTTCCTTTAAGAAGAAAAGACAGTGGCATTCGTACATACTGTGAGTCATTGAATTAGCTGGTTGATCCTACTAAGTGGTGTAGACTTATTTGATTGATGCGTCCCACACAGGGTTGATGCTTTGTGCATCTAAGGATCTTTCGGATGCATCACAGAGATGCCGGCTTCTGTGTCTGGATCTATAAAACGCAAGAGACGAGCTCAGCTCCGCATGGCTTTGTTCTCATATGACCATTAAAACGGACATTTAGCCGCATGTGCAATCTCAAGCATTCATTTATCAGACAGCCTCAGAAACCTACATCAAGGTTCCAGCATGATGGAATGGAAATAGGAGAAAGCCCATTTTTGAGCTTGAGAGCGGACCTAAACAGACTTGACAGCTCCTCTGCCTTTGTTGATCCCAGTACGAGGCATCATCTCGGTGCCGTACAGGAAATGGACTCTGATTGAAAGCAGATGGCAAACGTGGAGGAAAAAAAAAGGGGGGAAAGGAAAAAGCAACTATCCGCTCGGAATCCAGCACACTCCTCTGCCCATTAGGCAGGAGCATTGTTGCCGTGGTAACCCCCTCCCTCTCCCTCATCCTTCACCCCCCCACCCCTTCTCTACAGTATGCCATAGTTTCCCCGACACACTGCTAGGTGACAGCGGCGCTGGAGCTGCTGCGGTGGTGTTGAGGAGAACAGCTGTGCTGGCAGCGGCCCTCTCTTGCTCCACCCCAAGGGACCCCAGCCTCTGAGAAAAGGTGAAGTGATGTCCCAAGACAGCGCGGGATGGGCCCGGCCAAGCGAGCGGACGATGCGAAACGACAAGAGGGACGCGGCCCTCCCCCCAATTAGCGTGGATGGGCTGGCAAACTGAATGGCTAATGAGCTTGCTCTATTGTACGCTGTACATGTTGAGCCATCGGCCCAGGCATCAGAAACAACAGTGAGAAACAAAAGGCACTCCCTGTGCTCAGCCGCACTAGGGCTTTGCTATGGGGGGGGGGGGAGTTAAGAGCTTTAGGTAAAAAAAAAAGTATTCAATAGCTACAATGACTGGCTAAGGCAGTACCACTCAGAGCCACTGTACTGGGACAGTAGCAACTGCACTCATGGAACAGCGGGGCATCAAGTAACTCCAGCAAGGTACAAACATGCATATTGCAAAAAACAAGTTCCTTTAGCACTCCACAAGAAAAACAAATGATTAAAGCTGACAGCTCATTTAGCATTGCACTATTAGAAGTACTTATTAATACTTAAAAAGTCTGTTGCAGTTGTGAATGTAATTATGTGTAGGGAATGGGCTCTCACTATTGGTTATATCAGTTAGTACTAGTTAGTAATAGTCCCACCTTTCTCCACTCGTCCAACTCAATAATCTCAGTTCTTGTCTTTTACATAGGACAGATTATTTTAGCAATTGAATGATTGACCAAAGATTTCATAAATGGTCAAACTATTAAAATGAAATTTCAAAGTTTTCCCAAATAGCTTGCTTGGAAACAACACATGTTTACACCATTAAAATTACTTTGTTCAAGAATGTATACAGTATGTGGCACAACATGCATATAATGCATATATTAATATAATATATTTCTATTTGCCAGCTGCCTATTCAAATGCTCTCTTCCACAGGTGTCAGAATGTAACTGCAGCACTATTTAAGGTGGAATGAAAAATTCACAGGACAATCTGGGGAATAGGAAGCTGACTTCTTGAACAAGATCTCATCTTTAACAAGATCCCGTACAACTTTAAGTGGTTAGTTTGCTCTGCACATTTCACTCTGGACACTTTTTCCAACACTTGAACAGTATTGAGCAGCTTCAGCTCAGTGTTTAACACTAAAGAGACTGAAATGACGAGCAGTTCCACTTTTATTAGCATCACAACCCCAACAGTAACCTGTATTAAAATGTCTTATTTCGTCTGAAAGTGTCCGCCCCTGCTATCGTCTGCTCCTGCTCCAGCTCACCCTTGCATAGAACGCAACCCTGTCTTGCAATGCAGGCAAATCTACAAGCAGTGAAGTAATTTTAAAATGTAAGTTATTTTGATTCTCTCTGGTGTTTTAATGTGTTTCTTGTCATATAATCACACAAAACAGCATTTTATTTACAACTTAGCAACGAGTCGTTGACCATTTTGCTGTTTTATTCTCGAGCCATTAGCATTTATGCTAGCGTATTTTTAAGCCTTGGGCTATTGTTTTGGATAGCAGGCCGGTAGTTTAGCAACTAGCTAAACCATCGGTCGCGTGCAGAGGTCTCATAATCTGTTTTATGAGGAGAGATGTCAGACAGAACGCTGCTACTTAAACAGCTGTCTTGCTAGACAGTGCCTACCTAGACAGCTCGCTAGGTTTTAAGACAGACCCTGTGTGTAAGCTAACTTATTTACACGGAGTCTTATTTTATTTAGTCTATTTCGACGTGTTGCTTCTGCCTGATCATCGTGGCATCTCGCCATAAACCAGCCAATCAGAGCTCACCAAAAAAAGGACAGCTCACTTTTTAGGGCATTTTAGGGCAACATCATAGGGTGTAAATGGGTGTGTAAAACTGCATCTGGCCATTTTTCACCCCACCTAAAGTCACATACCTTCTATGTAGAACAATCAGAGAACAATCTAAATACTGAATAAATGCACTCTATGGCACATTTAAGCAATGTTTATGTAATTAATCATCGTTTTTCATCCAAACATACTGGGCTTGGTTTGCCATGATATGGAGTCTTCAATAAATCATCATTTACTTCAATTAAGTAATCAAATTTAATTGAGCAATCACGTCAGCCGTCGTAGTAAGTGCTGTGTATTGTGTGCTGGTCTGATGTATTTCATGGTGTCCCTACATGAAAGACAGAGTGAGCCGTATTGGAAGTAATTAATTGTAATTTAATACACAAGACAATAGTGTTGAGTTTGAAAGGAGCAACTTTTCTTTCTTTCTCTCGGAGGTGCCCTGGCCCTCTTACTGGAGCCATGCAGAGTGCAGTGAGTGGGACGATGCCACAGGGCCGCTCTCTTTCTCTCTTTCTCTCGCTATCCTCTTCATCTCAAGCGTATTAATGTCCTGGGCAGATGGCCTTGCACACACAGCTCCCATAGCATTAATCTGCACATCTCTCTTTAACTACACAGCACTCTGTCTTTCTTTCTTTCTCCCGCTTTTGTTTTCCTTCCTCAGAAGAAGACTGGCAAGCTTCTGCAAAGTGACCTTGAGTATGTGAAAGATGCAATAGTGATAAAACCTCCAGGATTTCAGTGTTGTTTAACTGCAGCAGCTAAAAACATTAACAGTGCACTTGTAATCCAAATGCGCACTTGTAACTCGACCAAGAGGCAAGCAGGTCTTATCACTGATTAGACTGGTCGATGCTCAGCTCATTCACATAAAGGATGAGAGAGCAGGGACAGCACTGTGAGCATCAGTGGGTACTCAGTCAGTTATACTCTCACCACTAACACAGACATTGCATTATGTGTAAATTATATAAACCATTCAAACCATCACCTATACGCAGCTATATGCAGTGTCAGCTTTATCCAATGAGTGGCAGCCAAAAAAAGATCAAAGATAAAACTGTTTTGTGCATTTTGTGGTGCTAATATTTGTTTTGGCTTAGACAACTAGAAGCAAAGGATCTAGGCTCTGTCTAATGACTGTGAATAAGGCTAAATACTCAGACTGTGATCAATGCATGTTTAGATACTCATGCTGTGATTAATCCAGCTTCAGATACTCAGGCTGTAATTAATTCAGTTTAGATACTCAGATTTTGATGAATCTATGATTAGATACTTAGACGTTGATTTATTCAGGTTTAGATACTCAGACTGTGATGTATCCAAGTTTATATACTCAGGCTTTAGACCTCAGATTAATCCAGGTTTAGTTCCTTAAACTCTGTGTTTAGTTGCTCAGACCTTCATTAATCAAGGTTTAGATGTTTGGGCTGTGATCAATCCAGTTTTAGATACTCAGACAGAGATTAATCTGTGTTTAGATACTCAAACTGTGAATAATCCAGGTTCAGATACCAAGGATGTGATGAATGCAGGTTCAGATACTGAGGCTGTGATTAATCTGTGTTTAGTTGCTCATACTGTGATTAATCCAGGTTTAGATACAAAGACTGTGATTAATGCAGGTTCAGATTCTCAGACTGTGATACATCTAGGATGAGACACTGAGACTGTGAATAATCCAGGTTTAGATACTGAGACTGTGATGTATCCAGATTTAGATACTCAGACTTTAATTAATCAAGGTTTAGATACTTGGACTGTGATTAATTCAGTTTTAGACACTCAGACTGTGATTAATGTGTTTAGTTGCTCAGATTTTAATTAATCCAGGTTTAGATAATCAGAGTGTGATTAATTTGTGTTTAGATACTCAGATGGTGAATAATCCAGGTTCAGATACCCAGACTGTGATTAATGCAGGTTCAGATTCTCAGACTGTGAAAAATCTAGGTTTAGATACTCGGGCTGTGATTCTTTTTGTTTTAACCAAGCTTAAAATGATGTGTGATAGAGAGCCCTGGATGCTGTGTTATAATGAATGCTGTAATTTAACCTGCATCTAAGAATCCACAAAGTAGCCAGTTATAAATGTATATAATTTAGACAACTTTTGGTAGTCATTGTTATTAGCATTGTTATTATCAGCTTCCAAGATTGAAAAAAAAAAAAAACCCTGCCTAGGGCCCCCAAAATGCTAGAGCCAGCCCTGCCTACACACTGTCATAGCACTGTTGGTCCAGCAGGGGGACTGTGCATATCAGAACCCAGTCTGAATGAGTTCTGCAGTTCAGCCCTCTAGACACCTTCACAGCCGTTTACCTAATTAAAGTAAAAAGTGACTTTGAGACTAATATAGCTTAAAAAAGGAAACTTTCCTTGAACCACTTTGACTCATGAGTCTATTTTATCAGGGCAGCGCAAATCACATAAAACACAGAAATTCAGTTGAGTCTCCCAGAGCTCCTGATAATGGACTTGTTTACGTGCACATGGGCAATAGCTCCGTCTTGCCTGCGTGCTGATCAGATTTGAGCTCTATTGACAGGCCGGGCTCCTTAGGCAAAGTAGAGTCTTTGGCAAAGGGGGGGTTTAAAACGTCTCTTTAATGGCGCCTCTTTCTGTTGACGGAGGAGTTCGGGAGAGCCATGGGCCTTTGTTTTCACACAATAAACTCACACGGCTGGCGGCGGTGCGATTTGTACATTCGGGCCTATGACACGCACGGCTGGCTTTGTAGAGAGCACCTCCTTTAACACACAAAAGCTGAGCGTCGGGGACCCTCCTGCAGGATCTGACCGCGTCCTCCCTGACCGCTCCTGTGAAGGAGACGTGTGCTCTGACACACTCCTCTCGCCACAGGCAGAGGTCAAAGGTCGCGAGCCGAGCTGCTCAGGCTACCGAATGAAGGCCCGGGTTTGTTTATGGCTCTTCAGTCTATTGAGACGAGAGCTTTTGCCTTAAGGGCGCTTCCCCACTTCAGTGGAAGACAAATAAATAAATAAATACATAAATTCTAAAGCAGAACTATCAGCATGTTTGCTTGTGTGTCGGAATCTGGCGAGACAGTTTGTAATCGTAATGAGATGTTCAGAGCTTATCTCGCCAATGGTACAAATCGCAGACACGCTTCTTTGAAGGGAAAACAGGATGTTTATTGAAAGAGCAATTTAGTGAGCTTTGATATCATGTATCTTTAATTCTCCTGATAATTAGGAGCTATCTAAAAGAGTCTGCATCTTATGGATTTTAGTTTCATTCAAAATGACATGCAAACATGCACAAGTCCACACACACACACACAAACACTGGCTCGTTTTTGTACCGTGTCAGGACGTGGGCTTGCACTTGTAAGTATCTACACACAATAATTTACCTAGAAATTTCACATGTACTACATATACACTACTGTGCTAAAGTCTGAAGCACCTAAGCTAATTGTTTCAAAGCCTCAATATTATTAATAAGTGTATTTTCACCAGTAAGACCCCAGATATCATTAGAACTGATGTAATTAAGCATACATACAATATAAAGTAATATGAATATCTTATTGTGAGAGAAGTAGATCATATCTTGAGCTCCAGTTTGAAGAACAAAGTGTAGTTCCAGATTTCTCCTGGACGCCCCAGACATTGTATGAATGTATTCAGTTCCTTCAGCAGCAATCTTGATTTAGCGTAATGAAGTACTGAGTAGTTAAAGCAGGTATTAGATGAAAACTGTAAATAGTACTCACGTATGTAAAAACATTACTTATTGTATAACACACAGACATATATATATATATATATATATATATATATATATATATATATATATATATATATATATATATATGTGTGTGTGTGTGTGTGTGTGTGTATATACAGTTGTTGGTGTATTTTGTCCTAAAAGTATGCAAAAAAACAAACACAGACACACAAAGACAAATACAAGTGCACGAACAGAACAGATGTGAGCCAAAGGAATGAGAGAAAAACCTATTTGTTTTGCAAAACTGACAATGAACTGAATTGATTGAGCAAAGAAAGTCAGGTGGAATAAATCAGGCTTATCATGAGCAGTGCTGCCTTAAGCAAATTACTTCTCGACAGGAGCTCAAGCAGCTCGTCTATGAAACCACATCCCTACCGAGCGGACACAGGAGAAGGCGCCTTTGCCAAATATGCAAAGGAACAGCAACCCAACGACAAAACAAACAACACGCACCCAAAACGCTGGTGCGATGAGACATTTCCCTCTATTCCTGTCTTCTTTCATTTGGGCTTTGGCAGTGGGGTTGCTGGCTGCTCCCAGCTGCTCCCCGCTCTCTTTCTCTCTCTCTATTTCTTTCTCTCTCTCTCTCTTACCATGGTTGGAGCTTAAGCTCGCTCGCTCTGACTGCTCTGAGATCAGCTCCAGGAGAAACTGTACTGCCTGCTGGGCCATGAATATCTGATCCAACCAGGGCAGAGCATTCAGATTAACTGCAGCTCGACTTAATGGTGAGATATGTCCTCAGCAGTATCGCAGAAATGGAACCGTGCCAGCAACACACATGCAATCTGCATTCGGACGCTGCCGTCATATCACTCCTGTGTCTCCTCTACTTCGTCCTCTACTGTAGACTCTCAGACAAGGAGGTAGAGATAGGGAGAGAGAGAGAGAGAGACACGCACTGTGAAAAATGACAGGGTGTGCAAATGACAAATTCCAAGCACTCTGTAAACTTGGCACCTGCTGGTGGGCAAATAAAGCCTGTGCATTTAGCTTAATTCTTTTCCCCGAAGAACGATAGGCTGCAGATTGGATTTGGGGAAATCGGTTTTCAGCTAAAATATTTCCGTGTGATAAATGACAACATTAGGCGAAATTAAAAAGCTGATGCAGCCAACAGACAGCGCTATCTTCTGGGCAGAGAAGCAAGAAATCCAATGCACCGACCATGTCTGCACCCCCTAAACCAGGACAGTATAAAACAAACAGTCAGGTCACTACAAGAATAAACAACATTTTAATATTTACGCTCTTGCATTCCAGCTCACAAACACTCATAGACAGATTAGAACAAAATTAAAGACCAATTAATTACGCTCCTTTCATATAAACTTGTTTTCTCTCATACTAATGAGCTCAGAGTACAACAAAAAACAGCCTGGGGTTCAAATAATTTTACATCTACTCAATATGTAGTATTACATGTTGTGAGCTTGTTGTGTTGGTATTACAAATAGTATTGTAAGAGTTTTACCCATCCATACATCTATTTTATCTACTCAAAGTTTCTTAAATTGTAATCATTTTAACTGCATTGGAACAAGTAATATTATCTGCATTACTCCTAAAAATAATCTTGCCTGTAATATTAACAATCAATTATATAATAATCAATTATATCTTAAAATAAGTGATATTACCTGCATTGTGTCATGAAATAATGAATATTATCTACATTATATCCTGAAATAAGTGGTTTTATGTTGATAATGCATTGAAACGGGTGATATGAGCATGATGAAATAAGTGATATTATCTGCATTATGGTTTGAAATAATAAACATTTTTTGTATTTTGGTTAAAACAAGCAAAAGTATCTGTAAATACATTATAACCAATTAGTCCATCTCAAATGGCGCACTGGTCCCTTTATAGGTTTGACTTCTACAATTAAACTGTGCCCTGCAGTACAGTGAAAACGTTCTAGGCACCTGAGAAAATTTGAATTAAAAAGCTAGCTATTTGGTTTATAGGAATAGGGATGCAGGGAATAGTGAGCCATTTGTGATTCAGCCAATTTCTCTAGATACAATTATTTAATCAAGTTAATTTTTTTGTAGAAGTGTACCAAATGAAACTAAAACAACTCATAATAAGAAATATCATTTACTTATGATGTAATTACTAAATTGAATATGATGTAAGATCACTTGCCAAGGTTTTATTTTTGCACTGCTGCCCTGATCAAGTTGTAAGCAAAACATAATAATAATGTTGTTATCCAGTAACAGAGATTACGAATGGATATTTGAGCAGCAAAATAATTATGAGTTCATTTTCATATCTGGAAAAAACACTATTTGCAATCTTTCGTTCCTCGAACTGGTTCAAGGCCCTGCCCTAAACGATCTCCCACAACAGCAATGAAAGCGCTTAGCCACGATGATGGATTCAGCGCGGGTTGCTCTGAGATGTCCCGTCAGAGACATGTCTAGCAGATTAACCAACTCTCTCTCTCTCTCACTCTCTCTCTCTCTCCTCCTGTCTTCAGACCCAACATAAAGCTTCTTCAGCACGACCAAGTAGGCCTCACTTTGAGCCTCCATTGATCACACACACAAAAGCTTGAGAGAGGAAGACATTCTGTTCCAGATCCCTCTCTTCCCCCAACAGACACTGACACAGCGCACGACGGAATCAAAGATCGGAGTGAGAAAAAAAAGAAGAAAATATGTTTTTCAGGATAAGTTGAAGTCTGAGAATTTGAGTGTAAGAGGAGAAGCCGGAGAAGCCACGCTGGAATGGATCTGAGGGGCCTTTGTAGGGCACGCAGAGACAAGTGACCTCCTTAGGGACCAACTGCACTCACGTCTCCTTTAAAACTATTTACACTGCTGCCATGGCAACCGCGACGCCCCATCACATGCACACTCGGCTCGGAGGAGTTCAGGCGGCGGGGGCAGCTAGAAATCTCCCTGTCGCTCCATGCAGGCTGAGCCCAGGGTTAGAGGAACAGTTCAGTCAGAAAATAAGGTTAATGCTGCTAATGGAGCAGTTTAATGATGAAGTTCATTTTGCTAATGAAACAGTTCAGTCGGGGAAGCTAATGTTGCAAACGGAAAAAAAAAATCAGTCAGAAAACTTTACTGTTGCTATGGAAAGAAGTTCAGTCAAAGAAAAACAGTGCTAATAACAAATCAATCAGAAAAAGGTGATGTTCTTAATAGAACAGTTTTAGTCAGGAAAAGATGCTAACAAACAGTTCGCTCAGAAAAAGCTAATATTAACAGAACAGTACTGTCAAAATCAGCTAATACTAACAAAACAGTTCAGTCAAAATCAGCTAATACTAACATAACAGTTCAGTCAGAAAAAAGCTAATCCTAACAGAACAGTTTGCACAAACGGCTACAGTACAGTCAGAAAAAGCTAAAGCAGTTAGTAAGACAGTACAGTCAGAAAAAAGCTAATGTTCCTAACAAAACAGTTTAGTCAGAACAAACCAATATTAACAAAACATTTTAGTCAGAACAAGCTAATGCTAACAGAGCAGTACAGTCTGAAAAGGCTAATGCTGTTAGTAAGACAGTACAGTCAGAAAAGGCTAATGCTGACAGAACAGCAGTTAGAAAAGTCTAATACTTACAGAACAGTTCAGTCAGAAAAAGTTAATATTAACACCACATTTCAGTCAGAAAAAGCTAATGTTAACAGAACAGTACAGTCAGAAAAAAAGATCCTAACACAACAGTACAGTAGAAATGTTGCTAACAGAACCAACAGAACAGTTCAGCAAGAAAAAAGCTAATGCTGCTAAAAGAACAGTTAAGTTCAGAAAATGCTGATGTTGCTAAATAACAATAAATTATAGATCAGCTGGTTACCAGCAAACCAGCACATGCTGTGTTTTGGATGCTGGTCAACCAGCATGACCACCTATACCTTTACATAAAGAGAAACCACAAGTCAAAACAGCTCAGTAATAAAAAAAGCTGGTACAGTTGGTGTATGTCTGTGTGTATATATAATGTATTTCTTTAACTGAGGAAAACCACAGGCAGGTTTCACTGGTACTGCGCTCCAGCTGAACTGGCCTTTAGTAGAAAGCAGCTGTAAGCAAAGTGTGAATGCTCTTTTTAAGTCTTTTTCATTTTTTTGTTCTGGCTCTTTGCACTGGCTGGCATCAGTTGAAGAGAGGCAGGCTTGTTGCCAGCAGAAGTTTTAACGCTCGCCGTGTGAGCGCTCCTTTGATTCCGCAGACACCACAAATGTGCTCCAGTGATGATAAAGCGCGCGTAAGGGAAAAATCTATTATTCACACAGCTCAAAACCTGCCTTTCACTGCAGCACAGGCATCTGATGGGCTTTTAGCTCACGTTCAGGAGAGCAAAATTAACAGCACTTCAGCCTGAATGCACATCGGCGGACGCCAGTTAAGCCTTTTAAGTGACACAGAAACAAACACAACAGGTACTCAGCCAAATAAACATACGCTGGCGCGGTGATAAAGCACGAGTCTCTTAATCCCACAGAAAACACACGAGTTAAAACTGCACTGCACAGAGGCAGCTTGCAATCACCCATCAATAATAATAATAATAATAATAATAATAATATTAAAATGTGGGGTTTGTATGTTCTCCCTGTGCTTGAGTGGGTTTCCTCTGGGTACTCGGGTTTCCTCCCACAGTCCAAACACATGCATGTTAGGCTGATTGGTCACTCTAGTGTGTGCGTGAGTATGTGTTGGTCACGTAATGGACTGGTGACCTGTCCATGGTGAACCCCCCGTTTGCCCGATGATGCTAGGATTGGCTCCAGCCACCCCATGACCCCAACTAGCAGGATAAAGCGGAAGATAATGGAGGGATGCATGGATGGATAACAACAATAATAATAATAATAATAATAATAATAATAATAATAATAATAATAATAATATAAAATTTGTACTTAACTTAGGAGTGTCACTACTTACAGTATAGTTACACAATAACAATGCATGCAACCATAATGGAACTACTAGTGGTGGATTATTTGTTATAGAAAGATTACAGAAGTAAAGCTTATGTACTTGTATACACATGTATATCAACTCCTGTTTTGCTCATGTTATTACACATACAAATTTTAATACAGTATATTGTTGTTGTCCAAAGATAAACATGTATCTCCATTTTTGTTTTTTTTGGGTTTTTTCTACATAATTGAAATGCAGCAGCTGCCATTTACACTGTGTGCATTTCATGATGAATGGACCAATAAAGATGCTCCAAAATAGCTTGGACAAAGTTCTGGTTCCATTGACCTACATTAAAAGTAAAGACAGTTTTTGGTCTCTCCTGTAAAGTTGCCAATTTGGAGATACTTGTTGTTCTTTGGACAGCGGTGATATATAACAGCATGTATTCTCTTGTGTAATTGCACTTGTGTAAAGAGAGAACTGCTGGTCTTTCTGATTATAACAAGTGGCAATATAAACTAATTATAACAGTTATCTGAAATGTTGTTATCTACATGTTTATTTCAAGATCCACATGTGTAATTATACAATCTGTTCTTCTGTAACTACAACTACAACAGCAGTAGTTAGATTACTTTTACATGTGTTGTTAATGTGTAACTACACAGTTATTAAAGACACTTAATAGAAAATATGAGCAAAAGTTTCACCATGTAAACACACAATTGAGGATGTCCTCAAAAAGTATGTTTTTCTTAGAAATATTAGTGAGTACAAATATCTTCAGTTATTTAATGTTCTTCAATGGTTAGGACCCACAGAGGACCACCACAGAGCAGGTATTATGTGGGTGTTGCATTAATCTCAGCACTGGAGTGACACAGTGACATGGTGGTGGTGTGTTAGTGTGTGCTGTGCTGGTGTGAGTGGATTAGATGCAGCAGTGCTGCTGTTTTTTTTTTTTTACAATCCAGACAAAAGCATCCTGTGGGCAGCATCCTGTGAGCCCTGATGAAAGACCAAAGAACACAATTTGAGTATCAACAGATGAGCAATCGTTACTGAGTTTGCATCTACAAAGTAGACCAGCAATGTAGAAGTGTCTAATAGAGTTTAGTTAGATCACCATTTAGTTAGATTAGATTAGATTAGTAGTTAGATTTACCCTGTTATTAAAGGCACTTAATAGAAAGTAGGGCCAAAAGTTTTAATGTGAAGAACTCAACAAATACATTTTTACTTTTATTTTCTTTAATATGTAAACAGTTTGATTTTATACTGACTTAAAACTGGTGGGATGTTTCAATAAAACCATGAATTCAAATGCACAGAAATTTGACTGACTGGCAGAAGAAAAAGTCTTTAGTTAAAAGCTACAAAACCGTAAGTTAAAAGCTTATGGGATCGGTCCAAAGCTGTTTTACACAACTCACTTAAGATAAGGAATTATGTGGATTTTTCATAAAGGCTGCATAATTAAATCATTGTAAACAAAGTCATTCAGAGCGGTTTGCTGTATAGCCTAATTCTGGCTTTCACACACAAGTGTTTGTTGACTATGGGCAGATGTAGCTGCAAGCAGGCCGGAATAGCGCCAGATGCCGTACAGCTACATGCGGTTTTGCTTCATGTCTATATTTATGGGCCCATTCTGGCATAAACACTGTAGACCAACAGTGTACTTGGACCAGATTTGGTCCATATTCATTAGTTCTACTCACTTTACAGCGTGTGGACCAGAGGACCCAGACTATATCAGGTCCGAACTAACCCAATGGTATGACCCACAAGTAGGCCTAGCAAGCAATTCATAACCATTTTACTTACTACCCAAACCACCAGTGAGGACCTAAACAGATATTTTATTCCAAGTGATTTTGGAGCATTTCTATTGGTCCATTTATCATGAAACCTTCAAAGGATAAGAAGAACAGCTTTCATGTTCAAAATGATACACGGAAAATTAAAATTGATGCATATTCTTCTTTATAGAGTGATGATATATGATGTTATCAATATTAAATAGTAAATCTATTTCTCCATTCTGTCATTACTACACCCTGCAGCTACATCACCAGCACAAGAGCTTATAAAAATACTTTTTAATACAAAACCTTATGCCATGATGTGTCAGATATCCACAGCACATTAGAAAAATTTCATATGACGTTGTTTTAGAAGCCCTTAAGCTTCAGGCTAAGTATGTTCTCTTAGACACATAACTGATTACAAGTATCTTTCAGTTCTTTCATGTTCTTCATGAAAAGGCACTACCACAGAGCAGGTATTACAAGGGTGGTGCATTAATCTCAGCTCTGCTGTGTCTGATCCTCTCACATCAGCACAACACACACTACCCACCACCACATCTGTGTCAAGTCTGTGTCGCTGCAGTGCTGAGAATGACCTAGAACTCAAAGAGAACCTGTTCTGTGGTGTTCCTATGGGGGTCCTGACCATTGAAGATCAGGGAAACAGATGGACTCCAATCTGTAATCATAGAACTATATGGGGGGGAGGCTGATAAAATGCTGATAAAATGCTGATAAAATGAACAGTGTGTGCAGATACAGAGGGGTGTTCCTAATAAAGTGGTCTGTGAGTGTAAATCCTCATATTCGGTCGAACTTGTGCAGATGCACCGTAAAAAAGGGGGCTCGTTAAAGAGGGCTGTCCTCTTTTCGCTGCTGTTATAATGAGATTTTTTTACAGAGGAAGTTTTTAAAGGCGAGCGTCCACAGAAGCGGATGGTCCAGTTGAATAATCAGGCAAAAGAGGGGGAGAGAGAGAGAGAGCATCCTCTGGAAAAAAAAGGACTACAGCAAAAGGTCAATTACCATTTTTATAACGATGCGGACCGGGATTTGCTTGTTTGTAATAATGACTGTGTTTAATTGTGCAGTTAATCACATGAAATGCCTTCCCAAAATACTGCGCATGCACAAACCCCAGCCACAGAGTTTACATCCTCCCCAACACTGAGAGGAGGACTGGACGCAGAGATAAAGAGAGAAGCAAAGAAAGGCAGGCCACTAAAGCCAGCTATTTCAGGTACTTTCTTGTGTCGGTGTTTTATGCTGTGTTTTATTCCCAAAGCAGGGAGAGCTTATGAAAGGCGGCATGAGCTAAAAACAGAAAGCGCGCACTGAGCCGCTTCATTTTCATAAGATTAAAGCAACTTTTGCATCTACAGTAGCTCGCCTCTCCGTCGCGCTGTAAACCAGGCTCGCAGCCATGGGCCGCTTCAACGCCGAGGCAGCATGCAAAGCATGTTTACGCGGGTGCGGTCACGTGGGCCGTGGTGGGATTCAGAGAGGAGCCAGTGATTTCCCTCAGGTTCCCGCAGCAGGACCTGCGCTGCTGCACAGCCTAAAGGAATGCTGGGAGATTAGGGGCTTACAGCCGCCACATTAGCTGCTAAATGAATCCTGCACTGTCACTGGTAACAAGGCCACCTAGCAGTCAGATCAATTTCACTGTGCTCCAGCTCCGCCCAGTCCCCAAACGCCTCTAAACATGCACACAGTCACGCGTTACACTCTGCTCCTGCCTTTCTGAGGCTCTTCCATTGCCCTCCATCTGACTGTCGCCAGGTTGATGTGCTTAAAGGGGATATTTCAACGCTTTGTTCAACATTTCTGCATAATTCAATCACTTGATGTAAACAAAGTGACGCAGAGCGCTTTGATGTGAAACGTTTCCATCTACAGAAACTTACGGAGCCGGGATTCTTCACAGCAGCGGTGATTAAAACTACCTCACAGAAACACATTACATGGTTTGGTGAGGAATGTGTTGCCTGATGCTCAAATATTTGACAGCTTTGATAGATGGCTTTGGTCTTAAATCTGTTTTTTATACATGTTCACAGCTGAGTGATGCATGCCAAGCATAGAGGCCCAAAAATGAGTTGGTTCTCCGAAGAACCTTTCAATTAATTATGTGACTTGGTTAACAAGCTGAGTTACCAAACTTGTAATATTAAAATCACAGATTATTAACATATTATTAGTTCAATGAGCTCAACATTTCAGGTTAACCAAGTTAACCTATGTTGAAAAGCTGCATAATTTTTATAGTGTATTTTTCTAAATGAGGTCTGAAAGTGTGAAGAGCCATTAAATAACGTAACAGTTCTATATGTTCCTAAAATAAAGGTTCAGAAAAAGTTCACTTACACGTTCAGGAAAAAAAGTAGAACTCTTATATTATGTGAAGAACATGTTAAAAAATGGTCACACCTGCAAAAATTCTAGAAGGAAAACTGGCATAGAACCTTTTTATGATAGAAGAAGTCTTTAAATAGGTTTTAGACAGGACTGTAACTGTTTTTTTTTTTTAAGAAACCTTTAATTTTTTTTTTTTACACAAAGGTATGCAAAGATTCTTTAACTGGTGTAGAACCTTAATGTTATCTGCAGCAAATATTCTTAAAAACAATGGGTTTAACTGGTATATGGGCTCTTGTCACTTAAAAAGGTTCTAACAAGACAAAACTGTGTGCTCATAAAGGTTCTAGAAGTGGTATAGAACTTTAATGCAGCCTATGGAGCCTTTAAAATGGTTTTCAACACTTGGTAAGATTCTTCAAAACTGACATAAAACCTTTACAATTTTTAAAGAACTAAAAAAAAGTTCACTCTTTACCTGACATAGAACCATTATATTTCCTGTTTCAAAGGTTCTAGAAAAAAAACTTTTATTATTTAATGAACCTCTAAAATGTTCTTAATATCTGCAAAAGTTCTAGACAAAACTTTAAGTAGGAAAGAAGCTTTTTGTTATACAAAAACAAAATCCATGTGAAATGTTTCTCACATCTGCGATGGTTCTAAAACACAAACGTTTTTACTGGTGTAGAACCTTTAAACAGGTCATTTGCACTCAAATGGTTAAAAAGCTTGTGATATAGAAACTTAATACAGTGTACGAAACATTTGAAAAGGTTTGTAACACCTGGAGATGTTCTATACAAAACTGGCATATTTCCAATTTTTAAAGAACCTTTATAAAGAAAGTTTATTCACTCATCTTGCCATAGAACCTGTATATTCACACTTTCAAAAGTTCTAGGAAAAACTGGTGTACAACATATACATTATGTACAAACCTTTAAAATGTTCTTCATACCTGAAAAGGTTCTAGGAAAAACTCTAACTAAAAGAGAATCTAAACATTATACAAAAAACGTTTGAAACCTTGATCCTATCCGCAAAGGTTCTAAAAAACTAAAACTTTTCACTGGTGCAGAACCTTTAAACGAGTTCTACATACTCAAAAGGTTCTAAAAAACTTGATATAGAGCCTTAATACAGTGTAAGTTTTTTTTTTTTTAACACCTGGAATGGTTCTATATAAAACTTTAACTGGGACAGAAGCTTTAAGTTATAACAAAAGTTATAACTTTTAATTATTTTTTACAAAGATTCTAAAAACAAACCTCTATTAAGTAAAGAACTTTTAAAAATACATTTAAAATATATTTAAAATGTTCCATAAACTAGTATAGAACTTTCAAAGGTTCTAGGAAAAATACTTAAACTTGTTCACAACCGATATGTTGTACACCTGAAAGGTTCTAGAACAAAAATTTAACAGGTACAGAATCTCTACACTATTTAAAGTTCCCTTTAAAGAGGTTCTTCATGGTTCTTCATCATAAATGGTTCTTTTAGTATTAGTATTAGCTTGCACACAGCGGAATGTGATCTCCGCAGTGCAGTTAAACACCCACATATATACACTCACACTAGGGGGCAGTGATCACACTTTCCCAGACGGTGGGCAGCCCTATCCACGGCACCCGGGGAGCAGCTAGGGGTTAGGTGCCTTACTCAAGGGCACTTGGCAGCTGTGTACTGTTGACCCAGGGGATCGAACCGGTGACCTTCTGGTCACAAGAACGGACACCTAACCTCCAGCCCACAACTGCCCCATTTTATACCCCTCAACTCAAAGAGCTATTAAAATGTTTAAATGGTTCTTTTCATGGTTGAAAGGTTCTTCTCTGTTATGGAAATATGTTATGTATTGTTCTATAAAGAACCTTATAACAAATGGTCTGATGCAGCAGATCATATTATTTATATTATTGTAACTATTAGAACTAAAATGTAAACTTTGTTTGGTTAACTTTCTTGGACATTGAGAAATCTTTTTTACAGGGGGTCCGGTGGTGGGGGGGTGTAGGGGGCTTTACAGCGTTTTGGGGGTCCCAGTTTTTGGGGATTGTAACAGCAGCAGTAGCTCTCAGCAGGGCCGTGTACCGTTTTCACTGAATGCTGATTATATTGATGTACGTAAACAGGGCATGAACACCGCCTGCAGCTAAAAACAATATCCATGCGCTCGGTCCCGTTATTTCTTATTTTAACCTCCTCACTTCTCTCTGCGTCTCTCCCTAAAAGACGAGCGGTAGATGTTTGCAGGGCGAGCTCAGCTGAGACTGAGTCACTTCATAAACACTGTAATGTAATGAGACTGAAACTGTCCATGCAGAGCAGCTTCACTCCATCACATAAACTATGTCACTGTCTGGGTTCTTTAAAGAGCCTTAATCTTCATGCATGAGTGGAGCTTACAGCAGCTCTCTCTCTCTGTATCGCTCTCTATGTCTCTCGCTCACTTTCTGTTTTTTTCATCTTACAACATTATACGATCATCCATCTCTCTCTCCTTCTCCCTGTGGTTCTCCCTCAATCTCTTCTGTCATTCTTTTACAGTTTACAAAACTGCACATGCTCTCTCTCTCTCTCTCTCTCTCTCTCTCTCGTTCTCTCTTTCTTTCAATTCAATGTGCTTTATTGGAGTGACAAATAAAGCTACATTGGAACTGCTGAAGTCTGAGTTTCTCTCTCTATCATTCTTTTTTGAACTTGCATTGCTCATTCATACTTCACTGTATCTCTCTTTCTGTCGCTCTCAATGCCGCTCTTTCTTTTTCCATCTCTCCCTGTCTCTTTCTCTCTCTCTGTCTTCTTTTGCCTCCCTCTCTATCTCTTTCTCTCTCTCATTCTTTTTCAGTGTACATCATTACAAATTCATCCTTCATTCGATTTCTCTATCTGTTTTTCTCTCTCACTCTCCACCCCCCCTCTCTCATTCTATTATAAAACATTGTACAGTCTGTTTCTCTCTCTCTTTCCCTCTCCCTGTCTCCTGTCTCTTTGTGGCTCTCTCTCTCTTTTCCTCT
Organism: Megaleporinus macrocephalus; assembly: GCA_021613375.1. Classification (NCBI taxonomy): domain Eukaryota; kingdom Metazoa; phylum Chordata; class Actinopteri; order Characiformes; family Anostomidae; genus Megaleporinus; species Megaleporinus macrocephalus. The sequence continues at coordinate 23,939,985 of CM038712.1, forward strand.
CTCTCACCCTCTCTCTCTCTGTGTCTTTCTCTTTCTTTCTCTCACTGTTTCCTTCTCTCCATCACAGTGTCTCTCTTTACCTCTCTCCCTGCCTCTTCTCTGTTTTTTGTCTCTCTCTCTCTCTCTCTCTCTCTCCCTCTCTCTGTGTGCTGGATGAATAATGGAGAGGCTCTTTAAGAAGCGTGGTGAGCGGTGAGTTTTCCATTGTTGCTCTGAAGGCATCACTCGTCCCGCCTGCCTCACGCTTCCGTTCCCCCCACTCCGCTCCGGCCAGGGCTTTGCCGTCGCCATGGAAACCGCCTGCTCGCATTCCCCATCCTTCAGAGCGCTACACGAGGCATGAGCCGGAGCTAAAGCAGGAAACTTAACACTGTCTCTGAGAGAGTGAGAGGCAGTGAGCGAGCAAGAGAGCGCTGTTTACTGACAGTAATAGAAACCACACACACACACACACACACACACACACACACACACTGTATGTCTCTTACACGGACTGGAAAGCACACACATACACATACACACACACGTGGTTAATGTTCATCTTTAAACAAGGCTGAAGCTGACTTCTCATTAACCAGCTTAATCAAAATGCTGCAGCTTTTACAGGCACCATTTAAGGTGGAATGAAAAATTCCAGAAACAATCTGGTAAATCCGCTCCTACATCTTTCACAAGAGCCTGGATAACTGTCATTCAAAGCTGTTCATTTGCTCTGCACATTTCAGTACTGACAGTTTCTCAAACAGCTTCACTGAAGAGACTGAAGATACTGAAGAGATAAGCAGTTCCACCTTTATAAGCATCACAGCCCCAACCTGTAAGTAGCAGCCATGCTGTGTGAGTTTATCGGTTTAGGACTGAGGCGATGCGTCCATGTTATTAATTACGAAATTCTGTTGATTAGCATAACATAGGTCACAGAGATGACCGCGCCTACTGAAAGCATGGATTTATCCAGAGCGCAAGCTGCAGATACAAACAATCGCTCACCTACATCTAAAGTTGTGGGAGTGTTTCACACAGAAACACAACAGTGTGGTGCTCTGTCAGCTCTGCACAGTGGAGATGTACAACAGTACAACTGCTATACACGAGCACTTGAATTGCAAACATCCTGTAGCGCTTTGTCAACACAGCAGCAAGACAGCACCTGTTTACCTGTGTTTCTTACCTAAATATATTATTATAAGATTATTAACACGTGTAACATGTTTCTTTCAGTAGTGTCATTTGAACAGTCGCATTGCTAACAGTTTCTTAATCGCCCAGTGTAGATACCTAAGAGAGACCTACTAATCCACCTCACAGTCATCTGACCCTAAGCATCAATTGAAGAGATACAAATTAATTTGAGTGGTGATCTAAAAACCAATCATGTGCAGAGTCATGAATAATTGTTGTTTTTTGGGGGTTTTTTTTGCCACAAATCTTCTTTGTTGTAAATTTTTCACATTTCTAAAACATTCTGTTGTTATTCTCCAAATACAAAGTGGAAAAAAGCCAAGGTTTTCAATGTGACCCTAGACGTTTGCACTCCACTGTACATCCACCAACTCGCATCCACACACATGTCCATCTATGCACAGAATCCCACTCAAACGCTCAGACATGCAGCCCTCCCCCTTCTGACTTTGCAAAGGAAGGCGATGTAATATTGTAATGCAGAGCCTCTGACTTCAGCGGCTATTTATAGAAGTAACTGGGGAAGAGAGAAGGATAGACTGAGGGGAAAAAAGGGGGAAGGCATCCAACAGAACAGAGCGGAGCACAGAGCCGTAAACACATGGGCCCATATTTAAGAGGGACTCTTTAAAGGCAGCCCGAGGCTGAAGCAACCCTAAAACCAGACTCTGGTAAAATCATGGGAACTGGAGTCATCCTAAAAGCTGTTTCACCAGATCACAGCCAGTCTGAGAGGAAGCGGTTTACATGAGGAAAACATGCTGTATTTTGTTTTGTTTATGTCCACTAAAGTCACATCAGGCATTACATTACAATTCTGTCTGAACATTGTAGCCTAATACAATTTTGTCCAAACTCAACCATATCTCAACATATTTCTCTCTGAACTCAACCATATCCCAACAAAATTCTGTCTGAACTCAACCATATCCCAACAAAATTCTGTCTGAACTCAACCATACCCCAACAAAATTCTGTCTGAACTCAACCATAGACCAACAAATTTCTCTCTGAACTCAACCATATCCCAACATATTTCTCTCTGAACTCAACCATATCCCAACAAAATTCTGTCTGAACTCAACCATACCCCAACAAAATTCTGTCTGAACTCAACCATAGACCAACATAATTCTGTCTGAACTCAACCATAGACCAACAAATTTCTCTCTGAACTCAACCATATCCCAACAAATTTCTCTCTGAACTCAACCATATCCCAACAAAATTCTGTCTGAACTCAACCATATCCCAACAAAATTCTGTCTGAACTCAGCCATAGACCAACAAAATTCTGTCTGAACTCAGCCATAGACCAACAAAATTCTGTCTGAACTCAGCCATAGACCAACAAAATTCTTTCTGAACTCAGCCATAGACCAACAAAATTCTGTCTGAACTCAACCATAGACCAACAAAATTCTGTCTGAACTCAACCATAGACCAACAAAATTTTGTCTGAACTCAACCATAGACCAACAAAATTCTGTCTGAACTCAACCATAGACCAACAAAATTCTGTCTGAACTCAACCATAGACCAACAAAATTCTTTCTGAACTTAACCATAGACCAACAAAATTCTGTCTGAACTCAACCATAGACCAACAAAATTCTTTCTGAACTCAACCATAGACCAACAAAATTCTGTCTGAACTCAACCATAGACCAACAAAATTCTTTCTGAACTCAACCATAGACCAACAAAATTCTTTCTGAACTCAACGATAGTCTAACATTTTTTTTTCCAAACTCAACTTGTAACCCAACAAAATTCTTTCTGAACTCAACGATAGTCTAACAAAATTCTGCCCAAAACTTCACTATAGCCCAATACAATTTTGTCCAAACTCAAATTGTAGCCCTCAAAGCTCTGTCCGAACTAAACTGTAGCCCAACAAAATTCTGTCTAAACCCACCATAGCCCAACAAAATTCTGTCTGAACTCAACCATAGACCAACAAAATTCTGTCTGAACTCAACCATAGACCAACAAAATTCTGTCTGAACTCAACCATAGACCAACAAAATTCTGTCTGAACTTAACCATAGACCAACAAAATTCTTTCTGAACTCAACCATAGACCAACAGAATTCTTTCTGAACTCAACCATAGACCAACAAAATTCTTTCTGAACTCAACCATAGACCAACAAAATTCTGTCTGAACTCAACCATAGACCAACAAAATTCTGTCTGAACTCAACCATAGACCAACAAAATTCTTTCTGAACTCAACCATAGACCAACAAAATTCTTTCTGAACTCAACGATAGTCTAAAATTTTTTTTCCAAACTCAACTTGTAACCCAACAAAATTCTTTCTGAACTCAACGATAGTCTAACAAAATTCTGCCCAAAACTTCACTATAGCCCAATACAATTTTGTCCATGCTTGAATTGTAAGCCAATACAATTCTGTCTAAACTCAATCATATCCTAACCAAAGTCTGCCCTAACTTGACCTTAGTCTAACAAAATTCTGTCCAAACTTGACAATAGCCCAATAAAATTCTGTCCAAACCCAACTTGTAGCCCACATAGCTCTGTCCAAACTAAACTGTAGCTCAACAAAATTCTTTCCAAACTCAACGGCAGCCCAGGAAAAGTCTGAGCTTGACTGGAGCTGCCTCAATCCAGTTGTAACAAGTAAAAATTCTGCCTCAACCTAACAACTTCCTTTAGCCAGACAACTTCCTGTCGCAATCTGGTTTAGACTGACAATGTTTTCTGCTAGTTTCAATTCAACCACAACCGAGATGCCAATAAAACAATAACACTTGTTGTTATACAATGCCAATCTTATGGACGCCTGTGCCAAGCCTAGCCTGCCACATTGTGTACATTAGTGTAATAAAAACTGTAGAAAGAAAGAACAAAGCAAAGAGGAAAACTAAAGCAGGAGTAAATTTGTTAAAGTGAAAGACAAAGCCTGACAAATCTTTGAGAAATGACGTACAAGCCCAACCAAACCCAATCAGAATAGATGGGTCCCGTCGGGTTTGGATGAACACTTCAAGCTGCAGTCTTGTGTTTTGGGCGGTGCTTGTCAATGTGTTTGGCACATCAGCCTATAAGAGAGATATGTGTTTTTTCCCCGGCCAGAATAAAAGAGCCAAACAGAGGGACGGCAGCACAGCACCAGCAGGCCAGACAGCTTTACAATAGCAGCCTCCAATAAACTTTACACATTCCACAAAGCAATTAGCATGAGCCACGCCACTTGACAATTTCAATTTGCTTCACGAGACACGACGCCCACGTCCAGCGCGTCCGAGATGAAGGAGGGAAAACAAAGCAGACGAGAGCAGCCGGCAGTCTCCCACCCGCCACTGAGACACAACACGCAACACACACTGCCTGTGTGCTCTTAGTGGGAGGACCGAGAACTTCATCCTGCTTATTCTGTATCCCTCCCTCTCCTTTCTCTCTCTCTCTCTCTCTCTCTCTCTCTCTTTCTCTAGCTCTCGCTCGCTCTCTGCCAGTTCATCTTAACATCTACACTAGCCCCACAGAAAAAAACGGGCATTCTCTCGCTTCTTTCATCTGAGTTACACAGACACGGGTTGCTACATCCTCTCCTTACAGCAGGGGAGCTGTGTTTGTGTGTGCGCGTGCTTGTTTTCATATATTTTTGGAACAAAAATGTCTTGACTTTGTGGAAAAAAACAGACAAAATGAGTGAACCTACATGTCAGAATCAGCAAACGTTGCTGAGTTTGTAAAGACTTAGACAATATCTATATGTATGGTACATATCTATACATGTATATAATACAAACAAATAGTTAAAGGTGGATTAAGCGGTGTTAATCCAGTACACATGTGAAATTCAGTGAGTATCAATCGGTTCTGTGTGCTGGAAAAGAAACAGGTCTCTGTCCATGGCACTGTATCTGTAAATGGGAAATACATTTAGAGGCTCAGGTTGAACCACCAGCACTCCTTCAGCAGTAACAGGGGGTGTTTGTGCTTGTGCACAGTACAGAGAGAAGAGCTTTGTGCTGAACTCCATGCATTGATAAAAAGAAGAAGAGAAGAAGATCTGAAGAAGAAAAACGAAAAGTTCTTACATCAGGCCAGAACAAAGAGCTGTGTTAACATCAATGGGGCGTTTCAACGGTGGAGAGACCTCCAGGAGTTGCTGAGACTAAAGCTTGTTTCCTATTCACCAGCTTCTTGTTTGAACTCTCATATTCCACATTAAATGGTGCAGCAGTTGCATTCTGGCACCTCAGGTTGGAAAGATCGAACAAGAAGCTGAATAGGTAGACTAAGGCTCCAGCATTGAACGTCTGCACTATTTAGGGTGGAAGAAGCTGGTGGAAAAAGAAGTTACTTTCTGTGTTGATGTTCACTTGAACATTATGTTATGGTATTTGTCTGTACTACAGACAAACGATTTTGCAAAGGCTTTCGTGGTTGTATATAAAACCTATAAGAAATTGGTAATAATGTAGCACCAATAGGGTCCTTCTACTTTTACAATGTCAAGCTTGTTACCATTATCATAAAGGTTATATTAAGCATGCACCATTTAAGCATGCAAATGTTTTTTTTTCAGTGTTCATGTTTATATATAGACCCATTGCCTTTACTAAAGAACCCTTGATGAACCTTTTTTTAAATATCGTAGCACTTGCTAACCATGAAAAATGAAAAACCTTTAACAGGAGCTGGATGTAATCTATGTATACATACATTATACACCGATCAGCCAAAACATATATCACCTCCTTATATCTACACACATTGTTCATTTGATCAGCTCCTCTTACCCTATAAGAGCACACTGTAGTTCTACACTTATAGACTGTAGTTCATCTGATTGGCTGCATACATTGTTTATCTCCTTTTAACCTGTTCATTAATGGTCAGGACCAGGTGCTATTATGAACGTGTATCAGTCTAAGCTGTGCGGTGACATTGGTTTGGAAGTTAGTGTGTGTTGTGCTGGGAGAAGTAGATAAGACACAGCAGTGCTGCTGGACTTCTTTTCTTTTCTCTGATTTTTAAACAGCTCTGTGAGCTCTGATGAAGGGCTAGAGGGCGACCAACACAAACTGTCCAGCAACTGGTGAGTTATTGTCTCTGACTTTACATCTACATGGTGGACCAGCAAGGTAGGAGTGTACACGCTTAGAGTGGACAGTGAGTGGACACAGTGTTTAAACACTCCAGTAGCCCTGTTGTGTCTGATCCACTCACAACAGCACAACACACCAACACACTACCATCCTTTCAGCGTCACTGAAGTGCTAAGAATGACCCTCTGAGGTGGTCCTTTGGGTATCCAGATCATTGAAGAACAGGGTTAATGGGGGCTAACAACGTATACAGAGAAACAGATGAACTACTGTAAATGTGGAACTACAAAGTGGAACTGATAAAAGTGTGTAGATACAAGGAGGTGGTTTTAATGTTATGGCTGATCAGTGTACTGTACATTATAAGGTATGCTTGCCGTATATCAATGAAAAGCATCTTATAACTTCAATGAACAAATACAAGATCATCGGAAATTAACTAATATCAGCATTAAAACATAATAATGTTTGATCTAAAGTCTACTTTTGTGTGTGCTTGACTTTATGGGGATGAATGGGGTCCATTTGTTTTGGGCATCACATGATTACAGATGCACTACAGACCATAATGTACAGGACACCGGAAAGCCGAACCGTGATGTACTCATAAGACCTCTCGTCCTGACATTGTATGAAAACAAGTGCATGTGTGTGTTTATCCTCCCCTGGAGCAGCGATGAAGAGAGAGTGAGTTAGACGCACGCTCCTCCCGATGGAGGCCAGGCCCACAGGCAATCAGTGAATATTCAAATGCGCAGGTCAGGAGGCAACAAGCCGATACGGTCTTTAAATTGGCGCCGCACGTTTAGGAAATGACTGCCGTTCACCTTTGCCGTAGACACGCTCTGCTCAGACAGTCCCCCGTGAGGACGCAGCGGCTATTAGTGCAAACCCCTCTGACTCTGACGGAGAGGAAGCTGCAGGCCAGATGAAGACATTTCAATGTGACTTCTTAGTCACCCATCTGACTCACGCTCCAACTTCAAAGCCAGAAAGCAAAGAGGAGGAGAAAAGGAGGACAGACACAGTTGATTTGGAAGAAGAAAAATATGACTTAACATCTCGCTCCAGAGAAAGCAGGTGATGTCACTGCCTTGGTAACACTTCTCCCTCTTTCTCCCACTGTCTCTCTAATCGCCCTCTTTTGTTCCCCCTTTCAGTCCAACTGTCTTCTTCTATCCTTACATTTTCCTGTACAGCTTTTCTTTCATCTCTTTCTCTATTTTTCTCTCTCTGTTTTATTCTTAATCTCTCATCTCTCCCCTTTCTTTTTCTTGTTTTCTTTCTTGCTCTCCCTCTCTCTCTATCTTTCTCTTTACTCTCTCTCACTCTTTCTCTTCCTCTTAGTTTTGTTTCTATCTTTACATTTCTTTTTATTCTCCTCTCTTCTCTCTCTCATCTGTTTTTGTAACAGATGGTGATTTTGAAACAACAGTAGAACATCAGATCATATTGAAGCTCATTTATGTGTGTGTGTGTTTGTGTTAGAGACAGGTGGAGTGTGTGAGGGTTCTAAAAAGAAACTGCAAGGACACACACACACACACACATACATTCAGGCTGCTGGGCAGAAGCTGCTGTAAAGGAATGTGTTGATTGTGTATTTAGCCAGTCACAGTGCAGCGAGAAGAGAGGACAGAGTCTCACTGTCTAATACCATAAGTGTCACTTTAAGCTTCTCACACAAAACAGCTACAGATTCCACAAGATCAATAATCTGAAAACATTACACTGAGGGCAAAGAGGGGGCAAAGAGTACAACAGTCCAACAGCAACACACACATACACACTTTTTCTCTCATACACACACACACACACACACACACACACACATCCTCTCACATATACACCTGTTTGAACGTTTGGAATCACTGTTGTCAGTAATATAAAACCATTTCACTGCAGATACACTACAGACACACTGTGATGTGAGATCATAATACTTCAAGACAGTTTCAGGATACACACTATTGCGCTATTGTCGCTGTCCAAAGAAAAACAAGTATGTCCAAAATAGCAACTTTTTACAGGAGAGGGCCACAACATGCTTTACTTTTAATGTAAGTCAATGGAACCAGAGTTTTGTACAAGTTATTTCAGAGGATTCGTATTCATAAATTAGCACATAATGTAATGTAATAATGTAAACAGCACATACTGTATTGAAACAATGATATACATCATGATATTTAATTTTAAGTTTAATTTTAAGTTTAATCTGATGTTGGAACTGATAGAATGCTCCAGCAGTGCCATATTTAAAAATAGCATCACAGTACATACACTCACCCCAGAAGGCATTTAGACAGTTATACACTAAGACTACACTAATGTGCTTAACACAGTGTTTATTGTACATTATTTCAGTTAATAAAGCACTTACTAATGATTTTAACAATTACAATTTTTAATTTTACAAACTTAACAATGATTTTTACAATTTTACTATATCCCAATGTAGTGTGTTATGGATGTTTTTATTAAACGCTCTGTTGCAAAGCACAAAGTTCACGCCAGAGGGAGAAACTCTCTCCCACAGAAACCAGCTTTCTAAGCTGCTTGGTTGAAATCCCAGCCCTTTTCTTAGTTACCCTTTTCTAACAAAGAAAATCACAGCCCTTTTTTCTGTTACCTGGTGATGTCATCTCATAACACAATTCTTAATGCCCACCTACTGGCAAGCTTGACACACCCTCACATAACACACAGAGAACTAATACAGTAAAAACTGACCACTCTAAATTGTTCTGCTTTAGTCTAGCTTGTAAAGGTGTGTCTACCTGATTTGGACTCCTACTCAATCCAGTACCACCACGTGGCTGTGGTCACCGTTGTAAGAACAACCACAGCCACGTGGTGCTAAAACTTGTAGCAGGATGCCGCTCTGGTGGTTGACCACTCCGAACAAAGTGGGTGAGCTGACCAGTCAGAGAATACTGGGCTTTAGGATATAACTCATAATGAAACTTTATGTAACCAAGTCACCTTTATGTGTCTCGCCTCCACACCTCTGAGTGAACTCACGTGCACACACAAACACACACACACACACAGCAAACTCTCCTCCACTCGCACTCACACATCCACACCAACAAAATATATTCAAGCCACGGCTTAGTTTTGTCACGTCCGTTTGATGCAACTCTTGTGGAACAAAGAGGAGATAAAAGGAGGAATGCACGAGGCGGGAGAGAGAGGAGACAGCACACTCGCTCCAGCACACACTTCCAGGCTCTGAGAATAATACGGTCTGAAAAGCATTACCCAAAGAGTTCCACAACTTCGTCCAATCCTGACAGCCTTTCTTCTCCGCGAGCAAACAACTTAGCTCTTGAATTCCAAACTGTTAAAGAACCCCCTCTCCTTCAGAGAACGTACAGTCTGGGTTTATAACTACGACATTAGTTTGGACACATGATGGATGTGGAACACAGACTGCGGTTGTGTACAGTCTGGCAGGCAAATAAACATGAGTCATTTTAGCACTCTTAAAGGATGTGTAATGCAATTAGTGGGATTTGACTGTCTGAATCTTATGAGACAGTGTATCTGGGTATCAATAACAACCTGTCTATTAGCACGTTAGTTTGAGGGGGATTGGAACAGGTCTACTATTCTAATGGAGTATTGCGTTCAGAAGGCCATTCTTTGGACAATTATTGCTTAAAATCAAACTACAGAGGGATCCAGACCTTCATAATGGATTAAAGAGCCAAGATCCTACATTTTTCCTGCAGTTAATGTCATCTCTTTGGGTCCATATGCAATATGTACGTACCGAAACCAGCCCTTATTCACTTTTTTGCTTACTCTATTTATCCCTTACAATTAAACAGATTACACAGTTATTATAGCTGCCCAAAGAAAAACATGTATCTCTATTTTGGGCGATTTTAATTTGACTACATTAACATCTTTATATCTTGCGCAAAAACCCCATGAAATAAAACCTCTTTACATTAACATACAATAATAGTTTAGAATGTATTTGGCATCTCTTTGGACAGCAACGATATTGTAAATAGTCTAAACACTCCCATGTAATTGTGGTCATCACTAAGCAATGAATTCAGAATAGGTTTTGGCAGCTTACCCTCTATATAGGGAGTGTCTGGACTAGACAGTGAACAATATGTAGAAAACTAAGCCACCAAGAAGGACCATTATGCGGTCCTTTATATTAAAGCTTGCTCCTTGGTTAAAACTAACTAAGCTTGAATAAAGCTTAGATAAAATTTCAGGGTGTTAGGGTGGCATCACAGTAACTGGTGGTACACATGAAAGCATTGTTTTTTACTCTGATAGTGTCAGCGAGGCTTTGTCCCAGTCAATATCGCACCCAGTGGTACAATATAATCTGTCTCACAGCGTGCACAGCTAAAAGCCAGGCTGCTCCTTAAGTATCATCTTCCTCTGACCCCACCTGCTCCTTCAGACTGCCTGAGACATGAAAATCATTTTCTAAACACTGGACACGTGACCGGTGGTGTGCATATGCGTCCAGCCTGGTTGGCTCTAATGCATCCTGGTCAAATTGGCCCTGAATGATTGAGTACATGCAGAGCAGAGGAGGCTGCTAATGGCTTGTGAGGTCACACCCTCCAGGGGCTAGGGGACAGAAGAGGCCGCAGTTTCCTCGGAGAAAGCAGAAACTGGGGCACGTCCTTCTCCTCCATTGTTCTGGGAAATGAGTGTGGACTATATGTGGCTATTTCTGTTGCCTATATAACTATAAGCAAAGGTACTGTGACTTTATGAGCTGTGAGGGGACACATGCTCCCTCATAATTAACCCCAGGCTCATTATATAATAAGCATTATTATTCAGTAACTACATGGATGTCATGAACTACAATACAAGCTGATTGAGTTATTCACTGGTGGGTCCTGGGCGTGCGTTGATTCATAGGAACAGCACAACCTACTGTACTTGTTTCTCTTTATACAATGAAGCCAAATATATGGCAGATAGATAGATAGATAGATAGATAGATAGATAGATAGATAGATAGATAGATAGATAGATAGATAGATAGATAGATAGATAGATAGATAGATAGATAGATAGATAGATAGATAGATAGATAGATAGATAGATAGATAGATAGTCTGTCTTTTTTTATCAATCTATCTATATGGCAGATAGATAGATAGATAGATAGATAGTCTGTCTTTCTATTAATTTATCTATCTATATGATATATAGATAGATAGATAGATAGATAGTCTGTCTTTTTTATCAATCTATATGGCAGATAGATAGATAGAGATAGATAGATAGATAGATAGATAGATAGATAGATAGATAGATAGATAGATAGATAGATAGGTAGTCTGTCTTTCTATTTATCTATCTATCTATATGATAGATAGATAGATAGAAAGATAGATAGATAGATAGATGGATAGATAGATAGATAGATAGATAGATAGATAGATAGATAGATAGATAGATAGATAGATAGATAGATAGATAGATAGACTGACTTACGGTGGGAAATGCATTATAGCTATGTATCGTGAAGCCTCCAGTGGTTCCCACCTCTAGCAAGTTCTGTATATGCATCAAAGGAACTTAACTAAAGTAAAACTCTACTGATGGATGTGGAGTCGGACGGCAGTGGTGCAAAGACTCAGGCAAAAGGAACTTTTTGCAGCGTGTGCGCTGTGAGAATCTCAATGGAGTCTTCACAGCAGCTCCCACAAGACGTTTACAAAGATTCTGGTTTAGGAGATAAAAAAGGAGTCAAATCAGTGAACATACTTGTCAATGTGTAGTTGTAGATGTAACAGCTGATACAGTCTGTCTCATTCGCTTACTAGTCCTGCATGACTGGATTAAAGAGGAGGAAGATAACACTGATAAATACCCCTTTTACACCCAGGGCCTGTCCAGCCTCCCTTAAAAAAACCACCAGTAAAAGAGCAACAGCAGCTGCTTTTCTCTGCTCCACGGTCGTAATCACTGGGGCCCTGATATCGCTGCTTTTTCCAATTCTGCACAAGTTGCAGAGCCTCGCACGCCATTCCTAAGCAAGGCACGGCGTTCCCGCAGCCTTCAAACTTACAAGGCGGCACTCAACATGAAGGGGCATGGAGAAAAAAAAAGAGAAAAGAAAGGAGGAGAAGAAAGGGGAGGGGGTGGTTTATTTGGATCACTTTTCATGGAGTGTGAAAAGGGCTTCCGCAATCCCCAAATCAATCCCGACCTGCTGGAAACTGAGCTAGAGGTGAGAAGTGCTTAGCGCTCCCTTCTACATCACTGTGTGTGTGTGTGTGCATGTCTCAGAGTGTGTATGTGTATCAGACAGACAGAGTGAGAGAGACAGAGAGAATTAGAGACAGAAAGGGAGCGAGACCTGACAGAGAAACGGAGAGACTTTTTATGAAAGCATAGACTAAAAGTTGCTGGTAATCTAAATTCATTATTTGATTAGTTTGGTACCATTACTGTCAGTTTGTTTTGTTTTTGAAAAGCAAGCTGCTCCTTAAAGTGTGTGAATGTTTTATTACAAATGAACAAAAACACCAAAATGAGAGAGGTGCAACCATCTAAGAGTTTGTATCTTGATGATGCCACAGCCATCCGTGCTCAGGAATTCAAGACAGTATTAATAGCCTTGCTCTGTCTATGTGGGAGAATTAGCCTCATCCCTACATTTTGGTGACTTTAATCAAGCTTTTCAAGCTTATCAGTAGGTGTATTTTCACCAGTTAGAACACCAGATATGGTTAGAACAGATGTAAATAATCATAAATACAATACAAAGTAACATGAATATCTTATTGTGAAAGAAGTAGATCATATCTTGAGCTCCAGTTTGAAGAACAAAATGTAGTTCCAGTTTTCTCCTGGATGCCCCAGACATTGTATGAATGTATTCAGTTCCTTCAGCAGTAATCTTGATTTAGCTTAATGAAGTACTGAGCAGTCAAAGCAGGTATTAGATGAGAACTGTAAATAATACTGGATTGTTTTCACAGGGAGAAGCTTGGAAAGGGTTAATAAACACACAACTACTACTACTACTACTACTGCTACTACTACTACTACTACTACTATGTTAATATTTAATATAAACAGTGTTTTATAATATCTCCAAATGTCTAAAACCTTTGCACTTGTCTTATATCTTTTCAAATGATATGAGAGTTTAATAGCTACAATATATGTCAACACAATAAAAAAAAAAAAAAACCTCTGTGCTAACTTTACCCAGAATAAAGCGGACAGGCTCTTAATCTCTACATGAATCTTCATTTTAGAGGGCAGATGGTCAGTTTTCAATACCAGCAAGTCACTCAGCAATGACAAGAGCTCAGTTTGGTTAGAATAGTGCAGCTGAAGTTCTTTTAGGTCCCCGTGATTCCCTTTTCCACATTTTTACCAAGAAAACATTCCAGTGCAAAGCCACACAGTCAGCAACTGGCCCTACAGTCAGCGACTGGCCTTTATTCTCAGAGGCCCCCCCCATCAGACAGCTTTAAACAAGCCCTGACCTGTCCACTGAAGTCGTCACAGACAGAGCCCTAATCTATTCTCAACGTAAAGCCCAAAATAAAACGACATGAACGACACCATAAATAATTCCCGGCTTCTCTGCTGTGATACGCTGAACATTATCCTGCACCGCTCGTTCCTCCGGGGCAAAAGAATATTTGAGAGTAATGGGGAGCGATATGTGAGGGAAGGAGGGAACGAAGCACCTCTGAATAAATAATAAACTGCTCATTTGTCTGTCGCTCCCTCAGCCACTCGGGGTAAATCCCTGACATCTCTCCTGCACACTCCAGCGCCGCTCTCGAGGGCCTCAGCGGCGGCTCCGCTGTAATCTAGTGGGCCGCTGCACTGCCTCTAACTCAGACAGAGACAACAGCCTCTCCACCACCTTGTCAAAGTTGGCAAACTTCCTCCAGGAAGACTGCGTCCAGGCAATTACGTAAATGAGTAGTGTCCACTGTGAACACGCTTTGACCCGGCTAAACGTTTTAACACACCTGATTGAGCAGCTGTATGAAACAGATGTATTTGAAGTATGTAAAAAACAGATGAAAGAAATTTGAATGAAGGCTTAATGATCTTTTCCCACATAAAATTAGATTTCATTACAGATCAATATATTTTAAATGATTTTTTTTTTACTTTAAAGGTTATCAGTGGCCAATAAATGATAAAAGCAACATAAAAAATAAATTAATTAATGTAAATTATTTAGCATATTTTAGAAAGTCACCCTTTGCATTGTGCTAATAGATTATTGACCCATTACTAAATATTTATGATATTATTGTTCCATTTACTTCCATTTTTTCACATCTCCTTCAGGAGATATGAGGTTCCTGACGGCTATAACACGTAACTAGTGCTACGGGCTGCTGGGAAAGCATCTCAATAAAGGCTTCAAAAATAGTACCAATAAAGTACATGCAGGAAGCAGCTTGTCTGTAAAGCAACATCAAGGCAAAGTGGGTCTTATTTAAGAGAACTAAAATAGAAAGTGGTTCGTCTTGTTTAACACTTTCTGGTCACTTCATAATTCCACCTGTGTTCTTTGGCAGCTTTGATATCTTCAATACAGTTATGGGAAGACCTTTATCAGCCTTATTAATGTTTCGATAAAAGAATCCCTTACCATGTTTGAAGGTTGTTTAACCCTTTTTCACAGTAATCGTTTGTTTAGAGGTCATTTATTTTTGGCTCATCCATTTTTTTGACCTTCAGAAATACACTGAACAATATATTATGATCTAAATATGATTTACAAAACCCAAACACCACACATATATTCATTTTCATTGCTGAGTAGGTTTGTTGCTGTGTTTAAATACATTTTAATTAACTAATTATTTATTTTTTTGTTAATTATTATGCAGTTGAACATGATTTTCTAACATAGAAAGAAAGCTGAAGTCCATTTTATCTCAGCACAGGAGGGGTGTGAATTGTTTTTCACAGAAGGAAGTGCTCATCCTTGCTCACTAGCAGCTCAGGAAGCCAGCAGCCACCAGTCCTGGTCAATTTAATAGCAAAGCTACACAGAAAAAAACATCTTATGTAATTATAATACTTTTAAATATTCAGGTCTATTTCCATTCTGCTGGCTAAGTGGCCACTAGGGGGGCTGCAGGAAGAGGCTGCACTTTAAGAAGGTGCACATTTTTATTTACAACAAATATTCGCTATAGGATCAACCATTGAAACAATAGAGAACCCAAAACCTAGACAAGATGTTAGTCACACTAATCATCACGATCAAACTCCTAAAGGAGATACATGTTTCTCTTTGGACAGCGACGATATACAGATCCTGCAAGAGGGGCGATAAAACAGGCCCTAATTGTACCATAACATTTACACATCCATTCATTAGCTGTTTAATCAAATGTTCTGTTCCACGCTAAATGCTAAAAGATGTCGAATGTTACTGCAGCAGCATTTAAGGTGGAAAAGTTTCTCAAACACATGGACAACATGGAGCAGCTTCGATTGAAGAGAGAAGCAGTTTAACCTTTACTAGCATCACAATCCCAACAGTAACCTGTAAGTAGCAGCCATGCTGTGTGAGTTTATCACTGTTTGCTGGTTAAAGCAGATCATCTCAAACTGAGAGTTTCACAGTGATGAACAACTTTTGATGTTGAAAGTAAGCAGCTAGTATAGGTAACGTTAGCTACTAGCAGTATGAGAAGCTGATTCACACAGAGGCTTGTTTTATTTGGTGTGATCATCAGCCAATCAGAACAGAGCTTATCAAATTATTTATAAGCTTACCCAAAAACAAGACAGCCAAGTCTTAGTATAAAAATGGATGTGAAAAATCAAATCTGTACATTTTCCTCCCGACCAAAGTCACACACACTACCGGTCAACAGTTTTAGAACTCTACTGGTCAAAGGTTTTAGACCACTGTCAGCCAAAAGTTTTAGTACACTACCAGCCAAATGTTTCAGTACACTACCAGTCAAACTATTTAGTACACTACCAGTCAAACGTTTTAGTACACTACCAGCCAAACGTTTTAGTACACTACCAACCAAACGTTTTAGTACACTACCAGCCAAACGTTTTAGTACAATACCAACCAAACATTTTAGTACACTACCAGTCAAACTATTTAGTACACTACCAGTCAAACGTTTTAGTACACTACCAGCCAAACGTTTTAGTACACTACCAACCAAACGTTTTAGTACACTACCAGACAAACATTTTAGTACACTACCAGCCATGTTTTAGTACACTACCAACCAAACGTTTTAGATCACTACCAGTCAAACGTTTTAGTACACTACCAACCAAACGTTTTAGTACACTACCAGTCAAACTATTTAGTACACTACCAGTCAAACGTTTTAGTACACTACCAACCAAACGTTTTAGTACACTACCAACCAAACGTTTTAGATCATTACCAGTCAAACGTTTTAGTACACTACCAACCAAACGTTTTAGATCACTACCAGTCAAACGTTTTAGTACACTACCAACCAAACATTTTAGTACACTACCAGTCAAACGTTTTAGTACACTACCAGTCAAACGTTTTAGTACACTACCAACCAAACGTTTTAGATCACTACCAGTCAAACGTTTTAGTACACTACCAGTCAAACGTTTTAGTACACTACCAGTCAAACTATTTAGTACACTACCAGTCAAACGTTTTAGTACACTACCAACCAAACGTTTTAGATCATTACCAGTCAAACGTTTTAGTACACTACCAACCAAACGTTTTAGATCACTACCAGTCAAACGTTTTAGTACACTACCAACCAAACGTTTTAGTACACTACCAGTCAAACGTTTTAGTACACTACCAGTCAAACGTTTTAGTACACTACCAGTCAAACATTTTAGTACACTACCAACCAAACGTTTTAGTACACTACCAGCCAAACGTTTTAGTACACTACCAACCAAACTATTTAGTACACTACCAGTCAAACGTTTTAGTACACTACCAACCAAACTATTTAGTACACTACCAGTCAAACGTTTTAGTACACTACCAGCCAAACGTTTTAGTACACTAACAACCAAACGTTTTAGATCACTACCAGTCAAACGTTTTAGTACACTACCAACCAAACGTTTTAGTACACTACCAACCAAACGTTTTAGATCACTACCAGTCAAACTATTTAGTAGACTACCAGTCAAACATTTTAGTACACTACCAACCAAACGTTTTAGATCACTACCAGTCAAACGTTTTAGTACACTACCAGCCAAACGTTTTAGTACACTACCAGTCAAACGTTTTAGTACACTACCAACCAAACGTTTTAGATCACTACCAGTCAAACTATTTAGTACACTACCAGTCAAACGTTTTAGTACACTACCAGTCAAACGTTTTAGTACACTACCAGTCAAACGTTTTAGTACACTACCAACCAAACGTTTTAGATCACTACCAGTCAAACGTTTTAGTACACTACCAGCCAAACGTTTTAGTACACTACCAGTCAAACGTTTTAGTACACTACCAACCAAACGTTTTAGATCACTACCAGTCAAACGTTTTAGTACACTACCAACCAAACATTTTAGTACACTACCAGTCAAACGTTTTAGATCATTACCAGTCAAACGTTTTAGTACACTACCAACCAAACGTTTTAGATCACTACCAGTCAAACGTTTTAGTACACTACCAGTCAAACGTTTTAGTACACTACCAGTCAAACGTTTTAGTACACTACCAGTCAAACGTTTTAGTACACTACCAGTCAAACATTTTAGTACACTACCAACCAAACGTTTTAGTACACTACCAGCCAAACGTTTTAGTACACTACCAACCAAACTATTTAGTACACTACCAGTCAAACGTTTTAGTACACTACCAACCAAACTATTTAGTACACTACCAGTCAAACGTTTTAGATCACTACCAGTCAAACGTTTTAGTATACTACCCGTCAAACGTTTTAGTACACTACCAGCCAAACCAGTTTTAAAACTTTTGACCAGTAGTGTACCTTCTAGGTATAACATGAAAGAACTATTTAAAACACTGAATTAATGCGTTCTATGGCACCTTTAAGAGTGTGTTCTTCGTTTTCTATTCCTTCAAATTAAATTAATGAAGGCCTCTGTCATTAACTGGTCTATTAAAAGAGGTAAAGTGCTGGAGTCTCACAAAGCTGTCATTCAGCACCCTTGCTAACAATTAGCCATTGTTGGCAAAGCGTAAGCGCCCATCGGAACAATCCTTCACCGCATCGAGCAGCCGGCTTTCAAATTTCCTTTACGTCTGTGATCTTCGCCAAACATGTTACGGCACCCTTCCTCACAATAGCAGAAACAAAAGGAAGAAATAATGGGTTTGTGATAATGAATTAGCTGCCGAGACACTTTGAGGAAATAATGCTAATTACAGCAAGCTAGCATCTTAGTGCTTAATTAGAATAAGGGGGAACGTGTGCAGGATGCGCGGTAGCCAGGCAGATGAAAGCGAAGGTTATGGGGGGGCCCCCACTTGGGCTCTTGAAGCCACGCGAGAGGTGACTGCGTGGTGCACTCCGGTCGTTCGCGTGCTAGCGTGCGTAAGCGAAGCAACTCTGCACTCAGCAGATGTCCCTCCCACGCGTGTGGCAGCCGTTACAGGTGCATCCTGGGCCCCTGCCGCCTCCCTACGCTCCATATAATATCACAGCCACAAAGGAGTTTACAAAACACTCCGCTAACTGCCAATTACAGCGAGCAAGCCACCGCCTGCACAGGCGCCTCTCCGCAACTCTCTCAAGGTGCGGTTCCCACGAGTGTGAAATGAATGTGGAGCTATTGTGAGCGTGTAGAAGAGAGATAGGAAGACGAGGACGGTGAGAAAATGAAAGATGATGTTTAGCAAAGACTCGTATATATATATATATATATATATATATATATATATATATATATATATATATATATATATATATATATATATATATATATATGCTTATTTTACACTGTCGCCGTCATTTCCAAACAGCTCTTTTTTTTTTACACTGCTTGAAAATGGCAGCTGGTCCGTACGTCAGGTAAACATTTCATAATGAATACAGCAATAAAAAATGGGCCAGCATTATTTGGAATAAACTCCCGTTACATTCACATATATTGCAGCTATGAACACCTTAGGCAGTCACACGAAATTGCTCAAAACCATTTATGTCAGCAATAAGTTATACGTTATATAACATTAGAATAAATACACATAAAAAAGCAGTAAAATGTAACAAGAATATCTTTTTTCAGCAAAGTTAGAGGTATGTTGGTTAGAAGAACACAACTTCGGTTCTTGACAGCCTCGATTCCTCTGCCATTTAAATCACAGTCTTGTTTTTCCAGGGTTCTGAAGTGGTATAAGCAATGGTTCTATTTACAAGCAATGCATGCTTAAATGGTCCACTACATGCTGAGATGTTTCTTCAGATTGATTGGATATGGTTATATATATAGCACCAAAAAGGGCCCTGCTGCTTACACAATGTTGTGCTTGTAACAGTAAAAATAATATTTGTTGTTAATATTTGTTAATATTTGTTTCCTAAATAAAACATATATAAGACATTCTCCATCTTTCTGAAGAACCATTTTCCCAAGTGTTCATGGTTTTACATACAAAGACTGTCTTTGTATGGAACTTTACCCAACCATTAAAGAACCATTTATATGTTCAAATATTCAATATTAAATGAAACCTGTTATGCCTTTCTGATTGTTCCCTTTTCTTTAATGTGTTGTAGCTTTTTGTGCATGTAAACCTGGTAAAAGTTCTAAAGCCCAAAGTACATTCCAGTAAGAGAAACTCTCTTCCATAGAGAGTATGAGAATTGATGTATGTATTTATTCTAGTAGACCCCAAAATTAAAATCATGAATACAGGAAATGAGTGTTATGGGGTTAACACTAACCCTAACCCTTTTAATATTATGACCTTAACAAGCTTTTATATAGAAAAACAAACTTCTGCACATGAATTCAACCAACCAGAAGCAACCTAACCCCTGTGCGACGTGTGACACCATGAACATGCTATAGCAAGATACTCTTGTTGTGTGTTTGATTCTACGTACATTAACAAGGCCACATTCAGATGGTGGTGCCTGTTTGGTGCTTGTGACAACTTCTGCAAAGAGGAGAAGAAGCAAACAGCACATCGCACATCACACTAAATGTCTAGAAACAAACAGTTATTGCTCTTCCCTTTGGAGGAGAAAGATGAAAAGAAAAAGTTTCCTTCCTTCTACTCGGCCCACGTGAACATTAGCAAGTGCCTTGAGCACCATAGCCAGCAAAGTGGCAGTAAAGTAAACCACCGACCAAGCTACAGTGCTGAGGGCTATTCGTCTGTTTCTCAAGGTCTTTGAGCAAACCTCAGTGATAACACTTGAGGGGACGATACGGCACCATGTGCACTGACTGGTTCGTTTGAACCCACCATCTTTTTTCACTGGTTATCTCTAATAAAAGTGACATATGAGAAGTGGGGCTTTTTAGCTCAAGTTATTTTTCCACTCCTTGAGGATGGGCGATGGAACAACGATTTGAACAACGGTGAAAAGAAACACGATGCCATAGGATATAATGCCATTCTGACAAAAGAGCAGGCTAACACAGGCCTGCAGCTTAGCATTCCTCTACTGAATTGTTCACAGATCAGTCATGCGGGAGCATCAGATTTATTATTAGTGCTGTGTCTTTTGTGTGAGTCTGTGCTGGGCTTTGGGGTAGTTTGCATAGAGTCAGTATTTACTGTCAGCAAGGGTTGTGTCCACTTACTGTCCACTCTATTTCATATTCCAAACTTGTTGGTCTAACTTGTAGATGCAAAGTCAGAGACAATAGCTCTAGTCCTTCATCACTGCTTATTGTTGGTTGGATAGTTATGGTTGGTGGACTATTCTCAGTCCAGCAGCACTGCTCTGTCTGATCCACTCACACCAGAACCATGCTGAGAATGATCCGCCACCCAATAATCCAGTAATACCTGCTCTGGGGTGAGCCTGTCGGGATTCCTGACCAATGAAGACCAGGGTAACAAAGTATACAAATAAACAGGTGGACTACAGTCTGTGATCGTAGAACTATGATGTGATCCTATATGGTAAGTGGAACCCCTATATGGTAAATGGGTATTGAGTAGATTTAGGGAGGCGTTCCTAATAAAGTGTTCGTCAGTGTAAATGGATTTATATATCATCAATATTTCCTCCTATAAAAAAACCCTCATTCAAATAAACTTAAATGAGCTCACACTCAGTGAACCAAAATAAGACTATCCAGTATCAATTTCTGCACAGAATTTATTAATACTGGGGAAAAACACTAAATAAAAATATTCCATAACTTTTGCACAGGCAAATTAGGAAAAAAAAAAAAAAATAGTTTATAAAAATGAGTAGATGTGAGTTCCCTGAGGAGGATGTGTTAACACGTTTTCGCTCCAATCAACAAAACATGTCATTTAACCAGGGGTGCCCAAACTTTTGCATGCAACTGTATGTCTGTGGTCTAATAAAATATCTGTAACATCCATATCTCCGCTTTGAATCAAATCCATTCATCAAAAGAAAGCTCTGAATGAAAATATCGAAGATCTTCTAGTGACTGTTAAATGCCAACAGGTTAATTAAATCTCAGATGAGACTATGAGCAGAATAATAGCAGAGGGAATGAAATCTAATATTTAAGCGGGGGGAATGCAGAGGAGGAGGAGGAGATGGAGTGAGGGGTAGAGGGGGGTTTGGGGGTGGGCAGAAAAAGCACCTCAAAAACATTTAGCTCAGAACAATTCATATTAGGAAGTTGATGATGTAAACAGCCTGTGACGCAAAATCGATTAAGGGCATCAATCACTGTCTCGTAAGCTCACGAGGTGAGAAAAAAAAAAGATTTCCCAATATGGACCAATTCATTATAGATTAAATGTGCTCACTCAGACTTTCCCGGTCATAGGAAACATTAGAAGCGGACCACTTCAGGTTCAGACATTTATGGCTACGCCTTGAGGGGTGAGAGGGCGTCTAAGAAGGACAAACAGTTAGTGGGCTACATATATACTGCTCATGCTGGACCAATAAAAACACTGCTGTCCCAGATAAAACAGCCCAGGAGAGCTGTACGCTTCACAGCAGAAGAAAGTTCTTAACGGAGCTTTATGATGAGACTACATTCGTGTCCAAAAGTTTGTAGACACCCGCTAATCCAGCATTTCTACAGAAATCAGTGGCATTAATATGAGATTTGCTTCGGTAACAGTCTCTACTGTGTCAGGAAGGCTTTTTACTATATGCTGATGATTGCATTCAGCCATGAAAACATTAGTGAGGTCATGTACTGATGGTCAGTTCTGGATCCTTCTAACTCATCCCAAGTATTGGATGACACTCCATCACTCCAGAAAATGCAGTTTCACTGCTCCACTGTCCAATGTGATGCTTACCATGGTGACCATGTGCAGCTCCTCTCTCTAGAGTGTCCAATTTTATTGTCAGCAGAGATTCTACACACCATGTGCACAGCTGAACATCTGTGTCAATAAGGAGTGCACCATGAACTAGGTGAAATCATTCATTTTAAAGGATTTCTGGAAACCTTTGGGCATATAGTATAACAGACAAACATGAATTTAATAATATCAATTCCTAAGATCTACAGACCTGCCAACCTTGGAAAGTAGTGGCACACTGCCACCTTCACATGTGTGCATAAAAAAAATAAAAAATAAATAACGGTCTACTGGTACAAAGGCTAGGGCAACATGAAGCCACACAAATGCTGGCATGGATGATTATCAGCAGAGAGCTTTATCAGTGTAGATTATTTATTTAAGGTAAGGAAAGGCAGGATGACACTCTGTACAGTTTAAGTTTGTATAATAGTTACAGTTAGTCTAGAATTCAGCAACATGATGTTTGGCTCTTAAAAAAGCAACAACTGGTTTATTCCTCCAGTAATACCTCCCTAACCCTAACATTAACACTAACCCTAATCCTAACTAACTGGTTAGGTTTATTAAAGTCCAGGTTGACCAAAGGATAGTTGAGAGAACAAAGTAAATATCATGACCAGACAAACAACAGAGCTGAGATCCAAAGAATGATCGGTAAACAAATGGTCATACATGAGAGAGGGGGAAAACAGAAGAAACCACCTTCTCTTACCATAAGATAAGACAAATGGTAAGGCCAGAGAGGAACAAGAGCTACTTGTACAATCAGTTGATTAACTAATTGGAAGGCCACCAGTTAGTTCAGATCCCCTGAAATGCCCTCGGGCAAGGCACCTAACCCCCAACTGCTCCCCCTGCTCCGGGCAAGTGCTAACTGCCCCCTAGTATGTGTGTGTATGTGGATGTTTCACTGCACAGACGGGTTAAATATAAAGGTTTAATTCCTCTGTGTGCAAATAGTTCTAAATTCCAGACACAGAATTCTGGGAACTGGAGTTAATGATGGGACTGGATTCTTTGATGCTTCCACAAGTTTGGCAGGTGTGCGTGAACTCATTCCGCAATTCCAACTTTCCACAGCCATCTTGGCCTTTGCAGTGCAAAGCATCGCCCTTTTTTATGGAACCAGCCAGACAGAGTGAGGAGGGATAAGATCTATTCTGTGTTGCTGTTGATTTGTAGTCTTTTGAAATGAGTGACATCAGGCATTCGTCATCCCTGCTTGATATTTGGCAAATGAGCCCAGCGCTATGATTGGCCGAACTCTTCTTCTTTCGTTTCCCAGAGGGCTAGACCCTGCTGCCTCTTGCTATTAGACTTGAGCACTGTACATGCACAATTACACTCACAAGCATGGCTAGCTTTTCACATAGTTTAGAGTGACAAACGATAGCAGCCGACTTTGCTGCCAAAATACATACTTGCTAGATTTAAGAGGGAAAACCGCTTTAGTCTTTTGTCTGCACATGAAAATAATTCCCAAGCATGCTTATTTCATTTCTTCTGAAACAAAACAGAGGCTTTGTCCTCTGACAAGGAGAAAAAAAACCACTTAGCTCTCACTCCTCCCATTCAATGGTCATATATCAAGTTCTGCTGTCTGCACTGCCATTTACTCTGTGGTTAGAGCCCGGAATACCGATGAACTGGTCAAATGACAATTGCACGACGATGATTTATACATAAGCTCCTTTCTGAATGCCTGCTGATAGCTCTGAACTCTGACGGAGAAGAGAAATTCCGTTGGATTACAGAGGAGCGAGAGAGGGGACGGCGGGGAGACGTTTGCCAGAATCCAAAAACAAGAAAAAAAAATTGTGACATTGAAAACAGGAGGCAGGAAAAATGGATTCGGATTTGGAGCAGCCTCTTTTAAACCCAGAACAAACATAAAATACACCCACTGCACTAATTCCTTTATGAGCCAGCCAGGTGCGTGAATGCGGCTCCTTTGTGGAGGGAAGGCTTGTCTAAAGAGCATGCAAATAAAAGCAAGATTTCTTGTTTTAGCAGCTTTGAAGTGAATCGAAAATACAGGTTCAGGTGTAGCGGAACCAAAGCACAGCAGCCCTGAGAGCTCTACAGGAGAGAGAGTGGGAGAGAGAGAGAGAGAGAGAGAAGGAGAGGAAAAAAGAGGAGGAGAAAAATGGGGAAGGGAGAGAAAGTGTGAATGAGAGAGAAAGCGAGTAAGAGAGAGAGCGATATGAAAAAGAGAGAGAGATGACAGAGAGAACAAGACAAAAAGAGAGAGAGTGAAGAAAAAGTAAGGAGTAAAGGAAAGAAAGAAGGAGAAGGATGGGAAAGAGAGAGAGAGAGAGGAAAAGAGAGAGAGTGAGAGAGAAAATGAAGGAGAGAGAGGGAGAGCGAGAGAGAGCAAATAGAGACAGTGTGAGAAAAAGAGTGAGAGGAGTGAAAGAAAGGTGGAAAAAGAAAGAGAGCAAAAGAATCAGAGACAGACTGAGAGAGAGAGAGAGTGATAAGAGAGGAGGAGAAAGAAACTAAGACAAAGACGAGGGAGATTGGGAAAGAGAGAGAAAGCATAAGAGTGAAGAGAGTGGAAAAGAGATAAAAATAGAGAGCGAGAGAAAGCGATGAAAAATAGTATGAGAGAAACAATGAAGAAAGAGTGGGAGAAAGAGAGTGAGAGAAATGGTCAGAAAGTAAGAGAGAGAGAGCTACAAGAGAGAAAGAAAAATGTGGAAGGGAGACAAAGTGTGAATGAAAGAGAAAGCGAATGAGAGAGAGAGCGATTTGAAAAAGAGAGATGACAGAGAGAGAACAAGACTGGAAAAAAGAGTGAAGAAAAAGCAAGAAGGAAAGAAGGAAAAAAGAAGGAGAAAGATGGGGAAGAGAGAGAGTGAGGAAAAGACAAAAATGAGGGAGAAAGTGTGACAGTGAAAAGAGTAAGAGTGAGAGATAAAGTGAGTAAGAAAGAGAGAGAGAGAGAGAGAGAGAGAAAGCGATGAAAAATAGTATGAGAGAAAGAGTAAAGAAAGAGAGTGGGAGAAAGAGTGAGTGGGAGAAATGGTCAGAAAGAAAGAGAGAGAGAAAGAGCTACAAGAGAGGAAGAGAAAAATTGGGAAGAGTGAGAAAGAGCGAGAAACGGAGACAAAGATGAGGGAGAAAGACAGACAGTGTGAAAGAGAGAGAGAGAAAATTTGTCCACAGTACCTTGTAGAAGAACTCCCTTGTTTTTTCTGTAGAAGGGACTTCCTGGCCAAATTGGAGGACTGGACATGCTGAAGAGGAAAAAAAGAAAAAGACGAACAATAAACGTTTCAGCAAAACTGACCCGCACATGTTTAATATCATACTAACTCTACACACGCATTAGTTCATCATGAGATTCAACAAGAAGATCTTCACAGAAGATCTCTAACATAATACAATGTGATGAGAAGCTGTAGCTGTAAATATTGATATGTGATATTACACTCGCAAGCTAGAGAGGGCTATCATAGCAGAAATCACAATGACATAGTTTTGCCAACATGCTAACATTAACAAAACCTGTTAACATGTTAACATGACAATAAATATGATATAAAATTCATTTATAGCATTTTGTGGACACAGTCACCCTACCACTATTTTGGTAGGCCAAAATATAATAATGATAATGGATGGATGAAGTGATTGTGGTTAAAACTATGATACATATGATACATTCTGGTGTAATATATTTTATTTGATACTGTAGTGCTAACAAAAAAAATCTGAAATCTAAACAGCAGAGATTTTCGGCTGCATTATTATAGTATATCTACGCTTAAGGCACCTCAGTATAACTGCAGCACTACTGAAGGTAGAGAACTAATTCATCAGTCCATCAGTCTGGCTAATCTTGTCCATGTAGTTTTCATTTTTTCATGTTTTCCATTGGGGCCATTCTGTTCTATTTTAATTGGTCTTTATCTGCCTGCAGGAATGTAGCCGCAGCAACGGTGTCAAGACAAGCAACACCCACAACCCACTACCTGCTGCTAAATGCTATACCACTTTCGTAAAGTGTTCTTTACAATATTTGTTGTCTTGTATGTCACCACTGTCCAAAGAAAAATGTTATTTTTCTATATCTTTGGAATGCAGAAGCTGCTGTTTACATTTGGTTCCATTGACTTACATTAAGAGTAAAGTAAGTTGTTGCTCTCTCCTGTAAAGTTGCCACTTTAGAGATATTTGTTTTTCAGCAATAATATTTAGTTTCCATATAATTATTGTCTAGTGTACTTATTGTATGTTACGACATTCCGTTCCAATGTATTCAAGTTATATAGAAACTAAATACTTTGAAGGCTATGTTCTAAATGTAGATATTCTGACATAAGTTAAGGGCTCTAGCTTCTCATTACAGTCAGTTCCATAATTACTGGTCTTAAGTCTCTAGACAAAGTCTTTGTGGTTGATGAACTCTGCCTCACACTGACAGTATGATGGAAATCTAACCTTAAGTACATTTATTCTAACAACATACTTAAGAAACAAATCCACATGTGTGATCATTACTGGCACTCTTGCATGTTACATAACAGCAACAAGTCTGCTATTCAATTTATGAGTCTGACATAAATATCCACAGAGCCCCAAAACAAAGGACAATCACAGAACTTCTAAACTTTTTCACAGTGGCTTCCTTGTTTATTCTGCCACCATTGTGGGTTAAAATGGGTCAAGATTCTCTCAGCTCCAATCTGCTTCCTAACACGTCCAGGTCTGAGTCTCTACTGAGCCGCAGAGGTTCTGTCTTTTCACCATACTGCAGTTCTGTGTTCCTTGTAATTTGAGTCCAAAAAACTACCCAGTTGTCATTGTAGTGCTTTCCTTGTGTTGAAAAAGAGAAGAGAGAATGACGAATGAGGCAAAACAAAGTTTGGTGCCATTTGGCTCCAATTTTTTGTCAGAAAAATGGAAAACAGATTGTTTGCAGCATAACATTTAATTTGTTGATTAATTTATTTGTGTGTTGTTTCATAGATTAATCAACTGAGTGTTGTAACTAAGTGTTGGTGTGATTTGTTTTCTTTTTCTGTTTGAAACTGACTTTTTTTTAAAGAACATCCACCTGCTCAGGAGCTGCAGATGAAAATCTTCCAATTGGCATATTTACATTATAAAATGTTGAAATGTTTGAAATGGACTTTTTTGGACTTTTTTTTTTACTTTTTTTGGACATTTTTTGGACTCTTTTTTGGTTTTTTTGGACACTTTTTGGACATTTTTTTGGACATTTTTTGGACTCTTTTTTATTTTTTTTTAAAGAACATCCACCTGTTCAGGAGCTGCAGATGAAAATCTTCCAATTGGCATATTTACATTATGAAATAATGATGTTGATCAATGTGTATTGTTCCTGTTAATTAAATAAAGATAATGTCAAACTGGCCCTTTGTGGATCTCCTTGATATTCATATGATTAGCTGTGGGCTTTATAGGTTGGCTATGAACCCACATCTTCATATTCTGCTTTAGCAAACTAGCTAGCATTAACACCACCTTACTTATAAGATAGCTATAAGACAGCTAGCTACCTTCATCAGCCCTTGTCTGACCGACAAGCTTGACAATCAAACCAAACATCCAAACACAAAGATATGGCTTCATAGCATTAAAACCTCTAAAAACCCCACAAGCTCTATTATGGGTATCTACCAAGGACCACTTTGGCTTCTGCTAGTGTGTGCTAATGTCACTGGTAACTTTTCATTTTCATTAGATTAAGAACTGTAACCAACTGCAGCCATTTCCTCCTCTCTTTCTCATCACAAGGAAAGGAATGGAATGATAGTTGAGTAGTTTTTGGACTCTATTCGAATAATGAGAGTCTCATTCAGTGTAGTAAAGGCTAGGACCCAGACATGAAGGTCAATACATCACAGCTTTGGACACGCAGATAACGTTTGATGAGACTGGAGAACAATGACTCCACAATACAAAGACTTTCTCTGGATCCTTGTAAGTCCTTTCATCTCACTGTGGTTTCGGTCAGGGGACAGCTTGATTCTGTGGTCATTCACCCGTTTTGGACCTATGTTTGGGATCACTGTCCTGCTGGAAGATCCAGCCGTGACCCAGTTTTAGCTTTATTTGGCAACCAGATTTGCGTTTGTGGTTAGAAAGCCTTTCAGGCATGCCACAAAAAAAACGGTGTTTGTTTTCAGCAGCATTGCATACAGTTTGTCCAACCTAGCAACAGTAGCTAGAGGAGATTTTATTCATGGAGCGAATCATAGATGGGTCAGTTGTACGTCCAGGCAGAAACTCGAACAGAAAAAGGAATAGAGAGCATGTTTAAGAGCAAAACAGCTCGGGTTATATAACCACATCATTAAGAAGGCAACAGTTAACCACATGGAGCGAAACGCAATGTTTAGACACGATCGTACCGTGAGCCGGTCATTACATTATATTTCAAAATGGACCCTTAGCAGCGTTAATCATTGCTTTTACTCCACGAAATGACAAGCTTTGCTGATGTATTCGCTTGCAGAAGCGGCGCATAAGGCTGCACAGTGGGGCACTCTTCAGACTGAATTACACCCTGTATTGGTCAGACCATTGTACAGAAATGAACTCAACATCCAGGAAGACTGAGTCAGCTCCGAGCTCTCTCCATCTCCCAGGAAAATGACATGTTTTTCCAACAGCGTTTGTAAAAAAGCTGGGGAAAAAAACAGTAGATCGAGATGTGCATTTGAAATAATTGGGGTTTTGGGTTGTGCGTTTGTAGTCTGTCATTAAGAGAAGCAGAAGTCCAGCTTCTCGTGATGTTTTCTTTTTTCCTCACCAGAGAAAATGGGGTCAACAGGCTCAATGCCTGTGCGGGAGGTGGCTTTTCCACAGCCGGGGGAAAGCCTGCAGATGTGAAGGTATCGCTGCCATGATTAGAGACAAGTGGCTGCTTGACCAGGCCTGCGCTCTTCCTCTCTGTCTGTCTGTTTCCTTGTTCCCTGCAGAGGCATCCTGAGCTGATAACACTCACACACTGGCCCTGTGATGTTCCCCCTTCTTAATCTTCTTATAGTATATTAACTAATTGAGAACAAGAACAAACAGAGGCGAAGGCGCTGGGCTTGGAGTGCATCTACATGCAAAAGCCCCAGTTCACATACAACAGGGTGCCGCCAGCTCACGACGAAAGCAGACTGAGTCCTCTTATTGCTCCGAACCCAACCTGCTGCACCATCTAACCCCTCGCTAATCTTCTGTCCTAGCCTGTCATGCAGCCAAAATTGAACCAAACTCTTCCAAATAACTCACTGTGCGGGATAAAGGAGCTTCTCCATTTTTTTATGGCTACTTTAATTGCAACATTTGTCAGAATGTCTATCTTTTTTTTTTTTTTTTTTGGAAAGTGATTACAACAAATCTTAACGCAGCTTAAATGCAGTTTGAGAACTTCATTAGCATACCGGTCGCCTAGCAACTAAAGCATCTCCATTTTTTTTATTGGGTGATCTGTTCTCGCACCTGAAATAAAGGTACCAATCGACAGCTGACTAAATCCTTATTTTAGTCTGGAGAAATCTATTCTCTACTAGATATGATATTCCAGATTAATTAGCATGAGCAATAATTTTGATGCATTTCTCAGTTGCAGGAAGAGGAAACCAGTTATATATGGTTATCATAAAATGTGCTGTAGCTACTTCCTATTGGCTTCTATTATAAGTGTGCTGTCTTATTTTACTGAGTACAGCGAAAAGCATCAATATTATCGCCTGGGCTAATCAACAAAGAGAACCCATCGAGCCTTGCAGGCCTTTAGAGAAGCTTTAAAGATTTCTGGGGAAAGAAAAACATGTATGGAAGTTTTAGTTTATCTTTATTTAATGGCATCATTATGCTTGTTATATTAAAAGACCCAGAAAACCTTACTCTGTGTTTCCTTTCTAGTTTGATTACTCTATGACTATTATACACAGTCAAGTCACATTATTATGACCCCCAGCTAATGTCCAGAGTAACCACAGTGTGCAACACGGACAGCAGCTAGACGGACTGGGAGACTTAATAAGGTCCTGGTAGGTTGTCACAGGTATCTGGAGCCATGCTGACTGCAGTGCATCCCTCAGTAGCTGGTGGGCGTGTGGGTGGGAATTCATAGAGCCAACACCACCTTCCCACAGATGCTTAATTGGGTTCAAGTCTGGGGAATTAGGGGTCCAGGGTAGTACTTAGAAGTCTGGGTCAGCTCCTCCAACCGATATGGGACATTTCTAGCCGTGTGCCATGTCACATTGTCTTGCTGGAAGATCCCATCCGCCCCAAAGAAGACAATCAGCATGTATGGTGTACGTGATCTGCAAGGGTGTAGTCAGACCCAAATCAGTTTAGAGTGTCTTCCACATGGATGAGTGGTCCCAGAGAATGCCACAAAACATTCCCCAAACTGGCTGGACCTAATCTTGGTAAATTGTTCCTTTATACATTCATTCTTTTATCTGTCCACCAATGATGTTCAGCCATCTGTTCATCTGTGACTGACTTTGTCCAGTTAGTGTCACATAAAAGCTAGATAATGATGTTAGTTCTGTATGAGGGGGCACAGCAGGCTAGGACTGTCAGACAGAGAGTTGTCAATCAAGCTGCTCATTAGCCACGCCCACACAATTCTCAGACAGGTCTGATTAGTGGTTTACAAGCCATGCTTTATCATATTTATATCTTATATATTTCAACTTAAAGCTATGCTGCATGATCAATGTAGCATGTATGATTAGTATAATAAAAGCATTTGTAATATTTTCCTTAGCTTGACTTGCATGAAGTACTGAAATAGTCACAACAGGTGCAGGTCTCTCACTTTTGTGTAACAAGATTTAGTAAAAAATAAAAAACTTAGATAGAGAGTCAAGTAATCACATCAAATGACAAACCTATTTTTCAAAAGATTAAATAAAGACAACAAATTAGAAACTTACTCAGCATGGTAAGAGAGGGCTAAACATTCTTTACAGTCAATGCATATTAGCCCACATGTACATGGATGTTTCTTTATAATGAGGTGTTTTTACCTTTGTTTAAAAAAAATATGGTCCACACAACACAAAAAACATGCTGGCAAATGCTGTCGAGAGCGTGATAAGACCTCTGCAACAACCACTTTATTCTGATGCCTCTGTTTTTCGTCCTAGTGCAGAGTACCTGCACATGTGTAAACATGTCCTGTTGGCAATATTATAGCACTATTTTGGATACGCCCACCACTGGTCAAAATCAACTCATGCACACAAAGGAGATTCTGGTGTCCACTCTTGATGTTACAAGCCAAAAATTTGTTTACACAACCAAACTGAATGACAACAGCAGTGTTTCTGAGCATCTTTTTCAAAGTTTTGCAAAAGGTCCTTTTCAGTGAAAGCAAGTATTTGGAGAATGTCTACTGGTCCAATCATCCAATCAAATCTCCATAAAATATAAAAGACAGCCACAGAGCTCAAATTTATTTTATCACAAAAAAATAGCATATCGTCGCTGTCTAATAAAAAAACGTCTCCAATTTTTGTCAATTTTAAGTTTTGTATATAATTTGAACACGGAAATGGCAATGGTTTACATTGTGTAAAAAAATTATGACTAATGTACCAATAGAAGTGCTCCAAAATAGCTTGGATACATGCTTCTCTCTCTCTCTTTTCACTGCAATGCTCAAAGTGCAGCTTCACTTTGGCTACCAGAAGGTGCAGTGAGCCAAGAGCTACCAGCACAGTAGGTTAACCACAACTCAAGAGTTCAAGAATGCGCTGACACAATGTATTTGTAAGTAGTTAAGTTGTTTTTTGAAAGAGAATAAATGTTTATGTTGGGCTGTTTTCATTGTTTTTTTCGTATGAGGACTTTATGCTGAAGAGCCTGAATGCGGGTGGAGTGGTGTAGAAAGAAGTAGGAAGCTCAAACTTCTTCTGAGAACCGTAAACATTATAGTAGTATTCTTTTTTGTTTGTTTTGTTTGTTTGTTTTGTGTTTTCCATTTTAGCAAAGAAATGGGCTAAAGGTTAGAAAACCAGTCTTGTGACCTGAAGGTCATCAGTTCAATCCCCTATGCTGACAGGGCACAACTGTAGTGCCCTTGAGCAAGACACCTAGGCCACAACTGTGTTCACTGGTGTGTGCGTGTATGTGGGTGTTTTACTGCTCTGGTAGGTTAAATGTAAAGGTCAAATTCCTCTGTGTGCAAACAACATGTGACTAGTTGGATGAAAGTTTAAGCTGGAGACAAAACAATTACATTCTTGAGGTATATGGGTAAATACAGTCAGTTCATTGGTAAGCCTTTCAAGAGCTGGACTGAAGGTTATTTTTTTAAAGGTTTATTAATTACTGACATAAACAGAAACTGAGAGACAAACAAACTAGTTACATGTTTGATAAACAAGTAGAAGCTTTAGATTCACCACTGACTGAACACAGGTGGAAGCTCCTTATTTGAGAACAGTGGGAGCTCTGTAAAGCTCTATATATGTTAATATCTTTTTATTACTGGCCGCAAAAAACATATTTTACTTGAAATGTTCCTGGAATGATCCATAAATCCTTCGCAGTAACTTCCTACAGGAATCCCACAGGGGCGCTTGCAGACATTAGCCCTATCACACAGGTGTGTTTTTCC
Organism: Megaleporinus macrocephalus; assembly: GCA_021613375.1. NCBI lineage: Eukaryota > Metazoa > Chordata > Actinopteri > Characiformes > Anostomidae > Megaleporinus > Megaleporinus macrocephalus. Next base: position 23,973,309 of record CM038712.1, read on the forward strand.
TCGATCTTGGCTTAGTTTTGACATTTATTTGCTAATTGACCAGATGCCACAGATAGAGATCAGGCTGCAAAACCCTGGAGCATTTCTCCTTATGACAGGTGTTAAACGATATCTTCTATTAAGGAAAGCTCGGCATCTCTTCATTTGACTTTCTGATGCCCTCTGCATGCGCTGGCCGCTCGGCACCACAGCTCAGCAGAGTCAAACGGAGCGCTGGTGTTGATTTAAGCAGTGCAGTCACCCTTTGCCTCTGCTGAAATAGAGGCTGCTCTGTCAGCTGAGCTATGGGGGCCAAGCCTCGGTTCCCTGAGGTGCTGAGTTCGCCACGCCACCGCCATCTCTCCCTCGCTCTCCCTCTTTCTCTCGCTCTCTCTCTTTCACAAACACAGACCCAGCTTTAAAAATCCGCTGTATACTCCAAATGCACACATGCTTTGCATCGGGTTACATCTAGGGTATGCGTTGCCATGGACACCGCATGCCTCATGATAGACGACCCGGGTCCTTTTTTTTAATCAGCTGCAAGGACAAAAAAAAAAAAAATGCAAACAGCTTTTTATTGTTATTGCACTCCCTCCGTGCTATGAGCATCATAAACGGGAATGGGCTCTGGAGCTGCAATTATTTGGCCCCTGGTTTTGACAGTAAAATTTTACACATTTAGAGGAGAGAACAATGAAGCAGCTAGTAATGGAATCCACGCCTGCGCTCCGTGATACAGCGGCGCTATTGTTGGACCGAGATATGTAGTAAAGGGCTGCGGCAGATTGGAACAAACCACAGGATCAGCAGGCTGGACGGAGAGGGCTGAGAAGAACCCTCGACCTACCCGCATCCGCAGGTTCCAGCTGCTGGAACGGAAGGGAAACAGGCATGTTGCTCGGAGCTTAAGCTCCTTCTCTTCTGCAGAAACATTAAAGGAATGCTTTAGCTTATTCCAGTAACATATGGTCGATTACAATAAACAATAATTAGTCTTTCTCAAAATAAGGGCTGTCCTGAATACCATTGTTTGGAGCTCCTAAGCTCTTTAGCAGTAATCAACAGCAAATATTCCAAGTTTCACTTGGGGCTCAGGCTGGGAGGGCTGGCTGAGGCAGTAGTTCAGAAAATCAGTAGCTGCGTAATCATCTACTTTTATACTACACAGTACACAAAAGCAGTAAGTGAGAATGGCTAGTGTGTCCATATGTACAGTATTCATCAAGCAGTATGCAAAAATGAATCAGGAGACATTGTGAAGACCTCAACACACTGTGCCCTTCTATGATTCAACTGGAGCTGCGGAAGCGTTCAAAGCCGAAGAAGAGAAATGGCAGAAAGCAGGGAATCGGCTGTATGTATGTAGCAATTGCTGCTACTTAAATTTCTTCTGAATCAATTTCTCATTCATCTTTTTAGAGCTACAGCTCAACGGCGACTGAGAACAGATTCAGGATACAGCAAAAAAGCAGGTCAGTGTCACAAAAAGTATGAAAATAATGACTGAGAATGGAGCTTTTAATTAATAGCAGGACGTTTACAGTGGTGGTCTGACATCTTGCATTAAAAGATACTGGTAAGATAGTGGATGTAGTGCATCCAAGGTTGCTTGGGTACGAAACACTTGCATGTAGAAAGTGTCGACTGCTTTATCAGTCCAGCAGTGCGTACTTTATAAGTAGGCTCCAGTCTAGTACTTACTGAATAAGTAGGTGGATATTTTTTTCTTACAGCCAATAGCTGCTTTCCTTGCAGACCACTGCAGTGCAGTTTCACTCTGGCTACCAGAACCCTCCTAGCAGTGAGCCATGGCATAACAGCACAATGGGTTAAGCAACAACCCACAGAGTTCAAGAATGCACTGACAAAATGTATTTGTAAGTACAGGATGAGTCAAAAGTCTTAGGACACCCTTTTATTTGAGAAACGAATAGGAAAATGGCGTATCTGAATACTCCAGCAAGTAATGGGTAATGGGATCTTTTAGGCTATGTCCAGAACATGGCCACCCTCTTGAAAGCCGCCATATTGGATCAACAGCAAGTTTTTCTAATAGGAAGGCAGACATATAGTATATCAAAGAACACCAGAATTGTCTCAGAAATCGATTGATGCAATCAATATCTCTTGTGGTTCAAACGTTATCAACACAGAAAGCTGCAACAGCAATCACATTGAATAACTTTTTCAGTGTGCTGTTCTTGGCGCTGAACTGCACCTTCAGATCTGTGTTCAGCACCAGGCACAGCACAATGAACAAGTTGCTCAATGTGGTTGTTGTTGCAACGTTCTGTGTTGATAACGTTTGAACCACAAGAAATATTGCAAATCTGACTGCATCAATTGATTTTTGAGACAATTCTGATCTTCATTGATCTGCCCTTGATCCAATATGACAACTTTCAAGATGGCAGCCATTTTCGGGGACATAGCCTAAAGTATAGGCCTCCTCACCCGTTACTTGCTGGAGTATTCAGATATGTAATTTTCCTGTTAGTTTCTGAAATAAAAGGATGTCCTGAGACTTTTGACTTACCCTATAGTTTAGTTGTTTTATGAAAGTGAAGAAATGTTTATGTTAGGCAGTTTTAGGCTATGAGGACTTTATGCTGAAGAGCCTGAATACAGGTGGAGTGGTGTAGAAAGAAATAGGAAGATCAAGCTTCTTCTGAGAACTGTGAATATTACAGTAGTATTTTTAATATAACTATTTTTTAATTTTTCACAATAACTATTTATTAATTTTTGACAATAAATTATCTTACACATCAGTAATTCTAAAAAGGAAAGGATTAGGGGGATATCCATTAAAGTAGTTAACATAGGTAATGTCATCCACCTAAAAAGCATTCATTGCTGCTTTAGTGTTATGGAATCTGTCTGTCACCTCCACACCATAACTGCAATAAAGTAAGATTAAGTTCAAACTAATCTTTTAAGATTGATTTCTTGGCCGTGGTTAAAGCTGTCATTATGTTAAACACTAAAGATTTTAAGGAATTTGACCTCTGCATTAAACCTGTCTGTGCAGTAAAACACCCACACACACAAACACATACTTGTGAACACAAAAACTAGGGGGAAGTGAGCGCACCAGCCCAGAGAGGTGGGCAGCCCTATCCACAGTGCCTGTGGAGCAAGTGGTGGTGAGGTGCCTTGCTCAAGGATGTTTTAGTCTTGTCCTGTCAGCTGAGGGGGGAACTTCCAATCACAAAGGCTGGTACCCTGACCTCTAGCCCACGACTGACCCCTAAAGGATTTTACATTTGTTTGCTTTATTGGTTTACTAATCAAAAAAAAGGGAAAAGAGAAACATCTAAATCATAAAATTTAAAACTGAATACCTTCCCAAGTAACGAGTCAAATATTTGGTGCCAGCTCAAAACCAACTCCTAACAGAAGTCAATGACACCATCTGCCTATTGGCTCCTATTATAAGCACAGTTTACAGGTTTACTGCAAGGCATCCAAACTATTGTTTGTGATTATCGACCATATGCTACAGATGTGGAAGCCTGTGATTAAATGGAAAAACCCGCTGCAGCGTTCCTTTAACACTAAGCACGGAAGACAAGCCTGGTGTTTGTGTGAGAACTGCAGGAGCTCCAGACCGAGGCCAGCGGAGCGTTTTCGAAAATGTTAACATTCGTGTTAACCGCCGGACACCAGAGGGGCAGGCATTCTTCTGCTCTTGGGTTTCTGCTTTTTTCTATTTCTTTTTTTTTTCAGGCGAACCACATGTGCCACTGGCAGGAGTCGTACTGGGTGTATGCCCCAGCTATTTTTAACACTCCCCTGCTCTGCGGATTGGGCCCGTTAGTGCAAACAGCTTTGAAGGAACAGCGCGTCTCACCGACTCGAGCAAGACGGCGGAATTAATTTCCAAACAAAAGCCCAGACCCCTCTACTTGATTCCGTAATCTCATTTCCAATCCTATTGCCCACCACTTTCTCTTTTTACCCCTGCAACCGCAATCCTCTTTAACTAATCTACAGACTAATTGGTGCCAGCGCCGCTTCTACCCCAGCACTCTCTCTCTCTCTCTCTATTTTTTTTTTTTTACTTTTGTTTCCGAGGAGAGAGTTAGTGCAGCTTTCTCTTCCGAGCTCAACGTTCACAATGGAGCCATTCTTGAGGCCGGAGGGGCCGTGGACACTGCACACAATTAGTGGAAGGAATATCAGAGCAGAATCTTTGCAAACTTGGGGAAAAGGAAGTTCCCAAAGCCAAGAAATCACCCAGTGGTGCTCTCTGGACCTGCTCTGACCTCTGACCTGACCACGAAAACAACTTTAGGCCGAGCAAAATCGCATCATAATAAACTTGTAACCTCATTAAAGGGCATTTGACCTTCGCATAGCTTTGATGAACTCATCTCGCATCTCGTGGCACCAAGGAACAGTGCTGGAAGCCACTAAAGGTGCTCCTAAGGTCAGCACGGGGGCAAACGCAGGCATTCAAAACACAACCAGACGGGAGCCAAAGGCTGTGTCTCATGCAGGAATCAAATTCATGGAACCAGCTGGAGTATTTTCCATGGACCTTTCACAGGAAAAAGAGGCGGGCTGTTGACAAACTTCCAAAAGAACAACAAAAACAAAAAAAAAAAAGCCCCAAAGAACAATAAATCTACAGAGACACGCTTCCATTCACTGCTTACCAGCACCCACAAAAGAGCTTCTCCTGTCTCTCTAATTCACCCAGGAGATAGAGGAGAGAAAAAGAAAAAAACACGCACAACCACTGAGTTTATATAAGGAAACTATTGATCCAGTGCAGAGTTTCGTTCTGTGAATGCTAAACACAAAAAAATCCCTATTGATTCCACATCCATGAAACTGAATACAAAAAAATGTTCTTTTCAGCATTTATGGCACCGTGAAATATGATCCGCACAGACCAATCAGTCTGCAGCTGCTGAGGAGCTAATGTGGGAGCTGTGTCCTTGACGAGGAGAGAAGAGAGGAGAAGAGAAAAGGAGGAGAGAAGAGAGGAAGGGATGAAATGAGAAGAAAAGAAAAGAAAAAAATAAGAGATGAAAAGAAGGAAAGAGAGGAGAAGAAAAGAAAAAACAAAAAGAGAAGAATGGAGGAAATGAGAAGAAGAGAAGAGGACACAAGAAGAGAAAAAATATGATAAGAAGATTTAAGAAAAGGAAAAGGAGGACACAAGAAGAGAAGGGAGGAGAAGAGAAAAAAGGAAATGAGAAGAGAAGACAGTAAATTAGAACAGAAGAAGAGAGGAACTGAGAATACAAGTGAAAAGAAAGTGAAGAGAAGAGAAAAAGAAAGGAGAAGAGAAGACAAGAGAGGAAAGGAGGAAATAAAAAGAGATAAGGAGAGAACTGACAACAGAAGTGAAAAGAAAGTAGAGAGGAGAGATGCAAGAGAAAAGAAAAATGAAAGAGAAGAGAAGAGAATAAGAGAGGAATTAAAAATATACAAGTGAAAAGAAAGAGAAGAGAAGAGACAGAAAAGAATGGAGGAAATGGGAAGAAGAGAAGGAGAAATAAGAGACAAGAAGAGGAAGGAGAAAAGAAGAGGACACAAGAGAAGAAGAAATGAGATAATAAGACTTAAGAAAAGGAAAAGGAGGACACAAGAAGAGAAAGGAGGAGAAGAGAAGAAAAAAATGAGGAGAGAAGAAAAGAGAACAGAAGAGAAGAAGGGAGGAATTGAGAATACAAGAAAGTGAAGAGAAGAGAAAAGTAAGAAGAAGGAAAGTGAAGAGAAATGAGGAAAAGAAATGAGAAGAGGAAGGGGGGAAATGAGGACAGGAGAGTAAATTAGAAGAGAACACAAGAGAAAAGAGAAGAGCGTAAATCAGAAGAGAGGAAGGAAGGAAATGAAAAAAGAAGAGGAACTGAAAATAGAAGTGAAAAGAAAGTGAAGAGAAAAAGAAAGGAGAAGAGAAGAGAAGAGAACAGAAGAGAAGAGAACAGAAGAGAGTAGAAGAGAAGAGAGTTGAGTATACTCCAGGGAGAGCTGGTGGTGGGTATAAAATCTCGTTTAAGAAGACCACTGCAGTTCAGTGCTACTGATGGACCACAGCAGTCTGGGAGGTGAAGCACATACGTGGACCACAGACACATGAAAGCCCACAGTGAAGTGCTGCAGTCGCCTTGAGAGAAAACACGGAACAAACACGATCACAAATCCAGGCAAAGAGCTTTTATACGCTAATGATGTGATTTACTTGGTTTGTGTTTTAGCTGCTGTTCTTTGCCCAGAGGACAGAAAGGACAGCTATTCATCTCCAGCTGTAGGTCTGTGGTGATGCGTTGGTGTCGCCCCCCCACTTTCTTTCTGCTCTTTCAATTCATAGAGTTCCATTTAAAATTAATCTCCTAAAGCTACCGGACCTCCAGTTGTCATCTCCGATAATTCACGCGTCCGTGAATTTTTATGAAGACAGACAAAAGCAGGTACAGAAAAACCCTAAAATAGGCTGGAAGCCATCTGCTGTTGCCATGGAGAGTTGCGTGTTGCCAGGGCGATAGCGTATTTCTCTAGCGCTAATGGCCTGTCCTTTTGCCAGGCAACAAATAGCCCTGTGATGCAACTGCACCTGTCTCGGCTACGTGTTACCATGGAGGCGTTCCTGTTGCCATGGTGACCATCACGCTAATAACCTTGCAAGGGCAAACATGCAGTAGGACTCAGTGGGCCAGCTGTTCCACCTGTTCTCTCTCTCTATCTCTCTCCCTCTATGTCTCTCTATCTCTGACGCTCTCTCTCTATCTCTGTCTCTATGTCTCTCTCTCTCTCTCTCTCTCTGATGGTGTGCTGTTAGTGTGTTAAGGAATGTGAATGTGCCTGGGCCTGCAGTACACTCCTCTTTTTAATTAGCATCCTTTACCTCTCTCTCTTTCTGTGTCTCACCCTCTTTCTCTCTCTCCTCACACTTCCTTCTTTACAACAGTGCTGTGAAAAAGTTCAACTACCTTTAATATTAGACAAAGATCGCAAGTGCACACTAAATTTCATGATTTCATTTATTCAGTTATTGATTATTGCAAAATGCTCTTAGCTACTAAATCAACCAGTTAACTCAATTCAACTGAATACTGGGTTTAATTTCACCACTGAAGCCCAGACATGATCGCTGCCAGACCTTCTCAATCGAAACATCATTTAAACAGAACTTGTCTGGGAATGTTAAGCAGCTGAAAGGTCTGGAAAGGGTTACAAAGCCATTGCCATGGCGCTGGGACTTCAGCAAACCACAGTGAAAGTCTTCATCCACAAATAGAGAAACCATAGAACAGCAGTGAGCCTTCCCGGGCGGGTCGGCCTACCAACATTTTACCAAGATCAAATTGACGTCTCATCCAAGAGGTCACAAAAGAACACAGACAAACATCTAAAGACCTGTAGACGTCAAGTGCTGCAGTCACTATATAGAGTTCCACATGGCATCTATGGAAGAGTCACAGGCCTAAACCATTTCTGACTAAAAAGAATGCAGAGGCTTGTCTTGCACTTGCCAAAAACATCTAGATGACCCTCAAGACCTTTGGGATAATTTTATGTGGACTAATGAGTCAAAGGTGAAAGTTTTCAGAAGATATGAGTCCTGTTATATCAGGTGTAAAGTCAACACCATGTTCCACTATAAGAACATCATTCCTACAGTGGTGGTGGTATTGTGATGGTCTGGGGCTGCATTGCTTCTGCAGAACCTGGAAAATATGAAACCATGAATTCTGCTCTCAATCAGAAAATCTTAACAGAGAATCTCTGTCAGTCAGTATATGAGACGCTGTGGCAGGACCTTAAATGAGCGGTTCATGAAGGAAAACTTTTAGATGTAGCTAAAAAACAAGAGTCACCAAATTCCTCCATTGTGATGGAAAAACTTATCAAACGGTTTTCACAACTGTTGGCAGCTGTTACTGCCAAGAGCGACACAACAAGCTATTAGATTTGGGGGGCAATTACTTTTACACATGGATGACATAGATTTCAAATATAACCTTATTTTCAACAATTCTACATTTTGTGTTGTTGTTAGTTAGACAATCTGAAACATTTAAATAAGACAAATTAGCAACAATATACAAAATACTTTTTATACTGTACCTCTCTCCTCTCTTTTCTCTCTCCCTCTCTCTTTCTCTCTATTGTTCTCTCCCACATACTTTCTTTTCCTCTCTTTTTCACTTTTCCTTTCCTTTGTCTTTACTCCTTTTGCTCCTTTCTGTCTTTTCACTCTCTCTTTCTCTCTCTCCCACTGTTCACTCCTGTTCTCTTTTCTCTCCTCTTTTCTCCCTCTCCCTCATCTTTTCTCTCACTACCCTCTCTTCCTTTACCCTTCTTTCTCCTTGTTTCCTTTCTCTTTCTTTTTTCTGTCTTCTTGCTCTATTTCTCTCTCCTTTCACTCTGTCATTTTCTCTTCTCTCTCCTGTCTGTCTTCTTTCTCTCCTTTTCTCTCTCCATGTATCTTTTTTCTTGCTATCCTTTCTGGTCTTTCTATCATGTTTTCTCTTTCCATCTGTTTTTCCATGTCTTCTTGCTCTCTTCCTCATTTCTCTTATTCTTTCTGTCTCTCTCTCATTCACTCATCCCTCTCCTCTGTTTCCTCCCTCTCATTTCCTCTTTCTCCTTCTTCTCTCTTTCGCTTTCTCTCTCTCTCTCTTTCTTCTCTCTCCATTGAGCTGGCACCACTCACAGGGCCAGAGGGCCGAAGGGTGGCTGCGTGCCCAAAAACAAACACAACAATGACACAAATAGCATTTTAATTTTGTTTCTGATCCGTATTAATCCCCATCTACTGGAAGTGTGGACGGGTGCAGAGCACCTAAACCCCAACTCTGTGCGAATGGTTCCCCGACTTAAACTAAAACTAAAACTCACGTTTTCATACTGCGGCTATTGTTGTGCGGTGTTTTATAGGACAGAAAAACAAACCCAGGGTCCATTGTAAGCTGATCAAAAAGAGCGAAAAGAGTGGAGAGTGGCCGCGTATGACTCAGCTGATTTGCGTGAACCCGAGGAATGCTATAAAAAGCTCCATTCTGCTTCCTGTGAGCCACAGTGGCCAGATAAACACTTTATTACACGCTGCTACATGCAGATCCACCATCTGGCCCGAGAGCAGGAGAGGAAGCCGAGCCACAGTGTGTCCCCGCACACATACATGATCATAAAAAAACGCCAACATAAAAAAAAAGTACATTAGCATGATTTAGATCCCCAAAGCTAAGTTAGCATATCGTCGCTGTCAGAAGAAAAACAAGTATCCCGGCAACAGTAACATTTTTTTTACAGGAGAGAGCAAAAACTGTCTTTGCTTTCAGTGAAAGTCAATGGAACCAGCTATTTTGAAGCCATTGGTCCAAACGTCACAACATTTTACATCATGTACATCAGCTGCTGTATTGAAAAGATTGAAAATTGACAAAAATGGATGTTTTTCTTTGGACAGTGACAATATAATAAGCCCCACACAAAACAAGGGTGTCTATTTTGTTCTGACAGCTGGATTTTAGGTTTGTAGTGAGTCATTTCACTGAAGTATGATGATAATCTAATATCAACATCATGATAGATACACTGATCAGCCGACCCGCTTGTGGGTATGGTTAGTAGTGTTGCAGTATCAGTATCAGTAATGATGCTCCATCAGTTTCATTAATGAGGACAGTAAGATTCATAATACTTATGACAAACACCACAAAACATGTAGCATTAGTAGCAAGTGTATAATTACTTATATTAACACAGTGTTTACACTGGAAATGGAATATATTGCTTTTATGTAATTACAGTAGGCAAAAAATAAAAGAGATACACGTGTGTAATTACATGAGCTGTACTACTGTAATCCATCTGTATCTGTGGATACAGTGTGGTTATTAGAGACACTTATTATAAAGTAGGACCTTGTTGATGACTGACCATGCTAGCCGTGATAATGCTACTAACAGGATGAATGATGCTGATGTTTACTAAACTTTAGCATAGTCTGATGCACAGAGATGTTGTGCGAGTGAACAAGACTCACAAATAAGACAAATATCTTGAGCAATTTAAATAACATTTTCTGTCTGTTGTACAATATTAAATATATATATATATATATATATATATATATATATATATATATATATATATATATATATATATATATATATATATATATATAAACAAAAATAGTTTTTATAAAGCATTAAATAAGATGTGCATGCGACATAGAACTAAAATTACAAATGTGATTGTATAAATGTCAGGACTTAAGGGTTAGTTAGTTTATATAGAGTTAGTATCCATACTCAACATAAGCCTTTAGGGTTCTGGGTTATCTAGTACTCATACACACTCTTACAAATGAAGATTCCTGATGGTTCTTGGTTTAGACAGTCCAGGAGAAATCTGTAACTGGTAAGTGGTATTAAACATTGTGTGAAGGTCTGTTTTTCACATCTTAAGAACAATTATTTTTAAATCTATTTAAGCCTCTTTATTTAAAGACTTACATTTTTTTTGCCATAATGTCCAGAACAGGGACTGGGTGGGTTTCCCAGCCAAACTGACCACACTACACACAGAGCCAGGCAGCCCTCACCACCTGCTATTGATGACTGCCCAATGGCATTCACACAGCAGGGGGAGGGGGGAGAAGGGAGGAAGGGAGGGGGGAAAGAAAAAAGGCAGATAGAGGGAGAGCGGGGAGAGAAAAATAAATAGAAAGATAAAGATTGAAAGAGAAGAAAAGAAAGGGAAGAAAGGGAAAAAGAGGGATATTATGAGATGGTGGGCAGGGAAAGAAAAACTGAGAGAGAGAGAGAGAGAGAGAGAGAGAGAGAGAAAGAGAGACAGAAGGGGGAGAAAATGTGGGGGTAGAGGTAAATGGATAGAGAAAAAGAGAGATTAAGAAAAAGAGAAAGGCTGATTACGAGATAAGGTGGGAGGGGGAAAAGTCCGAAAGAGGTGTGGGTGGGGCTGAGAGAACGATAGAGGATGATGAAGAGAGAGAAAAAATGAGAAAGAAAGAGGGAGGGAGAAAAAAGACGAGGGGAGAGAGATTGAAAGATTGCAGGGGGAGAGGAAAAGAGAGAAAGAATATGTGATAGAGAGAGAAAGTGATAAGGTAAGGGAGAAATAGAGCAAGGGAGAGAGAAAAAGACAGAAATAAAGAGAATGATGGGGGAGGGAGACAGAGATAGAGTAACAGAAAACGACAGAGAGAGATAAAGAGAGTAAGTGAGGGAAAGAGAGAGACAATAATAGAGAGGGAGCAAAGGGAAACAGAGGGACAGAGACAGACAGAGAAAGTAAGAAGGATGGAGAAAGAGTGAGAAAGAAAGAGAGAGAGAAAAAATAATAGAGAGGGACCGAGGAAAATAGGGGGAGAAAAAGAGACAGAGAGAGAAAGTGAGAGAGAGTGAGGGAAAGACAAAGAGTGAGAGAGATGGAGAAAAACGGATAGAGAGAGAGTGAGGGAGAAAAAGAGACAGAATATAATAGAGAGGGAGTGAGGAAAACAGGGAGAGAGAAAGAAACAGAGAGAGTAAGTGAGAGACAGTGAGGGAGAGACAGAGAATGAAAGAGAAAAAGAGACAGAATATAATAGAGAGGCAGTGAGGAAAACAGGTAGAGAGAGAAAAAAACAGAGAAAGTGAGAGACAGTGAGGGAAAGACAGAGAGAGTGAGAACGATGGAGAAAATGGGATAGAGAGAGAAAGTGAGAAAGAGAGAGAGAGGAATGAGGGCTGGTGTGACAACAGAGATGTCAACGCAACCCCTTTTTGAGGGTTCGAGACTCCGGCTTCTTTAGCGAGGTGTGAAACTGATGATTTGGGTTTTCGTGAGACATTTCGGCTGCAGAACTCCGGCAGAACGTGCAGCTTCACTTCCTGCAGTTCACCTCGGTAGTGACTCTTTAGTAGGTGACCTCGTTGAGCGTGGTTTTGTGGAGCTGCAGGGATTTTTGCACTGACGAGGCAGCAGAGCAGGCAGTGGAGTTTTTTTTCTAGCTGCTGAACACTGAAAACTGGAGCCGTGTGAGAGCAGCTCAGGTGACAGGATGATAAATAAAAACATCCAAACTCCTCTCCCTCTCCTAACACTACCTCTGTTTCTCCTCTAAACCACTCTCAAACTCTTACCTCAATCTACATCTCGAGCTTTTGACTTCACCAAAAAAACTGTGATGGAAGCAAAAGCAAACACCACCTTCGGGTTAAAACAGTTCCAACTTTTGGCGGCGGCAGCGCGTAGGTGGCAGCGTTATAGTGTAGGGGAATGTTTTCATGGCATTCATCAATGTGGAAGGCACTCCCAACCGATTTGGGTATAAATCAATTCTAGCAGATCATGAACACCATACATGCTGACTGTCTTCTCTGGGGCGGATGGGACCTTTCAGCGAAACAATGTCCCACACTGGTTGGAAGAGGTGACCAACACTTCCAAGTACTTACCTGGACCCCAGACTTGAACCCAAATAAGCATCATCCTGGATGGTGGTGTTGACTCTATAGATCCCCCCCACACTCCCTCCAGCAGCTGTGGGATGCACTGCAGTCAGCATGGCTTCAAATACCTGTGACAACCTACCAGGACCTTATTGAGTCTTTCAGTTCGTCTGGCTGCTGTCTGTGCTGCACAGGGCGGTTACTCTGGAAATTAGCTGGTGATTATAATAATGTGACTTGACCGTGTAATACATTTGTCTGGATGCTCATTAGTTTTAACCAGCCATCCAAATAACATCATGACCCAACTGTGAACAGATATTCTCCTAATGGAAGAAATACATAGAGCCCACAATGTGACTCAGTCATGCAACACTGCTGTTTCTTTTAGCAGCAATTCTGAGTGATCGGCATCATCAAACATTCAAAATCCAAATTAAAGCACAAGCATCTAGTGATTTCAGCCAGTATCAAACCTACAGTATCATACTGACGCGCCCCTAATATAAACTGTACTATAACTTTAACACAGGCCATGTATTATGTTCTATTTTGCCCCCAATATGTTAAACTCAACTATTAAACAGTTATGGTATGTTGAGTTGTGGTCTTTGTAGATAACTTGTTTCTAAGAAAACTTAAATTTCTTGATAAATAAAGTGCATGCAAACATCACAGAGCCCCTCTATTTGCCTAAACAACGCCCGATACCTCCTCCATGCATGGCCCTCTCCCCCTCCCTGCAGCGCTGTAACTAGAGCTGTCTGATTTGATTCAGCCTCTTTAGGAACACCTATCTCCATTTCCTCTCTCCAGCCACCCAACTGCCTGCCCATTTGTTCCATATCCTTTGTTAAGGATGATATGCCAGTTTAGGTTTTACAGTAAAGCAATTATTCTGTCTTGCACAGTCGAGTGGCTGGGAGCGTGCGGACCTGTTAGCTGGATCTAAATGAAATGAAGCAGCGAGGCAGCGGCGGCAGCAGCAGCAGCAGCAGCTCAGAAAGCCCAGCGCCGGGCGGCTCTCTGACAGCTCCCCTCAGCCTTTCTCTGCCTGCAGACATGGGCGCTAACACGGCCTGTTAGCGCAAACACGCGAGGGAGAGAGAGAGAGAGAGAAAGAAGGAGTGAGAGAAAAGAAGAACGAGAGAGAGAGAAAAGAAGAGCGAGAGAGAGAGAGAGAGAGAGAGAGAGAGAGAGGCGGAGAGGTATGAGGATCGATATCGCCAGCCAGGCACTTGCTTACCTTTGATATGCCTGAGGAGAGGTGGGAGGCGTGGTGAACACTTGGGAGTAGGGATGATAAGGCGTTTTCTTCAGTGCCTGGATGAGATTGTGTCTGTATTCTGGGTCTATGCACCACAGGGAGCCCTTACCGATACTCTGCAGAGAGAAAGACAGAAAAGTATAAACACCACCAGTCAGGACAGACTCACTACTACAGCAACATCTAGACCAGAGGCCAATCTGAAGAGAAGTGGGTAAAGGAATGTGGTCAAGCTTTTGGGGCTTTGGCGTTCCAGATCAAACAAAAGCAAGTCCTACATAGCCAGTACCTCATATTATTCCATAATAGCGTAAGTGTTTTACAGACACAATGCAGCAGCATTCAGGGTGATTTGCTGGAGTTTCATTGTCGTTACAGTGAACCACACTCCTAAAAATAAAGATTATTGGACAGTGACTCGCTGTACAATCTTTACACTATGTGAATGTTCCTGAAGAATTAAAAAAGGTTCTTCACATTGAAAGGCTATTTTGGGAACCAAAAGTGGTTCTACTTTGGCATTCTACCATATCATTGCTCCAAGGAATAATTTTTGTCATCTTTATTTTCAAAAGTGAATGGGTGGAGGAATGTGGTGAAATTTCTAGGATTTTGTGTTCCAGATCCAACAAAAGCAAGTTCTACATGCCCAGTACCTCATATTATTTCTAAAAACATAACAGTGTTTTCCAGACACAATAGAATCAGCGTTCTAGGTGATTTATTGCAGTTTCAGTGCTGTTATGCTGAACCACACTCTTAAAAATAAACATTCTTGGACAGTTCCTGGCCTGGATGTTTGTTTTCGAGTAAAATCTTTACATTATGTGGAGGGTCCTGAGGAACTAACGACGTTCTTCACACTGAAAGGGTATTTTGGGAACCAAAAGTGGTTCTACCATAGCATTGGTCCTATGAATCCTTTCTGTCATCTTTATTTTCAAGAGTGGGTGAAGTGGGTAGGGGAATGTGGTCAAGCTTTCTTGGTTTTTGTGTTTCAGATCCAACAAAAGCAAGTACTACATACACAGTGCCTCATATTATTCCATAATAGCATAACAGTGTTTTCCAGACTCAGTAGTAGCAGCATTTATGGTGACTTGTTGGAGTTTCAGTGCTGTTACTGGTAAACCACACTCCTAAAAATAAAGATCCTTGGATGGTTCTTGGTCTGTATGATTGATTCTTGGAGAACTATTTCATTGTTTGAGAACTTTTACATTATGACATTCCTGTGGATATCAAAAGGTTCCTGCACACTTAACGACTATTTTGGGAACCAAAAGTGGTTCTCCTGTAGCACAGAACCCTTTCTGCCACCAAGACTGGGTGAAATGGTAGAGGAACAGAGGTATAAATAGAAGACCTCTGAATATCCTCTTCAGGATCACATATTATTCCTTGAGAGCACAACAGTGTTTTCCAGACTCAATAGCAGCAGCATTCAGGGTGATTTATTGGACTTTCAGTGCAGTTACTGTTAAACCACACTCCTAAAAATCAAGATGCTTGAACAGTTCTTGGCCTGGATGTTTGATTCTTGAAAACATCTTTACATTCTGTGAAGGTTCCTGTAAAACAATGTCCACTTGAAGGATACTTTGGAAACCAAAAGTGGTTCTTCTATCACTCCAACAAAACCTTTTAGTTTCTTATATTTTTAGGAGTGGGTCAAATGGATAGAGGAATGTGTGGTCAGAAGTGGCCCAAGTTTTTTGGGGTTTGTTGTTCGAGATCAAACAAAAGAAAGTCCTAAATGTCCAGTACCTTATATTATTCTACAAAAGCATTTACTGACCCAAAAGTGGCAACATTCAAGGTGATTTTAAGTGCTGTTACAGGACATTTGATTCCTGGAGATTAAAAAAAAGGTGCTTCACACTTAAGAACTATTTTGGGAACCAAAAGTGGTTCTACTATAGCATCACTCCAATGTCCCCTTCGTTATTAAGAGCGGGAGTGGAATTTGTGGTCAGACGTGGTCAAGCTTTCTGGGGTTTGGTGTTTCAGATCAAATAACAGCAAGTCCTATAAACCCAATACCTTGTAATATTCTTTAAAAGCATAACAGTGTTTTCCAGACTCAATAGAAGCTGTGTTCAGGGTGATTTGTTCTAGTTTCAGTACTGTTACTGGTAAACCACACTCTGAAAAAAATAAAGATTCTTGGACGGTTCTCAGCCTTGACATTTTGATTCTTCCCAAAAAACTTTACATGATATGAAGACTTGAGTATTTCTTCACACTGAAAAGCTATAACAGTAAAACAAAAGTGGTTCTTCTACAACAGTGGTTCACAACCCTGGTCCTGGAGGAAGGCCAGTCCATAACCATTTCAAATCAGGAAAGGCTTATTAATTAGCAGAGTAGTTGGATCAGGTGTTTTGGGAGCAGGGAAAACCTTACATTGTCCAGAGCCACTGTTCTATAGGATGTCCAGAAAGAACACTTTTTGTCACCTTTATTTTGTGAGACTCAATGCTTCCAGACCTAATGACATTGTAGTTCTTGAAAAGTTATCAGGGGCATTTGCTGAATTTGTAAAACTAAATTATGATTTCAAGTTTTAGTACACTTGTTGTTGGATGATTTTATATCCTGCATTCATACCACATTTACTGTACCAGGCACACATGCAATCATTCGTTTAATTATTGACTAATGGGTGACTATTGAACTGCATTGGTCGAAGGCGATGGTTGGTGTGCAGTTTTGTAAGGCAAATATGATACTTGTGCTAATAGTCTTCTGTTTTACAGAATATACAATCACAGCATCAGCTTTTGTACATCTGGCAAAACTGCTTTGGGCTTTGCGAACATCTCTGTCTTGTCTCTCAAATCATTTGACATCAGGGACCTTGGACAAAACAGTAAAGTTTATGTGATGTTCTCAATACTGTTGTTTATTACTTACAGTTAATTACAGTTTTATGGCCAAAATAAAGCTGACAGCATACTACAGCATTAACTGCACTGCTATTATGGTTTATTTTATTTGACAAAAATAGCTTTACCTCTCTTTCACCATTAGAAACCATCTCAAAGCCTAAAAATGAGGTAAAAATAATGATTGTCCCCTTTCACAAAGTCCCAGTTTTACCATCTACATTGATTATTTTCCACATGGTTACCTGAATGAGAGGTTGGTTACCGATACAGGCCTAGACATTCTGTTTATGGCCCTGACCATCACCATCCATGATTTATAATTTTAAATGCTGCAAGACAAAAAATTATAAACACCACCAGTCAGGACACTATTACTACTACAGCAACATAATAAAAACCAGAGGCTATAGTCCAAAGTGGTTAAAGCATTTGCGTCACTGAAAATGGTCATGCTTTCTAGGTTTTCATTGTCCAGATCCAGAAACTGCACTCTCATGTAAGTCTTGTTTTTCCAGACTCAAAAACACTTATAGAAGCTCTTGAAGTGCCATTTAGGGTGATTTGTTGGAGCCTGAAAGCCATTACTGCCAAACAATACTAAAAATGAAGGCTCTTGAATGGTTCTTGGCCTGAACGTATGCTTGGTTTTATGACCCGCGGTTGTAATAGCCTTTCTGTGTGTCTGTTGATGGCCATGTTGTGTGTCATGTCGTTGTTTTCTGTAAAGCTGCTTTGTGACAACATCTGCTGTAAATGATGCATATAAATAAACCTTGACTTGACTTGTTATAATGTGTGAAGGTACATGATTGATCATTTGGGGGCACCTTTCTGGATAAAGGATCATCAAGCAGCCATCTTTGGAAACAATCAGGGTTTTCTGCCCTCAGACATGACCTGGACAAACTCCTGTCCAGACCAGCCTGGCACTCTTGAAATTTGGTGAAGGTTTTGGTAGGTTAAGGGTTTTATTATGTTTTCAACTTTAGTTAGTTTTTGTGACCTTGAGTTCTTTTGTTTATTAATTTGGTGTTTGTCTGTCCCTGAAGTGACCCAGTGGCCCAGCTTGCTGTTAAACATTTGAAGAAAATAAACCTGCAGTTTTCTGGTTTTAAACAGCGTCCGGTGTTTGGTCTGGCAGAGGTCTGGGAAGAGAGCCCACTCTCGCGTTCTGTTCCGGCCTGGCCCCAGACCAGGTTGTAACACTGGACAAACTTTTAATTGGTGCTTTCTTTAAACTTGAAATTAGTTCATCTTGTTCACATTATAGTTCCATCATTCTGCAAAAAAATGGTATGTTTATGAGCGAGGTGACTAGAGGAATGTACAATTATTACAGGTCCTGGGTTCCATTTCCTAGACTCAATAGCAATCCTCAATAGCTTAGTTTACTCATATGTATCTAATACCATATAACAGGTCTGACTAACATGGATAACATGGAAAAAGCGTAGAATATGGGGTGATTTGTTGGAACTTGAGAGCCATTAGGGTCAAACCATACTAAAAATTAAAGCCCTTGAGTGGTTCTTGGTGTGAGCAGATGCTTGGACACATTTTGAATTGGTGCTTTCTTCGAAATATGTAAATGGTTCTTCTCATTCACATATCTCAAGCAGCTGTTCTATAAACTCATTTATAAAAAATAGATGCCATTTTTTTCATAAGAGTGAGGTGCGGAATGTGTGAGCTTTAGAGGCCCTGCATTTTCAGTCTGTTTTCCAGACTCAATAGCAATAACTTCTAAGTATCTAATACACTATAACAATTTTAATAACATGGGAAACACGTAACATATGGGGTGATTTGTTGGAACTTGAGAGATATTAAGGCCAAACTGTACTAAAAATGAAGGCTCCTGAATGGTTCTTGGCCTGAACACATGCCTGGGCAAGCTTTAAATTGGTGCAAATTTTTAACTTGAAAATGGTTCTCCTTGCTCACATATCTTATTTAGAACAAATGTTCTTTAAAAAAACCAAACCAGAAATGGTTCTCATATAATATCATTAGTGGAAAAAATGGTATCTAATTTGTCTTTTATTTTTCATAAGAGTGAGGTGACTAGATGAAAATATGATCATTAGAGGTCCTGGGTTCTGGGTCGTGTTTTCTAGACTCAGTAACTCCTATGTATCTTATAAACTAGAACAATGTTAATAGCATGGAAAAAGTGAAGCTTTCTATCTGTGGAACTTGATAGCTATTAGGGCCATCATATACTAAAAATATAGGTTCCTGAATGGTTCTTGGCCTGAGCACATACTTGGACAAACTTTTAATTGGTGCTTTCTTTAAACTTAAAAAATGTGTTTTTTTCACATTCATTTATCACATTCACAACAATAGTCCTTAAGCAGACCCTAAGCACAAATGGTTCTTCTATAATACCATTAGCGGCATCTATTTTGTTGCCTACGTTTTAATATTGAGGTGGCTAGAAGAAAGTACAATCATTAGAGGTCCTGGGTTCTGGGTTGTGTTGAGTGTTGAGTCTGGTTGAGTCAATAGCAGTAACTCCTATGTATCTCATACCCTATAACCAGTCTGAATAACATGGAACAAGTTTAGCATATGCAAATGGGGTGATCAAAGCCTTTAGGGCTCCTGAATCATTCTTGCCCTGAACACACGCTAGGACAAACTTGTAATTGGTGCAAAACTTTATTTACTCATTTACAACAATAGCTTTTTAAAGACCCAGAAAACCAGAAAACGTTCTAATATAACGTCATGCCAGGAAGAAAATCGGCATCTATTTTGTAGCACATTTTTATAGGAGTGAGGTCCTACGTTTTCTAGACTCACTAGCAATAACTCCTAAATACTTAATACCAAATAACAAGTGTGAATAACATGGGAAAAGCACAGCATTCAGGGTGATTTGTATGGAGTCTGAAACCCTGTTAGGGGCGAACTAGTAGCACAAGAGAATCTGGCACAGTGTGGCTGATTTGTGATGTTCATTTTTCTTATAGAACATAATCAAGATCATGTATTCAAATTCGCTGCTCTTCAACAGCGTTAGCCCACACATTTATGGCCCCACACCATCATTAGCTATGATAAGGATGTTTATGGAGCGCAATTATGTGCAATTTCAAGAGTGCGCTACTCATATGCAGTTTACATTTCTCTTTTTTAGTGGAAAAGTGTGGAGTTCATACTGAAAGACTGCATGAAACTTATGAACAAATCAAAGATCGGCTTGTGTTTACTGCCATTCGCTATGAAAAACTCAAACAGCATCGAGCCTGCAGCCTGAGCAACCCAAGAAAAACAGAGTCAAGCTCAAAAATTTGCTGCCTGAAGCTTTAATAAACTCTAGTGCCTCAACCGAAGCGTGCCACGTGAGTATCCCCCCCTGTGATTCTGTCCTCTGGTGTCCAAGACAGCAGCCACTTTCACTGTCACTCATCATAGGGTGACTATCACCAGGGCTTGGGTGGCACTGTAGCCTAGACATGTGAAATAACCTATCAAACATGACAAAGCGCAATTTCTCTATTACAGCCAATTGGTAGATTAATGATCTGCGCTGGGGGCAAGATAAGGCAGATTCTACCCTGTTTACCCTCCGTGCACCAAAGGAAGAAATGAGTTCCCTGCCACTGGCCTCATCGTGGCCTGCCCATTGATGGTGAAAAATGAAACAGAAAAAAAGCAATAAAGAAGCTCACCATAGAAAAAAAAAAACAAGGCATGCAAAATAGGCCTTGCGCAGATGTCCGTGCATATGCATGCATTCCAGACCTGTTCGACAGAGTCAGCGTTTTCTAAAAGGAGACGGGAGAGGATGCACTTGAGGGATAAATTAATTTTGCAGATAGATCTGATGCGAAATGAAGAAACAGCACACACTGCCAGCCTAATTAACATCGAATGGGCACGAGCTTGAAAAACGTAATACTTTTATTGATTAGGGGATTCATCAATATTAGAATGCTGATAGCTGAGTTTCAAATGGGACCTAAGCAACATTATACTTGAGGGTCTCCATCCATTCATAAATGGTTTGCATGCGAGAATGAAAAAAACATTAACACATTTATTTTGATCAGTCCACTCATTTTCCCTGACCACAGAAAAACTAAAAGAGTGATGCACAATTGAACATAGAGTATGTGTCAGCAATGGGTCCTATTAAACCATCCATCCCCCGCCCCTAGAACCTATAGTGGGCATTAGGTTTTTGGCTGTTGATCTAGTTGCTGTCCTGACTCATTTTGTATCTTCATTTTTCTCTACATTGATGGTGAGGATTCACCACTCTTGTTTTTTTGTCAAAATTCTGGCTCTCAATCATCTCATAACACAAAATGGTTCTCCAGCACTGTGTTCTAGCTATTTTTTCTATCCATTCAGCAGTCCCACCTTGCATTCTCATATCAATAGTGCGGAGAAGTAACTCAGGGTTTCAAATGTTTTATTGTGTTTTTACTGGTAATTCAGTTTAGATTCAGCTCAGGCGACCAGAGTCTATTAATCTCGTCGTGGTCTGGAAGTTAGTGAACCAGCCTTGTGCAGGGAAGGTCACTGGTTCCAGTCCTTTTATAATAATAATAATAAGACATGACTGAGGTGCCCTTGAGAAAGACATCTAACCACCAACCACTCCCCAGGTGCTGTGGATAGGGCTGCCTACCTCTTTGGGCAAGTATGCTCACTGCCCCCTAGTGAGTGTGTTCTCCAGTGTGTGTGAGTGTGTGTGTGTGTGTATGTGGGTGTTTTACTGCACAGGTAGGGTTCAATGCAGAGGTCAAATTCCTCTGTGTGGAAGCACAAGTTGCAAAGAGTTTCAAATTCCAGTCTATCAAAACAGTCCAACTTTCCAATGAAGACAATTTGACTAAGAATAATTGATCAAGCAGCTGGCGAATAAGAAGCCGACTTTAGTGGTGTAGTCTTAATGCTGGTAGTAGTTTTAATAAGGAGCAAAATATTAACATATGCTAGGTGGGATTTTATGTGTTTTTGGAATTTTATGTGTGAGGTATATATATATATATATATATATATATATATATATATATATATATGTGTGTGTGTGTGTGTGTGTGTGTGTAAAACACCTGAATAATCATGGGCTCCTTGGTAGCTGGTGGTTCCTATGCCTGTGGTTCCTAAACAGACAGTCCAGGTTTTTGCTTCAACTTGCAATACAGGGATACTGAAAAAATGGACCCCAGGGTGGCTGCCTATACCACTTCCAGCAAAAAAAAACAGCCATGTGTGGAAGCAGCAGCATTATTAAAGTGCACCTCTACTATTTCTGAACACAACAATTCCGCAATGATTTTCACATCTATATCTGTCGAATATCTAAATCACTGACTCTTTGCTGACTACAACACAGTATTTGATAAAATGTGATAAAAAGGTGATGATAAAAAGACACAGTGATCACACAGAGATCAGAACCTGCAGAAGAACTGAAACTGAATGATAAGCCTCTACACTTACTATTACATCTTTCCAAGACGGAGAGTTCTTTTTAGCAAAGAACTCCATTTTTTCCTGAAGCAGTAAATGCATGTATTTTTAGATCAAACTGACACTCTCTGCGTAATTAAGCTGTCAACTTCCCATCAGCGTGTTTTAAACCATAGCTGGGCTTAATGCAAGGGCACACGACACCATGAAATTCAATCCGAAAACACAGTGTATGGACAAATTGCTGTATGCAAACATTCCGGTCGATGAAAAAGGGGAGAAAGCGGTAGCAGAAGGAGAAAAGTGAGTAGTTGAGTCATTTGCAGAAGAGAAACAATAACAACAAGAAGAAGAATGAATCAGGAAGCCAGTGTAAGACCAGTGCTAATCTTCAGAGGGAGTCGTTCCTTGGGGAAAGAGATAAAGCTTCTCATACAGTGCAGAGGGCTGGAGTATTGGCACATGCATCTTTGTCTTCAGTCATTGGGTAAAAATTGTCAGGATTAAACAAAGACAATCAATTCTAATTACCAGAGGATCATAAATCGAGAGCCACGAGCCCTGGAGCAAAAACCCACAATGGGAGAAACTTGGTGAAGTCGATTTCTTTTGAGATCATTAAGGAGTTCTGCGTGAAACTACACACACAGGTTGATTTGAACTGATAAGGAACTCGGAAATAAGGAATTCGGAAATAAGCAGTAACAACATTATACTCCTTGAACCGCAATATTCAAGTAGGTATAATGTTGTTACTGTGGACTCTTCAAAACACTCTCACTGCATTTTATTCAAACAAGTTGTTTTTAGATGAGCAGAGGATCCTAAGCCTTCTGCAGCAGATTTAGGTGCAAAAAGCAGATTTTCATTACTATGAACAGGTAAGCCAGTAAAAGATGACCTGATTTCCAAAGGAACTCATTTTTCCTTTTAAATGTTTCTAATTCTGTGAGATTAGTGGGTCAACTTGCATGCGCTGCTCTTTTGTGTTCAATCCACAGATTTTCTATGATGTTTAGGTCAGGACGACTGTAAGGGCCATGACAAAAGCTTTAGCTTTGCTTTCTTTCATAGACTCCTGCTTTGTGAGCATCGGTTATTTCAATGTTCAGGGGCTGGGCAACTGCTTAGAGGAGCCCACAGCTGCAGATTGTAGGGATGAGGTTTTAAGGAGGCAGAGTATTTATAAAGACTAAAAATTTTGCATCACCTGGTCTCACAAACTAATTGAGGTCTCAGATCTTTCTCTCGGAGCTCAAAACTGTTAAGACACTCAAACCTTTGCATAGTGCTCCCCTCCTGCACTAATGTATGCTATTTGGAAATTAGTTTATCTTCCATTCACTTAACTATTCACAACAGCAGATTGATTGACAAAGGATGCCCAAACTTTTGCATGCCAATATACAAAACTGGCACAAAAGGCACTGATCGAAGAGTTTGTGGCTGGAGCTGTGTACAGCCTGCAGGATATAATGCAGTCTAAGTAAAGTGGACAGTATGGGAGGGCGTATGCACATATGGCTGGCCCAGAAATCTCATGATGTATAACCAGCAACATCTTATTCAGAACTCATTCAGAACTACACTACTGTGCAAAAGTCTGAGGTACCTAAGCTGACTGCTTAATAGCCTTTATCCTATCAATAAGTGTCACCAGAAAAAACACCAGATATCATTAGAACAAATTTAAATAATCATAAATACAATACAAAATAACATGAATATCTTAGTTTGAAAAAATAGATCATATCTTAAGCTATAGTTCAAAGAACAAAGTGTAGTTCCAGATTTCTCCTGGACGCCCCAGACATTGTATGAATGTATTCAGTTCCTACAGCAGCAATCTTGATTTAGCTTAATGAAGTACTGAGCAGTCAAAGCAGGTATTAGATGAGAACTGTAAATAATACTGGGCTGTTTCCACAAGGAGAAGCTTGGAAAGGGTTAAATAAACACACTGACGTATGTAAAAGCACTAGTTACTCTATTAATACTGTTTAAATATTTAAAAAATAAAAGTAAAAAAATTAATAAAAAATAAATATTTAAAATTAGGTGTTACTGAGTAAAAGTCTGGAAAAAAATTGCTTTTTAAATATAATAACGTCATCAAGTGCCTAAAACTTTTGCCCAGTACTGTATACAATTAAATATATCTTAATCATATCGTTAACAATGTTGCAAGGTTAGGTAATTATCCTGTTATTACACTTTTCTATTGGCACATGAGTATTAGCAACATATGAAATATCAATTACCCCTTCCCCACCCCACTCGCCACCACTCTCCCCAAAGAAAAAACCCTCTATTCAGTGTGTGTGTGTGTGTGTGTGCCCAAGTCGTAAAACTTCCAGCAAGGACACAGTCGTCCCTGGAGTGTATGATATTACCAGCATCCGAGGCATCGGATTATTCATATTTGCCTCCCACAGAAGTGGTTGCACTAGTCTAAATTTCCAAATGTTCCGTAATCAGGGAAAATCAATAGGTTTTAGAGCACTTTCCCTCTGATTTATTTCCATCTCCTGACAGCTGCTGTGTCGGTCTGAAGGCCAGCTCAATGGCACGAGTCAATAGAGTCTCCAATCAGAGGAGGAAAAAAAAGAGAGAGAGAAGAGAGAGCTGAGGCGAGAGAGAGAGAGAGAGAGAGAGAGAGAGAGAAAGAGGGAGAGAGGAACACTTGGATTACACTGGTCTCCTAGGCAACTGGCAATGGTGGAGTATATAAAGGCTGTTTGATAGTCTTGGCAGAGGAATGGTTCATTCTCGCTAAGAACCGTGGGCCTCTGAAGACGCTACACTCCATCATAAGCAATACTGTTAATCCTATCAGATCCCATGCAAAATGAAAGGCTTGGCTTTATGAGCACCACCCCCCATCGCCATCTCCACACCACCACCACCACCACCCCACACCCATCCCTACCCAACCCAGCCCTGCTGTCCCCTAAAAACACTGCAGAGTAAGGAATCGTAAAGCAAAAACTTTGATTTTTGGCTTAGAGAAAAGAAAAAAAGAAGAAAATCAGTCGATATTCCTACATTGAAGTTCTTTAATTACGTTCTTTTATTTCCTTTATTCTACAATTAGCCTAACAAAGGAAGCCAGTCAGCCTTGATTGCTCTGCGGTTTGTCGGCCGCCCTCGACAGCCAGCGATCCATCATATCAATTGGACAGAGCGCTGATTTCCTAAATTAAGTCCATTACGGCTTTCTTGGAAAAGCAATCTATAAGAATGCAGTGACCCACCCCGGCGCAACACGGATAAATCAAGGTGTCTGAAATAACATCATTGCTCGGGGCTCTAAACCCCTCTAGTCATCAAGCGCTAATAGCTAACTGGCTAACTCATCAGCCTCATCTTTTTCATTATGTTTTGCGACTGAAATCAAATCAGAGACAAACATAGCGGCTCTACGCGGCGACACGGTGACCTCTGTTCTCACTGGCCTTATACCGAGCACAATACGATTAACAAGCCTGGGATTTATCGAGCAGCGTTGGCGCAAGGTGCCTTTCGGAGATGGGAGATCCTGATTTTCCTGATTCCTTTTCACTCCTAAAAGGGGGCTTTTGCGTGGATGGGCAAAAACGCAGCACGAGAGCAATGACCCCCACTCACCTTCAGAACCACTCAGTGGATTACGAAGGTCAAAGGGGTTCTCCCTGTAGTGATAGACCTGGGGGATGGGAATTCTGGTCCATTCAGAAACAAATCATCCCTCTTATATCAAAGCATCGCAAGCCCATTTTTTAATGCTTTCATTTGATTGTACCACAAGCTGCCCTGGTGAACGCTTCATGATGAATGGACCAATAAAAAGGGCCCAGAATTACTTGGAATAAAATTTAGTTATATTAATGTACATTAAAGTAAAGAACACTCCTTTGCTTCTCCTGCGAAATTACCACTTAGTAGATTGTATACCTGCAGGCAGAAATGATGATTTGGGCTCATCAGTCATTTTTCAGATCTATAAACATGTCTACTCTTCATAAAACTGTCCAAACTTAACAGAAATATGTTTATTCAGCATGTTTTCTTAATTCATGGACGTAATACTATATTTCCCAAAGGTTAGCAGCTGTAATGAGCTCCACCACACACAGCGCAACCATAATATACACCACTGATAAGCCTGTTTCCTGTAGAATCTCACTAGAACATCTCCATAGGCCTTGTTCCTCTGTACAAGAGCATTCCCACTAAAGATTAGGATATATCAATAGGAGAGTGATACAAAAGAAAAGAGTGAAACAGAACCATGCAAGGCCACCAAAACTGCCCTCATCAAATAAACAGCACTTAAAGATTTCATCTTTAAAAGAGAGGAGAACATCTAGCTCCACTCTTCATCCACAGATGTTTCTGTCCATCCTTCCACTTTGAGAAGACACCTCAATGCTATGGAGTCTGAAAAGATGTTCAAGAAGCTCCAGAGTCCAGACCCTCAACATAATTTGGGAAACATCCCTGCAGATTTTTTTGAATAACTGAAAGCAGGTCGGTTGAAAAGAAGCTGTAATCTTTAATTGGGTTTTTTCAGTGTCTTGCTAACGTTAAAGGGCAATTTCACCATTTTCTTAAAACTTCAAAGTTAATTTAGCCCTCGTAACATAAACAAAGTCATTTAGAGAGGTTTGATATAAAATGGTTAACTGTAGAGACACTATGTTCAGAACACAGGCAAATGGAATTGTTCCTCTTTTGCTTCTCGCTGCCTCCACACTTATCTGCAAGGTCAGGTTTGTGGGTCCAGACATGACCAGCCTATGTGCATGGGTTGCTGTGGTAGCAACGTGGGTATCAGGCACTACACAGCAAATCCCAGCGCTTCTGTCACTCTGGATCTGACATTGTCGTTGCTTGTCGTGAATGCTGCAGAAGACACTGAGATACAGACTGATTTTAGACTGACTTCTTAGAAAAATCAGATTAGAATCTCATTTCAAATCCTCCTCAAATGTGGTTGGGATCCGATTCACATAAAAGAAAAGATCAGATTTCAGGCGTTTTTGCTGTTCAGGCTCAATCTGGGTATGACAAAAAAAAACAGATTTGGGCTGACAGTCTGAGCATAGCCTTACAGACTCAGACTTCTTTACAGTAGTGGTGATGGGAACCAGACGTCGCACAAATATAACCATTTCATTTACTATCCAAACCCACCGGTGAACCCATATATGCCTTACGAGGTTTGATATGTAATGCTGATGGTCATAAGTACGTCTTAAAACACCCTCCATGTACTCCTCTGCCATAAAGTGGTTTAAAATCAATGATATGAAATTTATTTTAAGCTAAAACTTCATACAATCAAACAGCATCTTAGACATTAAGCAGTATATAATCATTTTATGTCATATCTTTTTGTGAGGGAGCTTTTGGAGGCATTAACATCTTTAGACGTCTGGTTCCCATCACCACCACTGTGAATAATTCTGACTCAGCAAACCAAGCATTTCACCCCAAACCACTCGGAATGACTTTGTTTACATCTCAACCCTTTAATTATGTGAATTGTTTTAAACAAATCACTGCGCTTCCCCTTTAAACCCAAGCCACTCGTTGATAACCTGAACTAGACCGGAGCACCAGAGTGGAACAGAAAAGAGCACGGAGAAAAACGCTGATTTGTTAATTACCACCAGTGCGTAATCCTAATTAAAGCGGATTCCCTTCCAGAGGCTGCAGCCATCCTGAGGACGGCGGGGACACAAAAGTAAGCGATGACATGATAAACGGAGACAAGGCCGGCTCCCTCAGCGCCGCCTGTGCCGGAAGGATGCCCAGGACCGGGAGTGTGAGTCAGTAAGTGCATGTGTGTGTGTGTGTGTGTGCGCAAGTGCGCGCGAGCGTGTGTACGTGCCCATAGCACAGGGCAGCCAGATCGAGTCCTGCTGAGAAACAGTCCCTCTAAATCACACACTCACGAGCCTCCGTGGTCTCTCTTGGCGTGAGCGCACCATGTTTATTCTGACACACTCGCCGCATGCTGAGATTATACGCAAGCAATATGGCCTCCCCCACGAGCTCAGCATACGGCCAACAGCCATGAGAACCCTCTCCGGAATCACGTTTCGAAGTCGACTTCATCTGTCTCAACTTTCACTGTTATGTGGAACGCTAGTCTGAAAAGCTCTGATCAGGAATTGACACGTAGCACCAGAAATATAGGACCTCGTCAGTGGAGGGTGACGGAATGCAACGCAACCCACATGACCTTCTCGTTAGGTCTTCAGTCATTTCCAGTGTGTTAGTGGGTGAAGATGAAGGTCTAGTGCTGGCCACATTGTCTTTGAAAGGCCAGTCTGTAGAAGTGGAGCTCTAGGTCTGTTCAGGCATCATGTAATCAATTTCAATTTTAACAGATTAACACAAATCAGAGGCATTTAAAGCGAAAAGGCCAGGAGCCCCTGTCATTTCTGCCGCTGGCCTTGAAGAAGAACCAATGGTGTTGGCGAAACAGAAGGACACACACACGCAGGAACTTGAATACAAACACAAGCTCAAAAGATGTTCGGTTCCACTGTAACAAACTGAGGCATGATGCAA
Source organism: Megaleporinus macrocephalus (assembly GCA_021613375.1). Taxonomy (NCBI): domain Eukaryota; kingdom Metazoa; phylum Chordata; class Actinopteri; order Characiformes; family Anostomidae; genus Megaleporinus; species Megaleporinus macrocephalus. Next base: position 24,001,862 of record CM038712.1, read on the forward strand.
AATCATGGTGCAAACAGATCAATGCCCACTTAAGCTCAACATTGAGTGTAGCTCAATAGGAATGTCTCTAAGCTCTTCTCCCTTCGGACACTCTTAAGTTGTCTGGCTAAACTGAGAGGTCCTGCTTTATGAAATTCCTGATAAAAAGCAACAACAACAACAACATGCACACACATATTGACGGTGTCCAAAGAAAAACTTCCAAAATTTACAGGAGAGAACAAAAACATACTTAACTTTTAATGAAAGTCAATGGAACCAGATTTTTTTTCAAGCAATTTTGGAGCACCTCTATTGGTCCATTCACCATGAAATGTTTACGCAATGTAAACGACAGCTGCTGGGTTCAAATGATGTAGAAAACTAAAAATCGACAAAAATGGAGATACATATTTTCTTTGGATGGCGACGATATACACATAGCTTACAAGAAGTGTCTCTAGTGCGAAAGGGGCCAGAGAACAACAAGAGCAATCTGCTTGTTAAGTCTGATGCCATTTCCAGGTCCAAACTCTCCTTCAGATCCCAACAGCAAACAACAATAACAGAACCTGCAAACCTGTTTATGACCATGTTGCTCTTTCGTGAGGCACCATTGATGGTTACAAAGGGCAGAAATTCTTTCAGCTCCAGTACACTAATGTTAGGATGACCAGGTCCAAGCCTCTACTATGTTGGTTGAGGCTCTCGTCTTCTTAGAATGCCACAGTGCTGCGTTTCTTGTTATTTGAATCAATAAGAGCTTCAAAAAATAATGCCTCAATGGCTACAGTTGATGAGGTAAGTTAGTTAATTCTTAAACCAATGAAAAAAAACGTTTGCTGCCAGTGGACTCTAATGTTAGCTAATTAAGCCAACACCCACTAGCAAAAGCCAAACTCATCCTTTATGGATCCCACATCTTCATGTTCAGGTTCTTAGCTCATTTTATGTGATACCCAGCTAATGAAAATACAGCTAGCTATCTTCATCAGAATTGTCTGACCGACAAGCCTGACTACTGAAACACAAAGAACCACCCAAGAAACACCCAATAAAACTTATAGTTTATCAAGGGTTTCCACAAAGGGTCAGTTTAGCTAGTTGGCGGTTAACTAGCTAACATTAAAGCCCACTGGCACAAGCCAAACCTTGTTTTTCTTCATTGGTTTAAGAATTCCATCCTACATTATCAACTGCAGCTATATTGTCTTCTCTTTCTCATCACTAGGACAGAATTGGAATGATAATAAAGTAGTTTATTTGGACTATTTATTTAGATCTGTAGCATATTGAAAAGACGAGAGCCTCGACCAACACAGTAGAGGCTTAGACCTGGACATACGGTCCATATGTCACAAACAGCTAATAGCAATAATAGTAACAACACACACATGCAGCTGGGTTGAAGGGTGTCTAGTACTGGGGTCTGTCTCATGAAGCTTACTCAGCTAACACTAAGCTTAAAAAAGATCCAACTGGATTTTTCTATACAATGACACTGGAATATACTGACATGGCAACTTATACTGCACACTCAATCAGCTGCTGTGCAGGCAAGAATTCAGGTTATAAATAGCTTTTGACCAATAAGGGACAATGGAGGTGGAGATTTCCCTGGTGTCAGTGACGTTTGTGGTGTTGGTTATGTGCAGAATATTTTAAATGGATATTTTAGCAGATGAAGCAAGTCATACTTTATGAAGCAAATCATACACCACTGTTAACAAAAATAAAGCAGTTATTACTCCAGTAAGCACTAATGGAGACACAGTGGAGGCAGCATTGCTTTCTACTGTTATAAAAATTGGGCTGTTTGTCATAAATGCTTTCATGTGTACATGCATGAAGATTTATCTCAGGATGATTATCTGAACCCAAAGCAGAGAACGCCAGCTCTATTTATTAGGTTTCATGCAACTGAAACTGGAACTCAGGTGTACGCTCAGTTTGCTTCATGAGGCAGATTCCAAACATCATCATCAACAACAACAACAGCAGCAGCAGCAAAAAGAACAACATTTTTTTGAAATGTACAAATAAGCATAGGTGGAATAATTCATTGTGTTGAGGGGGCTAAACAACAACAACTACAACAACAACAAAAGTACCAGAAAAAACACAACAACAGCAACAACAACTATATACTCACACATATTCATACAGCTGGGTGGGCCCCTCTCGTTGAGAAGACCAAACAACAACAACAACAAGGTCCCTCTATTTGAGAAGGCCAAACAACAACAACAACAACAACAACATATTTACACATATGCACACAGCTGGCAATGTCCCTCATTGTGAGATGGGCAGATAACAGCAACATCCACAACAGCAACAAGCGCAGCAGCAAACACATCAACAACTACATACTTATACACTTACATACAGCTGGGTGGAGGTGTACTGTGTTGAGAAGGATAGACAAGAACAACAGTAGAAGCAAAGACCATAACAACAACTACATACTCACACATCTGCAGACAGCTGGGTTGAAGAGGGTTTCGCGTTTAGAAGGCCAACAACAACAACAGTAGCAACAAAACAACAACAGTAAATACCTACTCAAATGTATGCATTAACAACAACATCAACAAGTGTAAAAAAAAAACAACAATATCAAATAAAGCTAGACATAAAGGGTCCCTCGACAACAACACCGACTACCACATGATAGTACTTATGGACACAGCTGGAAGGGTCCCTTATGCTGAGAAGGCCAGATAACAACAACAGCTGCAGCAGCTGTAGCAGTACAAACAGCATCAACAACTCCTTACACCTATTCATACTGTTTGGCGGAAGGGTGCCCCATGTTGAGAAGGCTACACAACAACATCAATAACAACAACATCAACTGCAACATTACATAAAGACATAAAGCTGGGCATAAAATGTCCATCATGTCAAGAAGGCTAGACAACAATAACAACTACAACAACAAGTGTGGAAAAATAACTATAGCAACATCACAAAGGTATAAAGCTGGGCATAAAATGTCCATCATGTTGATAAGGCCAGACAACAACAACAACAGCAACAATATCCAAACACACGTACAGCTGAGTGTGAGGCTCTGCACTGCTCTAGCACAACAACAACAGGAATAAGATTTTCAATAAAACACAAGATGTAACATAACTCAGAGGTCAATGTCTCAAAGGATCATCCAGTATTAAGTGTCATCAAGTTTGAACCAACGTCATGAACCACTGGTCTTCAAATGCAGCGACGCTGACAGCTTTGTATTTAAACCCAGTATTAGGCCGGGCTGCTCTGTCACATCAAAACCCAGCATGTCATCTTTGAAGGTCTATGACAGACCCCGCTACAGAGCAGCCAAGTGATGTTCCAAACTGCCCAATTGTACATTTCATCCTCATGGCATTAAGCACAGTCTTCCCTTTATCAGCACACTCAGTCTTTGTCCACTGGGTCGGCCCTCTGATTACTCATTCATTCATGCAGTCAGATGCAAAGAACAAACAATACCGTTTACAGCTGTTATTTTAACCACCAGACGTCATAAAATTTTCAATAAGAACAGCCTGTACACGCTCGATTTTAAAATGAACAGCACTGGCTGCTGAGTCGTAACAAAGTAGAGCAATCAAAGAGAGCAAAGATCAGAGAGGCTTTTTATTTTTTTATTTTCTCTCAGAGTAACCTCCAAAAAAAAAAAACCCTCATGTTATTAGACCTAGCTCGCTGATGGCCGTGTTGGTTTGATAAGAGTTTTCTCCTTCATCAGCACCGGCCCGGATCGTGAGGGTTATGTAAATGTCTGCTTAGTCTCAAGCTTCTATTTCATGTCAGAGCGCTCTGGCGGTAATTAGAGTTTTAAGCACATGATTTTTTCAGCTTCACCCTTACGAGCATTAAGAAGTGAAAGAGGAAGAGGCCAGAAGCTGCTGACAGCGGAGGGCTGCTCGTGCAGTATTGATCAGCCGAGGCTGCGGTGTCAGCATTTAGCGACCAGCTCCCTGGGGCTGCCGGAGTGACCAACAGTAACCCAGAGCAGCCGGGCACATGTGTGTGTGTGTGTGTGTGCTTGTTTTTGTAATTTTACTTTGCAGGAAAATCCAAAAAACAAGATTTTTAAGTTTTGAACATACTTTAAAATTACATAGATTTTTTTCATTTTTTTTTTCAACCTCATTTAAACACGACTGCCGCAGTTGTCGACATTGTGTGGGAATTTAATAATGAGTGGACCAATAGAAATCTTCCAAAATAGCATAAGAAAGTTCCATTGACTTACAGCGCCCTCCACAATTATTGGCATATTTTTTTTATTATAATTATAACAATGCAAAAAGTTCAAGAAAAAATTCCCAAATAAGAAAAAATTATTTAACATAATCACCTGTGCCACAATTGTTGACAACTTTGCCAACAAGACAGCACTTAATCTTCTCCTATACCATTTCACAAGATACAGAGTGAGGGATCTAAAACCATTCCTCTTTGCACAATCTCTCTAAATCAGTCCTGGGTCCTAACCCACAGGTTTTCAATTGGGTTGCGGTCTGGGGGCTGAAATAACCATGGGAGGAGCATGATTTTGTGTCCAGTGAACCATTTTTGTGTAGATTTGGCCTCATGTTTAGGGTCATTATCATGCTGAAAGACCCAGTGACAGCCCAGCTTCAGCTTTCAGGCAGAGGCCACCAGATTTAGATTTAAAATGTCCTGGTATTTCAAAAGGAGTTCATGATGCAGTGCTCCCTAACAAGGTTCTTGGGGCCTTTGGAAGACAACCATCACCATCACCCATCCTCCACATACTTCACAGTGGGCATGAGGTGCTTTTCCACATACTCATCTTTTGTGTTATGCCAGACCAACTTAGAGTGTTTGTTGCCAAAAAGCTCAAGCTTGGTCTCATCTGACCAAGTTGAAGTCCCAGTACAGCTTAGTGAACTAAAGACGGTTATGTTTATGCTTGTAAGTGAGAAAAGGCTTTTTCCGTGCCTCCCAAACAGCTTGTTGGCATGTAGATAGCACCTGAGACTTTGTGACCCCAATATGCTACTCTTTGATGCCATTCTCTGAGAGTGAGCTTTGGAGAAGTTTTACCTCCTCACTCTACGTAGTGGCAAGATAAACTTGCGTCCTCGTCCAGGCTTGTTTTCCACTGTTTCAGTTGTTTTAAACTTCTTGATGATTCCTCTGACGGTAGATATGGGCAGTTGTAAGCGAGTGGCCAGTGCCTGACTTATGAAGGTCGACACTCATCTGCCTTACCTGAATGGTGTGTTCTCCTGACTCTCCCATGTCGAAGAGTGGATAAGAGAAATAGGCCTCTGTGTCACCTCATATTTATACCCCAGGGAAACAGGAAGTGATGATTTACTAATTAAAGGTTCCTAGACAACTGAAATGACAGAAATGTTTCAATTAACTTTCTAGGAATTGTTAGGGGTGGCAATAATTGTGGAACAGGTGATTTCTTAGTCAGAGTTTTTAATTCACTTGAGTCAAAGGTTACATTTTTCTACTATATTCAGTGTGAGATTATGTTTCTGTAATAAAAACTGAATTTCTTTTAAGGCTTTAAAAGGGGTGCCAATAATTGTGGAAGGCACTGTACATTAAAAGTGGAGTAAGTTTTTGTCCTCTCCTGTAAGCCATTTTGGAGATTGTTTTTCTTTGGACAGTGATGATATATGTATTAATAATATGTCTCATATATATATATATATATATATATATATATATATATATATATATATATATATATATATATATATATATATATATATATATGATAATGAGTAATATTATTGAAAAGTGGAAGCATTTAGAAACCACAGCAACTAGTCAACAAGTATCATTCAGACCACATAAAGTGGGGTCACTGAGTGCAGAGACACATAGTGTATAACAGTCACCAACACTCTGCAGACTCAGTAACTGCAGAGTTCCAAACCTCCTCTGGCTTTAACATGAGCACAACAAGCTGTGCTCCAGGAGCTTCATGGCAGCTGAGCAGCTGCATGCAAGCCTTACATCACCAAGCACAATGCCAAACGTCGGACGGAGTGGTGTAAAGCACTGCCAACTGGACTCTGGAGCAGTGGAAACGTGTTCTGTGCAGTGACCTTTTCTATCTGGCTGATGGACCAGTCTGGCTTTCGAGAATGCCAGGAGAACGTTACTTGCCCGACTGTATTGTACCTACTGTGAAATGTGGTGGAGGCAGGATAATGCTATGGGCCTGTTTTTCAGAGGTTGGCGTAATTGCAGTGATGGAAAATCTTAAAAACAGTTTGGGGAAGACCAAACTTTAAGTTTTCTACATCATTTGAACATGCCAACTGTTGTTTACATTGTGTAACAATTTCATGACGACTGGACCAAAAGAAGTGTTCCAAAAAAAGGTTGGGAAAAATTCTGGTTCCATTGACTTACATTGAAGGTAAAATACATGTTTGGTCTCTCCTTTAAAGTTGCAATTTTGGAGAATTTTCTTTTTTATTGGACAAGGACGATATATATATATATATATATATATAATACATAAACACTCTGTAAACACTCTTCACTTTCAACGTAAACTAATGGAAAAAAATTCGAAACAGTTTTGGAGCATTTTTATTGGCTCAATTATTTTTTTAATCATTATATATACATATAATAGTGATTAAAAGTCTAAAAATATTGGTGTAAAGTGAAAATGCTTCTATTTTAAAATATTGAAATATAATGAGCCATGTTTGCTAGTCAAGTATTTAAAGTTATGTAGTTTTATGATTGTTTTGTTAATGTGTTGAATCCTTTATTATAATAAAGCAAACATAATTAAGTTGTAAGTTCAGTCAATTTCAGAATTCATTAATGTTTGTCCCCCTTTTGCTTTAATGATGCTGATCAGTTTTTTATTATCACTAACAGAGACCAAAACAAAACACAAGTTTCAGTCCAATAAGACTAAGAATAAGAATAAGACTAAAAATCCTGAATAAGAACTTTTCAGATGTTTCAAAATGTGAAAACGTGCCCATCACTCAGAATTAAATGACTTCAGACTGTGCATGAGTGTCCTGACACTGTCTAAAAACAAGCCTGTGTGTATGGCACTGATGTCCCTGTGAAGTTGGCGTGCAGAGGCCACTCTCTCCTGCGGCCTTGCTCACAGCCCAACATCTGTCTGCACGCTTCACAGCAGCTGGCCAACACACACAAGCACACACGCACACAGGCACACACACACATACACGTCAGCAAGCACCTACAGCCAGACTTTAACTGGCATCAGCCTCATACACACACTAACTGACACGGTTCTGAGCGAGACAGCAATAGATCTAATAAGTGTCTGGCAGGGGTGTTGATGGAAAGAAAGCAAGAGTGAAAGAGATAAAGACAGATATAAAGAGAAAGACAGAGAGAGAGAAAAGTGAAAAGTTAGATAGAGAGAGACTGAAGGAAGGAAAGGGGTAATGAAAGACATATAGACAGATATAATGAGTTAAAGACAGATAGAGAGCAAGAGAGATATAAACAGATTAAGAGAGAATATGAATTAGAGAGTGAGACTGAATGAAAAGTGAAAATGAAATATATAGACAGATTAGGAGACAGAGAACGAGCAAATAAGAGTTAGAGTGAATAAGAGAGAGGGAGAGGGAGAGGAAGTGACAGTGAAAGAGAGCAAGAATTAAAGAGAGAGATGGAGCGATACAGACAGAGAAAAAAGAAAGAGAGAGAATAAGAGAAAGAGAATACTAATTAGAGAGAGAAAGAAAGAGAGAATGAGAGTTACAGAAAGAGAGATAGTGAGACTGAAAGAAAAGTGAGAGTGAGAGATATAGACATTTAGAGGGAGTGATAGAGAGAGATAGTGAGTGAGAGAAAGAGGGACAGGGGGAGAGGGGGAGAGAAAGGGAGAGGGAGAGAGGGAGTGAGAGAGAAAAAGAGAGAGTTTGTAGGAAATGTTTTGTAAGAAATCTCGTAAAATCTCCTCTTGGAAAATTCAAGGACTCTATTCTTCCACATTCGGTTTTAAAAGTAAAAACTTGGAATTTTTTTCAAGATGCATTTCAAGGCATCATCATATTTTTAGAAACCTGGTGTAAAGACAAACACCAACACTCACTGTCCCCCAAATTAGAGAAATCGTACTCTCTAAAATAAAACAATATCAAACACGGCTGAGATTCAGGGGAGGTTGTAATATGGTTTAAGGACAACCTTTCACCATTTTTCTCAGAAATCTAAAGAAAATCCACACATATTTGGAAAATTAAATAAAAACATTATCGATGTTGAAAATGACATACACCTATGTGCAGCTTATGCCCCCCCACTAGAGCCTCCGGGCAATGTCCTGCTGACTGGAAATTTAAACGCCAGAACAAACAATGAGAGACATCATCGACTCAACTGGCAACAAATATATATTCAATTAAACCTCCATCAATCTCAGCATCGTCAGCTTCCTGAGAAATAGTCCTGACCACGCCCTGAACAGGAACGATAAAGAACTAGTGCACCTCTGTCGATCCTCAGGTCTGTATATCCTTAATGGTAGTATCCTGATTAAAAACTATGATGAAATTAATTGACACTTTAGTCAAGAATAAAAACAACCCAAATGTTTGGCAGGGACGACATCCAATCAGAACTGATTTAGTTTGTGAAAGGCGGGGACAAGTTAGGAAAACCTCCAATCTTAACTACTTTGGCTTGTATGGAACCCGGGAAGACCATACGAGCCTGTGAACTGTCATTACTCATGATGGATCTAAGTTATCTAGACAGTGTCAGCAGAGAGAAAGAGAGTTTAGCGTTTGTGTTTAGAAAAAATCACCACACTGCGCTGGACATCAGCCCTAGCAGCTTTAGCTTAGCTATTCTTAATCCTAGTCCTGAAAGCACACTGCCCTGTACAGTTTAGAGCGTGTCCTGCTGTAAACGCTGTATTAACTCAGTAAGGTGGTGTTAATCATCAGATTAGTTGGATCAGGTATGTGGAAAGCAGAGGAAACGCTATATGTGCAGGGCAGTGTGTCCACACCAGAGTCGGGAGACTAGCTAGCTAACTCCAGGCATCTGTGTTTGATGATCGTGTCCCAAATCTCTCTGTACACCCTAGACAGTGCACGAAACAGATTAGCTAGTTTTTTTACAGATAATTAGTGCATGTAATGTGCAGTGTGTGCCTCTAGTAAACACTGTGACCTAGAGATGTCTGGTATGGTATTTGTGAATGGTGTAGGGGGTAAAGTCTATGACATCATTAAATCAATGTATGTCGGTAATAAATGTGGAGTAAAAACTGTCAATAAAACGACAGAGGTCTTCACTCAGGGGCGTGGTGTCCGGCAGGGCTGCAGCTTGTCTCCTACTCTCTTTAATATCTATATCAATGATCTAGCAGTGTTATTGGAGCAATCTGCAAATCCCAGCCTGACACTAAACGACACGGAAGTTAAATTCCTCCTCTATGCAGACGACCTGGTGCTGCTGTCGCCCACAGAAAAGAGGCTTCAGTAGCATCTGGACCTGCTGGAGAAGTACTGTCAGACCTGGGCCCTGACAGTAAACCCTGATAAATCTAAAGTCATGATCCTCCAAAAGAAATCCCGATCTCAGAAAAAGCAGACATGTTTTCTATCTAGGAGACACCGCCCTAGATCACACCCTCTCCTACAATTACCTGGGGCTCAGAGTCAGCGCCTCAGGAGGCTTCAGTCTGGCAGGGGATGCACTGAAAGAGAAGGCCTGCAGAGCCCTCTACTCAATTAAACACACATTCATCAAGATTGACATCCCGATTCCAATCTGGCTGAAGATCTTCGACAGTACAATCCTGCCCATCGCACCATACGGTAGTGAAGTATGGAGTCCACTCAGTCATCACGACTACACTCGATGGGACAAGCATCCCATTGAAGCCCTGCATTCAGAATTCTGCAGATTAATTTTACGTGTCCAAAGAAAAAACCCAACTATTGCGTGCAGGGCTGAATTAGGCAGATTCCCATTAATCATTAATATAGAAAAAAGAGCTCTTAAATTCTGGATGCACCTAAAATCAAAGCCCACAACAAGCCTACAGTTTCAGGCACTCCAATCCTAAGAGCTGAACCCTGAAAAGAGTCTCCTGTGTCCGCTGATCCAGAGAACATACTGACCACTAATAACTTAACTTCATTCAACAATTATTCTTTCATTAATTAATATATATTTTATGTATATTTTTATTGTTTATTCATTTATAATATGAATGCTTTGACAATACAAATATGTGAATTTGTCATGTCAACAAAACAAATTGAACTTGAACTTGAATTAGAGAGAGAAGGAGAGAATTAAAGAGAGAGAGAGAAAGAGAGAAAGAGTGTTAGAGAGAGAGTTAGAGGTAGGGAGTTAGAGGTAGAATGAAGGAGGGAGGGAGAGAAAGAGAGACAGACAGACAGACAGAGAGATAGAGAAAGAGAAAGTTAAAGAGTTAGAAAAAGAGAGAGTGTTAGAGAGAGATTGAAGGGAGAGGGAAAGAGAGATTCAGAAAGAGTTAGAGTTAGAGAAAGAGAGAGACAAAGAGAGAGAGTCAGAGAGAGAGAGAGTTAGAGAGAGAGAAAGTCAGAGAGAGTGTTAGAGGTAGGGAGTTAGAGGTAGAGTGAAGGGGTGAGAGAGAGAGAGACAGACAGTCAGAGAGATAGAGAAAGTTAAAGAGTTAGAAAAAGAGAGAGCGTTAGAGAGAGATTGAAGGGAGAGGAAGAGAGTCAGAAAGAGTTATAGTTAGAGAAAGAGAGAGACAAAGAGACAGACAGAGAGAGAGAGTTAGAGAAAGAGAAAGTTAGAGAGTTAGAAAAAGAGAGAGCGTTAGAGAGAGAATAAAGCAGGAGGGAGAGAGAGAGTCAAAGAGAGAACTGGAGTTAGAGAGAGTCAAAGAGACAGACAGACCAAGAGAGAGTTAGAAAAAGAGAAAGTCAGAGAGTTAGAAAAAGAGAGAGCGTTAGAGAGAGATTGAAGGGAGAGGAAGAGAGTCAGAAAGAGTTATAGTTAGAGAAAGAGAGAGACAAAGAGACAGACAGAGAGAGAGAGTTAGAGAAAGAGAAAGTTAGAGAGTTAGAAAAAGAGAGAGCGTTAGAGAGAGAATAAAGCAGGAGGGAGAGAGAGAGTCAAAGAGAGAACTGGAGTTAGAGAGAGTCAAAGAGACAGACAGACCGAGAGAGAGTTAGAAAAAGAGAAAGTCAGAGAGTTAGAAAAAGAGAGAGCGTTAGAGAGAGATTGAAGGGAGAGGGAGAGAGAGAAAGTCAGAGAGAGAGTTAGAGAAAGAGAGAGCATTAGAGAGAGATTGAAGGGAAAGGGAGAGAGAGAGAGAGTCAGAGAGAGAGTTAGAATAAAAGAGAGGCAGAGAGACAGACAGACAGAAAGAGGGTAAGAAAAAGAGAGAGCATTAGAAAGAGATTGAAGGGAGAGGGAGAGAGAGACAGACAGAGAGAGAGTTAGAATTAGAGAGAGAGAGAGACAGACAGAGAGAGGGTTAGAGAAAGAGAGAGTATTTGAGACAGATTGCAGGGGGAGGGAGAGAAAGAAAGAGAGTCAGAGAGAGTGTTAAAGAGAGAGAGAGAGAGCAGGGGGTGCACAGGCCTTTTTCTCCTTTTATGTCTGACATGCTGCTCTTTAAATAATTAAGCTGAATTCAATAGAACTCCGAAGCCAACAAGCTGTGGATCAACAGCAGAGAACCGACAGCACAGGTGATGCACTGAACTGCGTTTTTCATTATTTCATCCAGTACCTGCTCTCTTGTGTAACCTCTGTTGCTATGGAGACGATGACAACACTGGAAAAGATGCATTAATCAGGCCGGCTGTCAGAGAGGCCCTGGTGTAAACAGACACATGTATGTGCCTGTAGGTGTAAGGGTGTCTTTGTGAGTGCCACGAGAGCCGCTGAACCGCCCATAAAAGCAGCGCTCAGGTGCCAAGTTCACGCTGTGTGTTCATAACAGTGCCATGGAAACAAACGACAGTGACCGGAGAGTTCACCCTTCACCAGCTACGGCGAGGAACGAGGCAGCCAGACAAAGAGCAAACACCAAAGACATCAAACATCCACAAAGCAGCATGCTAAAGGGCTGTGAAGAGCCTCCTAAACAGAAGCAGGGAGCGCTATCTCCCCATCTCTCAACCCAGCATCTCATCTTGGAGGAAGCTAATTAGGCCCTGTTCCTCAGCGAACCCCGGAGACCTGCGCCTCGATCAAATGTTTGCTTATTTAGTCTTTTATTTTGCTTCTTTTAATTCGCCTCTCTCTGCTTCAGTATGGAGAGTGATGCATGAATACATAACAAATCCACAATGAATCTGAAATTAAAACAGTCTTAGTCATCTCATTAATTAAGTAGGCCAGCGAGGCCGTGCAGATTCACGCTGATTCAAAAGCCACATAGCCGGCGCAGACCTGACCTCCCAAAAACATTCCTGGAATTTACATCTTTTCCCACTTTCGGCATTTGTGTGTTCCAAAGACGGTCATAATTCATCCTCGTGTGACTATTTTGAACCTCTTTTTATCCCGTAATTAGGCCGCCTCTGTTACTGTGCCTTTATAACTGAAGTATGTAAGCATATAAGAGACCTCTGTTCTGACTGGCTGTCCTGAATTAAGTCTCAATCATAAAGCAGTCCAGGATGAAACACTCCTTAAACCCATGAAAGGGAACTATTTATATTAACACAATTAATTTTTGGCATCTAATAAAATAGAATTTTTTTAAATTCAGAACCACAATATTTTTTAATACCGTACATCTGTATTTACCCTCTTTCTGAAAAACTCCTTCTGTGTCTTTAAGTCCCGCCTTCCAGGGAACAATGTGTGTTCTGATTGGTCAGCTTACCCACTTTAGTTTGACTGGTCAACCATCAGAGCGTTTCTGCCCCTACATGGCCTCCAATAATCGCGGTGCATTAAGTGAGAGCTAGCCAAGCTTGCCAGTAGTCAGGCAAGAAGGATTGAAGAAAGAAGGAATGTTACGAGATGATGTCACCATGAACTGAGATAAGGGCTGGAAGTCCAACATAATGTTTCTTGCTGGAATTGAGTTAGAGAGAGAGAAATTAGAGAGAGAGAGAAAGAAAGAAGTTAGAGAGAGAGACAGGATAGTTGGAGAGAGAGAAAGGGGTAGGAGAGAGAGAGGACAAAGTTGGAGAGAGAGACAAGGGAGTTAGAGAGAGAGGGAGAGAAAGGAGTTAGAGAGAGAGAGAAGTTAGAGAGACAAGAAAGTTAGAGAGAGATAGAGAAAGGAGTAAGAGAGACGTGAGAGTAAGAGAGAGAGAAAAGGAGTTAGAGACGAGAGAGTTAGAGAGAGAGAGAATAGTAGTTAGAGAGAGAGAGAGAGAGAAAGGAGTTAGAGAGACAAGAGAGTTAGAGAGAGAATAATAGTTAGAGAGGGAGAGCGAAAGTAGTTAGAGAGACGAGAGAGAGAGAGAGAGAGAGAAAGTAGTTAGAGAGAGAGACGAGAGAGAGAGAGAGAGAGAGAGAGAGAGAGAGAGAGAGAGAGAGAGAGAAAGTAGTTAGAGTGAGAGATGAGAGAGAGAGAGAGAGAGACGAGAGAGACAGAAAGTAGTTAGAGAGAGAGACGAGAGAGTTAGAGAGAATTCCAACAAGTTGTTTCAGGCAACTGAGAAAAGTGGTTTCTGCAGGAGAGAGTTTCTCTGACATGTACTTTGAGCTTCATAACTTTGCAGAGCATTCACATGCACTAAAAGCTACAACACAATAAAACAATAATAAAAAAATGGAAATGCATAATAGCTCCCTTTAATGTGAATGGGATGGAACTAGGAGGAATAGAAGGATATATGTAAAATACATTTACTGCTTCTACATCACAAAAACAGTTCAGTATATACAGGCTGTTCTTACTGCTGAATATATGTTATTATTAGAAACATGCTGACGTAATAGCTCACACTCCTATTTTGAAACAGTGAGGCCGAAACAATGAGGTGTCACAGAATGCATTAAGTATGCATTTTACATTACTCTCTGATGTTCTACATAGAAGGTATGTGACTTTAGTTGGGGTGAAAACTGTCCAGATGTGGTTTTACATGCCCATTTACATCCAGTGGTTTTCCCTTTCTTCTGGTGAGCTCATGAACACAATGTTGAGCCCTGGTCTGATTTAGTGCCCTGTGATGGACTGTAAGGGTTCCACCTTAAATGTTACTGCAGTTTCACTTTGGCAAATGTACAAGCTGTAGCATTTAAGGTGAAATGAAACATTTAATGAAGAAGCTGTTGAATAGGAAGCCAACTTCAGCTTCATTTAAAGACATACATCAACCATGCTAGCTGACGGTTCTATGCACTAAACTCTTCTTATTGTACTATAATAATGTAAATCCATTGTCTTTCATGTTTTCCATTCTAAGGCAGTTAAAAGTTGAATTAATTAAGAAAAACAGTAAAACTTTTCTATTTGGAACTCACAGCAACCAGTGGAAGCTATTTCTTGCCTCCCAGCTGAGGGCCATGTAAATGACTCTCCTGTGTTCATGTATTGCTTTGATTGATATGTCTAAAGTGGTAAAGATCTAATCAGTCAGACAAAATACAGGTACCATTATTACAACCACAAGACAGCCACACACAGCACATCTGCCGCTGATGCTCTAAAGTAAAAACAAATGGGTGCTGGAACTCTCCGCAGGCCTTTAAAATGAGCTCAGTCCAGTGACCCAGCAATGCTGCATAGATTCCCGTAAATCGGACCACAATCTGCTCGATGAAGACAGAAAGTAAACAGTCCAATCTGAACATCTGAGACAAGACCATGATCAGCAAAGAGATTAAATGTAATCAAATATAGACACTGATTATCTTTTTTTGCTCACATCTGCAGCTTATTGCTCAAAATTGAACTTATTACATACCACAATGAGACATAAAGCATTAGTTTAACTCTTAATTAGGCTGCAAATTGTATATTTATATAAGAATTACGCTCTGCAGACTAATTTTGCCAAGAATCAATGCATTACTAAGTAATAGGGAACACAGGGGTGAGAATAAAGCTACACATACATCCAAACTGTGATTTTCCACATATCTCATGTGGGTCACATTCACGTCTGTAGACCTTTTTAATTAATTGATTAGAACATGAAATAAATGCAGGACTTTCCACACTGCAGTAATTGCAAGGGACTAAGAATAGATTTTTGTCTAATTTTCACTTAAAAAAATCTATTTAATACTCAGTGCAGTAGTAAACAAAGGTGGGGTTACGCATAAACATAAACCTTGACTGAACATAGCATTAGTTTTACCCATAATTAGCTGTACGATAGCTCTAGGCTGTGAATTGCCCATATGTTATACAATCAAATAAGCCCAGCTTTTGCCCATTATAAAAATCAATACAGAACAGGAAATACATTTTTAATGTTTTTAAAAAATGACACGGTGAACACTTGCAACACGCTTTCTGCATTTTTAGCAGTCTAACATAATTTGTGTAACAGCCACAAGATTCAGTGTAAATGCTGTGGCTGTGATATGATAACGTACTTGTCATAGTAAAAGTAATTCAAGGCTTTTGTCCTTAACTTGACGCATAGATGTCACCATTTAAACATAGAAAATGGCAAAGTTTAATAGCTAAAATGTAAGCAAAGTCATTCAGAGTGGTTTGATGCAAAAGTCAGAGGTGTTCACTGTGGTGGTGATAGGAACCAGACGTCTGAAAAGCTTAATGCCTCTAAAAGCTACGTCATAGAAGCTAACATGGTCATAAATACACTCGCGATAGCTTTTGACCTAAAATGCCAAAAGTACATCTAGGGCACAGACATAGAGCGCACTGGTGAAAACTGTCATCACAATATAGATTTTTATAGACTATAGACTACTGACTACTATTTTACCTGTGTCGTGTTCATACAGAGACCCTGCTGGGATGGGGTGTGGTTTTTGTATTGTTAAGAACTGGTGTACACCCCGTACTATCAGTGCTCACTTGATAGCATATGGTGCTTATCTGATAGTATCACCACATAGTATCCCGTATGTGGTATATAGCTACTTTATTTACTACCCTAAATTATCTGTAAACCCATGGAGCCCATGAAGAGACTTGCAGGGTTTTATTTTTAAGGATACGTGTATGATTTACACCAGGTGCTATGTGGTGAGCACCAGATAGTATCAGGAGTGCACAATATACATTGTAATAATATCTGGTGGTTACCACGTAGTATCTGGTATGTACTATATAGCCATTTTATTTACTATGCAAAATGTCCTATGAACCTACAGAGTCAAAGAAATAGTTTTTTTTTAGGGGAATAAAAATTTAGGTCATGTTTATTTTAAAAAAAATTTAAAGTAAAAAATGTTTCTTTCCCCTTCACAGGTCATGTCTACATCTGTCCTTCAGTCATTGTGTCCCCTGGTTCCCATCACTGTCACCATAAAGAAATCCTAGCTTCTCTCTAATGCAACATATCACATCAAATCACCCTGAGTGACTGTTTACATCTCAGCGATTAAATCGCACAGACATGTTGAAAAAAAATCATTTAAATATCTGTTTGAAGGGCTTTCAGTGAAACGGTCCACCTAAGAAAGCAAACGCCCACATGTCCTACTCGCTCAGGTTTGACTCTGCGTGTATCTGAATGGCTCATTCAAGCATATAAAGAAGGGCTGAGGGAGAAAGTGTGCCATGAGCTTTAGATTGGAGTGAAGGCGCTGCGTGTGGCTGTATGAAGGGGTTAACAATGTGACACAGATGAGCCTGACGCTCTGTGATGGCTGGGGGGGTTTTCTAGCCCACCCTGCTGCTGCTGCTGCCGCCTTAACTCCACAGCTCCACTACCACTGGATTAGCCCTTCCCAGCCCACAACACACACACACACATTCGCACGCACAGAGACTCCTTGACACACACACACACACACACACACACACACACACACACAAACACATACACACACACACATACATACACACACAGCGGTTTCTCTGTTGCTACAGCAACAGCTTACTTTCCATGTCAACTGCAAAGCTGTTGCTATGGAGACACATACACAAAAAAAATTCTTTGCGCCACAGCCGCAGACCAGATGGCAGTGAACTGTGAGAGTCACATGGAACGGCTTTACTGTTCTGACTGGCGAGCAGACACAGTCATACTCGTACGCACACACATATAGGCTCACGCATTTATTGGGCTGTGAAGATAGCGGCTAAATGCTCAATGAACATCTAATGAGTCCTAATTAATGCGCTTTGTCTGCTTTAAGAGCCTCATCATAAAAAAAAATCTGATCAATCAGCATTCAGAGGGCTTAGAATTATACAATAATAACAGAAAGGAAAAAGACAGAACCACAGGAAGCCTATACAACAGGTTTTCCAGTATAGAGTCCATTTAAACACTCAGAGAACTAATAACACATTCAGATTGTTCTTGTAGTGTCTAGAATCGCTGAAGAAGCCCTGTTCTTAACCACCATTCATCACTAGTGCTGGATGGTATTGATAAAACCCAGCATCACAATATTTTCCGAATACATAAAAAATCTGGATTTTTTTTTCATTTAATTCTGGAAATAAACACAGAAAGGAAACAGACAGAACCACAGTTCCCAAACAGGAATGCTCTACTTAACTGTAACAAACTTGAACCATTTTTTTCTGTAAAGAAGCCTACACAACAGGTTTTCCAGTATAGAGAACATTTAAACACTCAGAGAACTATTAACACATTCAGATTATTCTTAGCATGTCTAGAACCCCTGAAGAAGCCCTGTGCATTACCACCATTCATCACTAGTAGTGGATGGCATTGATAAAACTCAGCATTACAGTGTCTTCCAAGTACATCAGGGTCTGAGTCTGAGATTACATTAAACTGGGACTGTTTTCATTTAATTCTGGAAATAAACACAGAAAGGACTACAGACAGAACCAAAGTCCCCAAACAGAAATGCTCTACTTAGCTGTAACAAATAATGAAACCCTTTTTTTGGTGTTACAAAGAACCATTTTGTTTGGTAAAGAAGCCTAATCAACAGGTTTTCCATTGTAGAGACCATTTAAACACTCAAAGAGCTGTATACGCATTCACATGGTTCTTTGAGTGTTGTCTAGAACTCCTGAAGAAGCTTTTTTCTTCTTCACCACCACTGATCACTAGTGCTAGATGGTATGGATAAAATTCAGCATCACAGTGTTTTCTGGAAAAACCCAGGTCCAAAAGTCTGAGATTGCATTAAAAACCTGTAATTGTTTTCATTCAATACTGGAAGTAAACACCAAAATAAACACGTTTAGAAAAATGAAAACTAAGTTTGAAATTTCTTGGTCACCCCTAAAATGTAAGCAAGTTTGTTTCACTGGACCATGTTGAATCCTTTGTACTAAAAATGGTCCAACTGAATTCCTTCCATTGAAGCTCATGTTCAGTCGACTCTCAAGTGAATCTGATCTCCTCATTAGAAGCTTTTGTGTGACCTTTTTGAGTGAATCTTGTCTCTGTTTACTTTAAGAGCCTAATCATAAGAAAAACAGAAGCACTGAAACGCTATACTTAGCCGTAACAAATAATGGAACACTGTTTTTGGTGTTACAACAAACCGTACGCTTCTGTAAAGAGGCCTATACAACATGTTTACCATCATAGAGACCATATAAACACTCAGAGAGCTATTAATGCATTTACATTGCTCTTAGAGTGTCTAGAACCTCTAAAGAAGCCCTGTTCTTCACCAACGTTTTTCACTAGTGCTGGATTGTATAGATAAAACTCAGCATCACAATATTTTCCAAAAACATTGGCGTCCAAAAGTCTGAGATCAGATAAAAAATCTGGGAATGTTTTAATTTAAGTACTACAAAAAGGAAACAAACAGAACCACAGTGTCTTAGTAGTAATGAATAGTGGAACCCTATTTTTTTGGCGTTACAAAGAACCATATGGTTCTGTAAAGAACCTTATATAATGTTTTCCATTGTAGAGATTGTTTAACCACTCAAAGAGCTGTTTATGCATTCACATGGTTCTTTAAGTGTTGTCTAGAACCCCTGAGGAAGCCCTTTTCTTCTTCAACATTGATCATTAGTGCTGCATAGTACTGACAAAATTCAGCATCATAATATTTTCCAAATGCATCGGGGTCTATGAGTCTGACATCACATAAAAATCTGGGATGGTTTTCATTTAGTCCTGAAAATAAACACCAAAATAAACAGTTTTAGAAAAATGGAAACAAAAAAAGGATCTGCGGTTCTGCACTATTTCTTTGCGATTCATGTCACTGAACCATATCGGGGCTTTTTCGGGATTGTATTCTTTCCACTGAAGCTCGTGGTTAGTGGACTGTCAGGTGAATCTGATCTTCTCATTAGATCAGACTCTTTTGTTATGTGAGCAGCTCGAGTTCACGCTGTCATTAAAGCAAAGTGGGGACAAACAGTTGGCATGAATATTTGAAAGACTGTACTTTTCAATCAGACTGTTATGCTGAGAATATAATTTGTGATGAAACATGAGAAGAGAATACAAAATAGATGCAATTTTACTGGTGGTCTCAAACATTTGGCACCCGCTGTATATCACAGTACCTCAGAATGTGATGATACAGTCAAAATGAAAAATGCAAATAAGGTCATGTGTGGAAACAGACTAAAACTAAAAAGGGGAAATTAATTTTGCGTTCATCTGACATTTATTATACATGAAAGATCAATAAATTACCTCATTAACCTGCGTGAATTCAACTTTTGGAAGCAAACCACCACTGTCATAACAAAACCGGTTGATAGAAATGCCAAATAAATGCCCCAGAAAATTTAGAAAAATGTCTGTTTTCATTGAATTACATTAAGTTTTACATGAAGTTTGTTATTTTCCTCCTGTAAAGTTATCATTTAGGAGATCTGAGATCCTTAGCCTTACCATCATATCACTCTTTCTATTCTAAAAGGAGCGATACGATGGTGAGGCTAAAGATAAAGTTTTCCCTGGGCCTACTCAACCTGCTTAGCCATAATTTTGTTCCTATTAAAACTGCTGCTGTTGTACCACTACAATATAAAATTGCTTTAAAAAGAAATTGCTCCCATGTTTGCATTAGAACATATGGTCTCTAAGCCTCAAACATACACCCCAATATACACCCCCAAAGCATACAGCAAAACATATATCTCCATTTTTGTCATTTTTTTTTCTACATAATCAGAACTCAACGGCTGCTCTTTACGCTGCATAAAAGTTTCATGATGAATGGACCAATAGAAATGCTCCAAATTAGCTTGGAAAAAATTCTGGTTACATTGACTTACATTGAAAGTAAAGAAAGTTTTTGGCCTCTCCTATAAAGTTGCTGTTTCGGAGACACATGTCTTTCTTTGGACAACAATCATATGCATGTCATGAGTGGGCAAAAACAATCTTAACTTTTAAGTGAAGAGGTTTCATTCAGAGCAATTCTGGACCATTTCTATTGGTCCATTCATGATGTAAATGGAAGCTGCTGCATTCAAACAGTATACAATAACATAAATCGACAAAAATAGAGACATGCTTTTTGGACAGCGAGGATATATTGACCAGAACTACCACCTCAGCAGAGTAATACTACTCACGCCCAGTCACGGGTATCAGAAAAGGCATTTTGCTACAAGCACAGCATGTGGTTGAAGAGCGGTGGATAAAGAGATAGGATGAGGCTCTGGGAGCCCAAAGCAGCAGTGCTATTTCTGCACCTCCCACACTGGCCCCTAAATGATTTATGGGCTGAGGCTGAGCTCCGAAGAAGCATCCTTACCTGACTCCTGTCCTTGTCCACTTTCTTAAAACACTTATTGAGGGAGAGGTTGTGCCTGACTGAGTTTTTCCAGCCCGTTGGGGCGTTGGCGAAATAGGGGAAGTGTTCCAGGATCCAGTTGTATATATCCTTAACGGGAAGCCTCTTGGAAGGGGCGTCTTCTATGGCCATGAAGATGAGGCAGCTGAAGGAGTAAGGGGGCTTGCAGTTGGGGTTTTGCTTGGCATCGTACGGGACGTCCGAGGGGGCCGGTGATGGCGGGGTGTCGTCGTTGAGCTCCTGGACGGGGCTGACGCTCCGCAGCACGGGGTCGCCGAAGCTGTTGAGCAGGTTCTTGCTCTCGTGGAGCCAGTTGAGGTTGGTCAGCTCTTCGTCCTCCATGCTAGCTTTCTCCAGCTTGATGGCCGGCAGCGGCAGGGCCAGGTCCATCTCCTCCACCTCTCGCAGCGCCCGTGTGATGGAACCCTCCTGGTACAGCTGGCTCAGGCCGCTTGTAACACTGACCCCGGAAGCTTCCGGCTTCTTACTGGGAGGCATGACCGGACCCATTTAGACCAAGGCTCCTGCAGAAAAGAAAGAAATGTTATAATACCTGTGCTAGAAAGTATCTATAATAATGCTAACAATAGTAATATGAACAACAAGATTCCAACACTACCACATCAACCCTATTCATTTGCATTTAGCATTAATAATAATAATTATACATGATATTTAATAATATTATATGTTATCCTCTCTCTCTCTCACTCTATCTATCTATCTATCTATCTATCTATCTATCTATCTATCTATCTATATATATATATATATATATATATATATATATATATATATATATATAAATATATATATATACTAGATGAGCTATGAGCTATGGTCTCTGACTTTACATGTATAAGGTAAACTAGCAGGGTATGAGTGTCTAATAGAGTGGACAGTGAGTGGCCACAGTGTTTAAAAACCCCAGCAGCACTGCTGTGTCTGATCCACTCACACCAGCACAACACACACCAGCACACCACCACCACCATGTCACTCCAGTGCTGAGAATGACCCACCAACCAAATAATACCTGTTCTGTGGGGGTTCTGAGGGGGTCTTGAACACTAAAGAAGAATGTAACTGAAGTATGCAAAGCATACAAGGAAGAAGGTGGAGAGTCTGTAACTGATGAACTGCAAAGTGCTCCTCTACGGTAAGTGGCTGATGAAATTGAAGGTAGGTTTGGATACAATCAGGTGGTTTAATGTTATGGCTGATTGGTATGGATTTCAGGTTGCCTATTAGTGCATTAAATATATTAATACAAAAGTAAAGAAGAGCACATACTTTTGCATCCACCATATTTTACCAATGGTATCCCACTATTTCGAACTTTGTATATCAAGACTTAATAATACACCTAATACACCTTAATAATACACCTCAATAATAACAACTGAATAACACTTTACAGTGTATAATATGAGAACTGGGTCCCAGACTGTTATAAGAGCATCATGCATTTTTAAATAGAACCTAAAAGCTTTTCTTAACAGGAATTTAAAACATCTGCTCTTCTGCACTGCAATAACTGATGGCAGGTAATAATGAGTGGAGCCGACAGAGCCAACACACACACATGCGTACACAATGCGCAGGTGAAATGTGAAGCGGCCCATTCAGCCCCGCTGAGGAGGTTTATAGATTGATAATGGAGCCATTGAGCAGCACTGAGATTCCACTGCACTCACATTACGCCGAGGCTGCATGAATAGGAGCTAACTTCCTTCAGAGGAACTGAACGGAGCCCCAGAAACACACACACACACACCACAGTAAACCACATCAGCACAACCATTCCATTCTCTTAGCTCAGGAATGTGTAACATGCCAGTATGTCCAAGAGGCAATTTCTGCCAGGAGATACACAACATAGATCACATTGGCTGAAGATGCATATCTGAAGTGTGGAGCATTTCCAGCCAAACGCAGCCAGTTTAATCAGTACAGCTTTGTTGAGGGAAGAAAATATCATACCGTGTTAAAGTAATGTGATTACTTTTTCCTGTAATGAAGTAGCGCAGTGGTTCCCAACCTCAGGGCCCCCCCTAGAAAGTCCATATTTTTCCTTCTTCCCTGTGTGTTGCAAGCTAGGTTAAAGCAAAAATGCCGACCATCTGGGGGACCCTAAGGGCCGGGCTGGTACCCACTGAAGTAGAGAAATGCATGGCAGTTTAAATTCTTGTAATCACATTATAGTTACTGACTTAATAAGAATGATGTTACCTGCGTTACTCATGTGTCGCTAAATCCCTGTTGGAGCAGAATTAGTTTCAGCTGGGAAGGTGCTGCTGCAATTTAAGTGAGATCTGTGAGTTTAGTCCAAGCCCGCTAAGTAATAACTACCTTCTATAATTTGTCAAACTTCTGCAGTAATAGCAGTCCTGCATAAACTGACCTCATGGAAATGTAATAACAAACCCTAGGAATAGACATGGGCTGTTAAATTTGGATTTATTTTTTGGTGACTGGGAGACGAGAATAATGGGTTAAATGGAAAAGCATATTGTAATGCACAAAATATTATTAGAAGGTGAACTAAGTAAAATATTTGAAGGTACTTCTCGAGGGCAGGGCCATTTCTGTCCTTTGTTATGTTTAGCCGACTTTACTAGGCTTGTGCAATTCTATTTACTTATCTCATTGCTAATGTAATTTACAATTTACAACTAATCCAGATCAAATTAGGCTTAATAAAACAACATTTACAAGAGCTGCATAATTTTCCTCTATATAGATTTTCCATATCTGCATCTGTGCACAATTTGCAGCAGCTACAACAGCTGACTGTAAGACTTTGATTGTGACTAGAGTAGTTCAAGTGCACTAAACTGTTAAAGCTTTGTATTAGCTTTGACACATGTTATGGATATAAATCATAGTGCAGGAGAAAAAAAGAAAGAAGAAACACACCTCAATTTCTGTTCTGAGACAGATTGCTTATTCTTAAAGAGAGATTGGATGTCTGTTTTGAAACTGTTTCTAATGCAGGAATAGTGACAGACCTTTTAAATGATGTTGACTGTGATTGGCTATTTATTTGTTAGCGATTGCTCAACACTGTTACTTTGCCTCCCCTACACCATTTACCCACATAGACACACACATACATACACAAGTACAATGAGTTCAAATCCATTATTTAATGATCAGTACTTTCAGATATGCCACTGAAGATTGAGTGCTGACTTACTGCCCCAAGGGAAGGTTTCACCCACTGTTTAACCCTCATTTCAACCAAATTACATAGTCACTGATTATTTCCCACCAAAATATAACTATAATATAAAGGTATACAAATTAAAACTAGCCACAATTTCATATTAAGCTGATGGAACATAAACCCCTTAGAATCTCAGACTTATTTCATCCTACAGCTCTTAGCCTCTTTCTGCTGGTCTCCTGGTGTCCTGTCCATTCAACTCACATATTTGTAGTCAATTTAATCAAATAAAATATTGCTGCTGTTTACTAGTAGATAACTAAAAACCTTTACTTTTAATGCAAGTAGATGTAAATAAGTGTCTATTGGTGTAATCGTCATGAAATATTCACACTCTGTTAAAAACAACTATAGTTGCCGCTGCCGGCCAACTATAGGTCACCTTTTATATGGATGGCCCTTTATAGATGATCCACAGTTAATAATCAACACATTTCGTTATTAACTGATTGACATTATGTACGGAAGTAGGTGTAGATTTTGCATTAAGGTCAGGCTTAAGGTTAAATTTAGGGTTCAACTGAACAGAAACTTTCACACTTAACTTGAAGCACAGTTACATTTAATAGATATTTAGTGGAACGTTAGTTAAAGATACACTGAGCATCTAAAAAGCATCTAAAAAGCAATATAGACTTTCTAATTTAGTTTTTTGATGATATGCTTTCCTGTAACTCTCTGTTGAGCTGCTAGTCAGCAATGAGGAATGAAAAAAAAATTCACAACTCTCTACAAAGACAGACATGCTACGATAAAACTGACAGAACATCTCCCACTTTCATCACAATTGTGTATAACTGTCACAGTAAACAAAAAGTAGCAACTCAATTAAAACACCTGCCTAAATGTTGACTTGCTTACTCACTTATAAAGATGAAAATACAGTTTCAGATGTGTAAATATCTTGTTTATACCTTCAACATAACCAAAGAGATAAAAATGCCTCCAAAACAGGCCCGTGTTTGATTTCCTGTTGATTATTGATCTTTAGAAGTGTTGCACCTGTTAGCTCCTGATAAATATTGTATTACATTATAACACAACCAGGTCAGCTTAAATATTTACACTCGCAACACTGACTTATAATCAATACAAGTGGCGCACTCTGCATATTCAACGAAAAATATTTAACGTGATAATCTACCTTTAACTAGACTCCAGAAATCCATGTCCGGCCCCATGGGCCTGCTTTAGTATCAATAACATCAGTAAGATCTGTTCGCCTGTGATGCCCCCTGCCTCAGCACAGCTATCTCCGCAGGGCGAACGGTAATGGGAATTCAATCAAATACACATTCAGATGGTAAGAATACGACACCAGAAAAAACAGTCAGTAACCTTCTAAATCCTCTCTGACAGCATGACAGGGATCAGTTTGAGCAGCCTCTCGACCTCATGCCCTTCTCTCCCTGCTCTTCCTTTCAACGTCTCTCTCTCTCTCTGGCTCGCTCTCTCTTTCTTTTCTCCAGACCTCCCCAGTGTTTTCAGCAGGTTTACAGGAAGTAAAGACCATAAAGGACATATCGAGTCGTCCAAATTGTAGACTTCTAAGCTAACATGGCACAAAGAGTATTTACATATTTACATTTGTCGTGTGTGAACGTTTTTCATAGGACGGTAAATAGGAAGCATCTAGATCAGGGCCGCAGGGTCATAACGAGGTTCTCAAGAGAGATACTATGCAGGTATGATTTGAAAAACACAAGTTTTCAAAAGTGACTGATAAAGAAAGTCATGTCACTTGAATGTGAAGGAACAAAATGCTCTGTTATTGGACAGCTGCGGCTGACTGAATGGCTGAGGGAGCAGGCAAGTCATTCCTAGCCAAGCCTCTGCATGTACATGGTCACAATCTAGTAGTAGGACAAGCCACAGCCCCTGTCAAAACATCACATGTTTCACACGCATCATGTGATCACACACCGTCTGAACTGAGTCCCTGGGGTGCATGAGGCCATGCCCTCTTACTGCTTATTTTCTGAATGTCCACTTTCCCAGTAAACAAACATACCACAGGCACACGTTCCAAGCTATGCCAGTTCTCCCCCCTTACGACATCTATTTCTACACTGATGCAACATTGGTGTCAGAAGTGAGACCACGCAATCCACGCTTGTGATAGATACACAGAGGCACTATCCAGGCCATAGACCAGCACAAACAGCACATGTAGGCACAAATAATATCCACAGCTGACTAACAGCAACTATATAGAATCTCTTGTTGCGGGTCTTGTGCTTTCCATGCGCTTCCATGCAACAGGCGCTCAGACCAGTAGTACCACACTGCAATATTTTTAACTGTAAAAAGGTTGCACGCTCTAAAAGAGGTTAAAAACCCTGGAACTAGATTATATTCAATGTCAGGTAAACATCAAACATGCACACATTTCGCACAATTCCATCCCACAATCCTCAACATCTAGTAAAAATGCTAGAGGTAATTTGTAAGAGCTTTTGAGTTTGCAGCAATCATTTTGAACATGTGTACCTTTAAGCTTTGGGGGGGAAAAGAATTTCGACATCTGGACTTCAGCCAAAGAACAGAGCATGCAGATCACATTTGGGTACATATAATGGCTCTAGTTGTGCGGAATGAAAACTGATTAAACTACATACATAGTTTGCATCCAGGATGTGTAAGCCAGGAAATGAATGCTTGCTATCATAGACATGCAGCCATTTCTTAAAATAAAAAGGATTCAAATATCCCAAAGAGAATGCATACTGTTGTTATTTATCACTCTTTCAATACATTCTTATTGGGCTTGTGGTAATCTCCACAAATTAGCAATTAAAGTATATGACATGCCAGTACGTTTATGGACTGATTTGACCATATAATCAAAAACAAACGGTAGCTATACATGTTTACTGGCTCTCTCACTACAATACTTTCTATGCAACATATTGTGTCACATACTGCATCACTGTGTGCTGCATTTGCTATGCAACGCTGCATGGCACTATGCAGCACATCCGGTGCGTAAGGCCAAATAAGCGTGTGGCGCGTAGTTAGACACAGTGACTGACTAAAACCTTCACATTTCACTTAACACTTTGAGCATCTTTACAAAGGACACAAAAATAGATGTTCCACTGTCACGAAAATGATGAACACAAGCACTCTTAAGCAATCCGGCAATCCAAAAGACTTTTTTATATTTTCTTTCAAAGACTGCCTTCCTGGAAGTAGCTGCTCTCAAGAGTTTCTCTTCTTGACTGAAACACTCCAGCCTTTCCACTCAAGGTGAGACGCATTTCAAAGGCGGAACGAAATTCATTCAGACTACAAACTCCATCGCAGCAGCCCAAAATGAGACGCAAACACTGGAATCATTCATGAAGAAATCAATGCACTGCATCTTCCCAACGAGGAGCCCTCATCTAGCTCGGCCTCCGGTGGGGCGCTGCGGCCTCGTGAGTCTCTGCACAGAACATTATATTACAACTGACAGGAAAGTAATTTAATTGCGCTGTTGCCATGACAGCGCAGCGCTCCGTTTGGGCCTAATTTGCTGCCAACTGCCAATTGCGTCCCGAGAGACTCGGATCATCATTCTTGACCAAATTTCCTACTTTAAAGGAAAACGCCAACAACAGTTCTCTGCATTGTCATAAAGGAATGCTAAAAGTAGACCGCCTGTAAGTACACAAATATATTTTCAAGTCTTCAAGTCAATGTATCATACATTTTACTGCCAATTAAGCTGAAATTGCAATAAGACTTCATGTATGCAGCTAATAGATTCTAGGCTTAATGAGAACCCAGATTTAAGCTTGACTATACAATGAAAAGCACTAAATATATTTCCTAGAAATGTGTACATGTGTTCCTGGTGAATAAGATATAATCAGATCAACACAATTACTGCCAGAAGTAAGCAAACTGAAAGACAAAAGTATGATTACACATAAGGGTGGATGATGCAGCTACGTAATTAGGTTTATTTTGCACTTGGTTAGCTGCCAAACTCCAAAATCATCTCACATGCTGTGCTGCACTACAGCCAGTTAAACAGAACTAGGGATGTGCATCTTCAGTTTTCATCCAGAACACAAAATACTAAGCAGGCCTACGACAAAAAACGCCCCAATCTAAGATTTTACATACCATCGCAGTCCAAAGAAAAACAAGTCATGGAGAAAAAAAAACTTTACAGGAGAGGCCAAAATGTTCTTTACTTTTAATGTAAGTCAATGGAACCAGAATTTTTGTTGGTCCATTCATCATGAAATATTTGCGCAATGTAAACGCCAGCTGCTGCGTTCAAACAATAAAAATAAAAATAGACATAAATGGAGATACAGACAATACATTTTTAATAGCAGTGAAAATGTGAAGCATTGATTAAATTCGTAAGCCATTAAACACAGACAGGTTTAAACAGTTTAAGCTGCAGCAGATAAACAGTGGAAATATCAGCCACTATGTCACTGTGTCTATGAGGTCAACAGGGGTACAGCAACCAAGAACTTCTCTACCACAAATTTCAAACATAATATATTGCTGCTTGATATGTGTCATATAGCAAAACAACAGAAGTGCACAACTACAACAGTTTGAAGTGACGGAAAACACACTGACAGCGAAAATTATGACTAATTAATCTTGGAATACATTGGATGACCTAGCATCCTCTCTTGCTGTATTTGATTGCACACTACTACAGCCTACATGTTGTAAGTACCTGTAGAAAGCTAATTTGATTTGAACTGTTTTTATCTGTTATGCTTTTTTGGCCTAGTGTGTCCTAAAACTCACTTTCTACTTTGGCCAAGAATATTTTAGTTGGGTACACGGTATAACCAGCAGGGAAAATGCTTTGATAACTGCTCGCTCACATAAAACAGTAAGACTACTGGCCATGCAATAGACTAGCGACCTGTTCATGGTGTACCCTGCCTTCGACCGATTATGCTGGGATTAGCTCCAGCCCCCACTGTGACCCCGACTAGCGCGACTTAGTGGATGGACACACTATATAAAACAAACTGAAGTCTGCAGTGGGGATGAAGTCTGTTCATTATCTTTGCAATAAGTGTGCTTTTGTTGTAAAACCTAAGGCTGCAGGAAAATACTGATACACTTAAGTTTAAGTTATGTTTTGTGATGCTCTATTGATTATCAAAAACATATTATTGATAACTGAAGGTTAGGGATCCGCTCTTGGGACCAGAAGGTTGCTAGTTCAATCCCCTAGACCAACAGGACATGACCGAAGTACCCTTGAGCAAGACACCAAGACACTGCCCCCTAGTGTTTATGTTCACTAGGGTGAGGATATGGGGGTGTTTCAGTTCACAGACAGGTTAAATCTGGAGCTCAAATTCTGCTGTGTTCAAACACACGTGATAAATAGTTCTAATTCTAATCTATTCTATCCCAGCCCATGTAATACCACTTAGCATCTCAAGAGGCGATAGTGAGTCACTGTAAGTCATGAGCCTGCCATCAGTTAACACTGGTGCTGCTCCCAACCACTGGAGATGCTAAAGGGATGAGGTTTGTTGCTGAACTTGCTGTGTTAACAGCTGTTAATGCTACCAGGTGCTTTCCCTGTTTCTTACGACAGGGCTAGACACCTTTCTGGTGATATGTTGTCCCCTATTGTTTGGAATATGAATTGGACAGGTTGTGTCTTCTTACATATTGCACCTTTAGGTGTACGCTGGAAAAAGCAATCGATCGCTGTAATGATAAAATACCCCATTTAGCTGAATGTGTTTCATTCATGTGGAAATGATGTACAGATCTGAGTCGAGCACATTCAAGGCATTCAATGCAAATTCAATGTTTTCAGCAAACACGCAAACAATAAACGCTCCACACTCATACATACATACATAGCACATCTATTCCCCTGCACACTGTAGCATGAGCCAAGCTGCAGAAAGAAAAGGGTGATGGACAAGTAAAGACGGACATACACCAGTGCACAAATAGGAGTGCTGTGCAAGGGCCCTGTATATAAACCATTGCCTTCAAACTTTATTTATGGCTCTTGTGCTTCCTTGGTTAATGCTGCAAAAAGAAGAAGACGAAAAAGAAGAAGCAGAAGAAGAAGAAGAAACGCTCACTACTAGACTGTACACAGCAATGAAAAAGCCTTGGGCTGGCCAGCACGCAGGAGCGCAGTGCGTTTGAGAGTGGATAATTAAGCGTGCCATTCTGTTCTGTAGCCCAAACACCATCTGCCTCACTAAAACATTTGTTTGTGATGAAGTCTGAGGGCTGTGTCAGGGGGCTGATTATCAAGATATTAATTAGCACACTTTTGGAGTATTGTGGAGTAAATCCATTACGTTTCAGAGAGCTGATGGTGCATTATTGTTAACAGTATGAAGCATATTTGTGCTAAATTAGCGGAGCGGCACCGCTAAACAGTGGCCTAATAATTGGACTTCAAAATCCAGGCGCATTTACATATGACGAGTCATTTGGGCGTGAGGACTAATCTGGATTTTTTTTTTATTTTGCAATTAACAGTTAATATATATTATATTATTAGACTTTGGATGGGAGAAAACGCCGAGTGAGTAAAACAAGTAACCCCCCCGCCCGCCCCCTTAAAAAGCTGCAGTTGTTATTTGCAGAGAAGAAGCCTGAGAGGCCTTTGACATGCAAGATATTTCGAGAAAAGACGCGCATGTTAAACAAGATGGAAGTGCATGCTCTTCGGTGGCTGAACTCTCTGTTGCTGTGGCATTTACAGAACCCATC
Organism: Megaleporinus macrocephalus; assembly: GCA_021613375.1. Taxonomy (NCBI): domain Eukaryota; kingdom Metazoa; phylum Chordata; class Actinopteri; order Characiformes; family Anostomidae; genus Megaleporinus; species Megaleporinus macrocephalus. Next base: position 24,032,634 of record CM038712.1, read on the forward strand.
GATTTGCCCTCCTTCTGCCTGAAACTGTTCCGAGTTGTCTGTAAATAACACCGCGCTCTATAGAGCATCCATCATATCCTCATTTAGGCTTTTCACAAGCTTAATATGAACATCAAGAGTTACAGAAAACAGAGACTTTCAGTCGACGCATATAACCAAACCACCCCCCCACACACCTCCCCGCTCCACCCCAGCCCCAACATCTGAATAACAACGTGCACGGTTCACTGCCAGAAGAAAAGAGAACGTTTTCCACACAAAGGCAAGACGCAGGCTGTCCTTATTACGAGCTAACCAGCTGCCAAACTGCCATTTTACTATTCAGCCAAAATACGAGAGCTGTGTTCTAACAATCATGGAGCTAAGTGGGAGATGGACGAGTAATGAGCTGTTCGCATTGGTCTTAAGTCATTCTCCGAGCCAGAGGAGCACTGCAAAACTTTACATCCAACAGCATGCAGTGCACCCGCGTTTTTCACAGCTCAGCCTCCACAACAAAGATCTTTAGCGCCAAATACTTAAGGGGCCCATATCCTACATTCATCTTCTGTTTAGGTCCGCCGTGGGTTTATATACCAAAAGAAGTTGGGTTTGGTAAACAGAGCTGACATCCCGTGAACCTTGAGCAATGTTGGCTCCTCCTTCGCAAACACACCTACAGTGTTTTGTTACAGTCTTGTCTATACTCAATATTTACACCTCTAAGATGCACATACAGCAGCTCACAATCCAGCCCAGTGAAGCAAACGGCGAGTCTTTCGCTCCAGGCTGATGTCAACATTTTTATACGTTTTCCAAAACTGTTAACAGATGTGCTTTATGCTTATCTTTGAACGAGGTTGAAGTCTTAATTGGATTTTACATTCCACCTTAAATGCTACAGCTTGTACAGGTGTCAGAATGTAACTGCGAATAAGAAGCTGATCTTTAACAAGATCCTGGATTACTTTAATTCAGAGTTGTTAGTTTGCTCTGCATATTTCACTTCGGACAGTTTTTCAAACACTTGGACGTTATGGAGCAGATTCAGCTCATTGTTTAACACTGAAGAGACTGGCAGCTGAACCTTTATTAGCATCACAACCAACAGTAACCTGTAAGTGAGTGTATCACTGTTTGCTGGTTGAAGTGGATAATCTCAAACAGAAAATTTAACAGTGACAACTTTAATGTACTTTGTGTTTGATGTCCTGATGGAAACTAATGAGAAGCTAGTGTAGGTAAAATTACATAATAGCAGCTCAAAATAACTAACATAGCTAAGTAGTATGAGGGTGGAGCTTATTTGGACAGAGGTTATTTCTTCCTGTCTGTGTCTACTGTGACATGTTTTTTCTCGGTGATCATCGCAGCGCCTCACTGTAAACCAGCCAACCAGAGCAGAGCCCAACAAAATATTAATGAGCTCACCAAAAAAAGGGAAAACTGTTCTTTTTTATAGGGTATCATATGAAATCATAGGGTATAAATGGGCATGTAAAACCACATCTGGCCATTTTCCACACTAACCAGTCACGTACCTTCAATGTAGACATCAGATAATACATTAAAGATGCTGAATAATTGCATTCTATGTCACCTGTTAACAGGCTGTTTCTATTACTGTGCCTTTAAAGACTGGCATTGATGATTTCTGTTCAGACTGGGTAGCAGTAAAAGACGAAAAACTGCCTAAAACTTCAGCACGGTTGAAGGTTAAGGTATGAGGTGAAGGAATAAATATGTTGCATGTGCATTCAAACTTAAAATCTAATGATTAAAGAGTACCCCTGGCTTATATAAATTTTAAAAAAGATGATCTAATTGTGTTTAATTTCAATAACCCCCCTGATTTAAAATTGTACTAAAGAACAACAAGCTTTAGTACAACTATAAATCGAAGCTGACAAAAGTACCTAGACACAGGCTGAGACTATAATACTCAGAAGTGGAAACAGGAATAAGTAAGACTACTAATATGATTACGAAAGTACAATATAAGCCAATCAGAAATAAGCAAGGACATATTTTCATATTTGGGGGGCAAATTTTAGAAGGAAGATGCCCCCTCAGATCCAACGCCCCCTTCCAGAATGTATTTTTTTCAACAAATTACAGCGAACAAAGAATAAAGCAGTTTTAGTTTTCCATGACATGAGCCCTTTAAAAGGAACAGTTCCCAAAAGGCTCTTGGCTTGGGCATGCAAGACATAAAACTGGAGTAGCAACTTTACATTTAACTTTAAAGTTAAATGGGTTCTTCAAAGAACCCTCCATTGCAAGGTTCTTCAGGCGTCTCCTATGGCATCAAGCACTCCTGACTATTTGGTACTGTTTGGCTGCACAGCTGACAACGGTTTCAGTGAATTTGCCCAACACATTTCTGTTTTTGCTTTATTTATTTTCACTGCGTGCAAACTGTGCTGATTACTCGCTGGAAAAATAGGACAAACGGTACAAATATGCAGCCATGGCTTTCCCCCAACTGTACCGAGCTGAACTTGGAATAAACAGAGAGAGGAATGCAGTGACGCAAACTTCAGTGCTACTCTGAAAGAAAGAGTCGATAGCTTGGCTTTGTTTACATTAGCCTGGGACTGCTATCTGCTTACCATCCAAATCATCTTAATTAAGCTCTGGGAAGAGAACTTAGCCAAGTCAAAATCTCTGTACCTGTTCTGAGACAGCCCTCGAGAGCCTGGCCGCGGGTCGGTTTTCTTCCCTTCTCTCTATTGGGAGGACATTTCTTACTGATTCCACACCACAGTCTTCAGAAGTAACTGACACCCTCAGCAGCGGACGAGGCGTCTTGTTTTGAAGAGCAAGAGCGCTCCTCAGCCTACGTCAAACTTCCAGCAAGCCCCGACTCATCCGGCCCATGTTTACCTGTGAGAATTCAGGAGGAGGGTGTAGCCGGGGTTAACCCCTCCTTGAATAGGTGTCACATGTCATGCCCCAGCAACTCGTCAGTCAAGTGCTGGCCTCATGCAGGATCTGATTTGAGGAAGACTGACAGTCCTCTATGCACCAGTGCAACTTGCAGCCGCTCAAAACAACTCCATGTCAGACGTTTACATAAAGAAAAGCAAACGCAGGCTCAAGGAGATGGTGGCTTTGTTTTTTTTTATGCTTTCTGAAGATAAGTTGAAAACCTCAGGCCATTCATGCCGCTCAGGCATTCAGCTTTTGTTAAAGGATGTTCAAGATCGAGAAGAACTTCAGCATTCCAGATATATAGGAGTGGAACGAAACTGACTGGACCAGAATTACATCCCCATACAGTATAAGTGACCAAGACACAGACTATACATAGAACATTACAGTAAATACACAACTACCGTGAAAGGAAATTCCATGCAGGCATAATTCTGCAGCCACCACATAATTGATGAGATGTAAACAAAATCATTGAGAGTGGTTTCTTACCAACTAGAAACTCTACCGTTGTTGTGATAGGACCCAGGGGTGGCAGTGTTTACATTGCAAATGCAGCCCTATTATAAACAACATTACGCAATGTTATTAAAGGCATTCACATTTCCACTATGAATGGAGTTCATGGATCAATAGAATGTACCAGGCGCTCGTCCCTTTGGCACAAATGAGAGACGTAAGAGGCGGCTGGAAGGCAGTGTCTGCAATCCTACGTGCAAACGACATCTGTGAGAGGCGGTGGGAGGAAGCAGTCAGCCACGTCAAACAGTGGGTGAAGATCAACAGCCACCAGAAATGGCGGCAAGTTGGCGTCTGTGTCATGAGCTCCGCTTCCAGTTCCCCAGCGAGGCCATTTCGTTTTGTCTGGTGTTTGATCCTGATGATCAAACTATAGGGCTTGTTTATAAAACTACACATCACCTACATAAGCTGATCAAGCCAAATGACATAACCCTACATAAATGTTTATAAACCCTTATTCCAATGAACACCATCTGTAATAAAGGCTACATTACCTACCTTTGATCGAAACTAACAAACGTAACCTTTATAGCGATTCATGACTACTGAAATAAACATTCATACACATTTATATGGGGTCACAGGATGCTGTGACCACTGATAAAGGGCTACAGAATGACCAACACAAACTGTGCAGCTACAGATGAGCTACAGTCTCTGACACTCCCGCAGCACTGCTGTGTCTGATCCACTCGTACCAGCACAACACACACTAACACACCACCACCATGTCAGTGTCACTGCAGTGCTGAAAATGACCCACCAACCAGATAACCAGGGGTTATCATTGAGGAATGTGATGAAAGGGGGTTAACTAAGTATACAGAGTAACAGATGGACTACAGTCTGTACGTGTAGAACTACAGTGTGCTCCTATATGGTAAGTGGAGCTGATCAAATAGACAAAGAGTGTAGATACAAGGAGGTGGATTAATGTTATGGCTGACTGGTGTGTGTTTTAGGCCATCCGGCAGGGCATTAGTAACCATTTCATATAACAACTTTTTTTTTTCAGAGACTATGTCTTGTTCCTATCACAGTTACTGTAAACAGTTCTGACTCAGTAAGTTTCTCTAGAAGGCAGCATTTCACACCAAACCACTCGGAGTGACCTTGTTTACATCTCAACCATTTAATTATGCAGAGAAACCATATGTGTAAGTAATATATCAGCGCAGCCTTTTCTGCGCTCCGTCTCAGCTCCAAATGAGAAATTATATTCATTTTCCGTAGAGGGTCAAAGATCACGATGGATCTCTACAAAGCCGATCACCCGTTTCATCTCCACAGAGTGACTCCAGGTAGGCACTTCATACTCTTCAAAGTCCAAACCGTGCCCAACTCAAAGAGTCGTCAGAACAGCGTTACATCCGTTCCACATTCAAAACAGGCCCAATTACATGAAAAATGATCAAATGACTTTAATCACTATTCAAAAAACAGCAACATGCTGTGTCTACCACTTCATCCCAGTGCATTGAAAATGCAGCCTTTAATCACAGCTAGACTGTCAGCATACTCTTGCCACATTTGTTCTCTCACTCTCTCTCTCTCTCTCTCTCTCTCTCTCTCTGTGCATGCTGTATTGGTATGCTCAAAGCCGAGCACTGAGTAAGAGTTTCCACAGCCTAACAGGGTTACCGGTACGTTGGTGCGTGCTCACAAAGATGATTTACGATCAGTCATTTGATTAATCTACCAAAGTGTATTTAATCAGTGCTGAGACCTTGCCTACATGATCCACACAATAGTCGTCACTACTGTCTCCCCCACAGGATTGCTTCCCTGTCTGTACACACAACTAAAAGGAAAGCACGCGCAAACACATTTATATTCTCCCTCCTTCTCCCCGTCAGCGCTCTTTTGAAAGGTGCAGTTTCTAATCTGGTAGACTGGCGGAAGTCAAGAGTGAAGGAGTGCTTCAGAGGGCATTGTAATGCTGAGCGATCCGGCAGCGTTAGCTCACACTGGGCTGGAGCTGAGAGGGTAATATGATGCATGAAGCCTGGATCTCTCTGGACTATACACACCCCCGGCCCCCGGCCTTATGACCAGCACAGAGGGAATGAGGTGAGAGGCAACGGCAGCTAAAGTGAACACAGCTGGGATATCAGGGAGGGCTTGGAAGATCAGGCTTTCACTTTTATCGGAGTTTGCTTCTCCTCTTTGCTCAGGCGCTCCATTTCCAGGTCCAGAACCAGGCTCTGGGTGAGGTTGGGGTGGGTAGGTTTCAGCCTTCGCCCAAATACAGTGATATGCATCATTAGGCGGTCGTTCATTGCTTTTATGTTGTATACTGTTTATTAATTGTACGGTTTGCAAATCAAATGTCACGCTACATGTCGTTTGCCTAAAATTTCAAAGCAAGGTTCACAATCCATTCAGATCAATTCTCTTTATGTAGCACTTTTTACAACAGACTTATCTAAACAATGTGTGGGTCTACAGTGTGTACAGTGCACTGTTAGGCAGCTGTATGATATTATTAAATTTGTATGTTGATAGTTAACTTGCTCCAGATCTGTGACTGAATTAAACAACTCCAACTGTACAAACTTGTCTGGAAAAATTTTAACACCTTGATCCAATTCAGTTTAATTAAATTCATACAGGACTTCTTATAAAGCAGCTTTCCAGAAACGCGGCTCCATCCCCCTAATGACTGTCGCTGAGGGACACTTGGAAAAACTCCCCACAAGCATGAGGAAGAAACATTGAGATGAATAAAGATTAATAAGGAAAAGCTATTACATGACCATGAGAAGAAGTATGGAGAGGAACCAAGCACTGGAAAGCACGAGAATGAACCACTGGAAGGAACCAAGACTGCAATAAAAAAAGGAAGGACAGGGAAGAATCACTGAGAAGAACCAAAGACAAACTCCTTAAGAACATAAGGAACCATTGACGGGAACCAAGGCACAAAAAAAGAACTCACTAAGAGCCTGAGGAAGAACCAATGAGAGGAGAGCTCAAGGATGAACTAATGAGAAGCACCAAGACTCATCAGGAAAACAATCAAGAATGTGAGGAAGTAATATGGTTAATAATGTAAAACTCTCCTAGAGCATGAGAAAGAACAACTTAAAGGGACCAGTTCTCAGAAGGATACTCTCAAGCACCCATGAATAAACCTGGGTGGAACCCAATCTTTCCAAAAATAATGAGTAAGAGCCACTGAGATGAACAAAAGAAAACGTAAAAATCTCCAAGAACATGACTCTTTAGAAGCTGCGGAAAGAACCACTGAAAAGAACCAATTCTTAAAAAGAATACCTCTAAAGAACATGCGGAAGAACCATGGAGAGGAAGCGAGACTCAAAAAATCTTCCTAAAAGCAAAGAAAGAACCACTGAAGCTGTACTCCCCAGGAGAAACTTCCTAAGAGCATGAGGAAGAACTAATTAGAAAGACCTTAAAGAAAATGTTCAAGGACGTGAGGAAGGACTAAGACTCTAAAAGCCTGAGAGAGAACAACCGAGAGGAACCGGAACTCAAAAGACAAAACTCTCTATGAAGAATGAGGGAGAACATAAAGAAACACTGAGAAAAGATTCAAAAGAAAAAAAAATTATAAGAACTACTGAGAGGAACCAAGATGCAAAAATTAAACCTCTCAAGAACCTGGGGAGGAACCACTGATATGAAGCATGACTCCTAAAGAAACTTCCTAGAAGCATAAGGAAGAACCACTGAAGCAGTACTCCTAAGGAGAAACTTCCTAAAAGCGTGAGGAAGAACTAATTAGAAAGACCTTGAGGAAAATATTCAAGGACGTGAGGAAGGAAAAAGACTCTAAAAAGCCTGAGGAAGAAAAATTGAGAGTAACCGTAACTCTATAGACAACACTCTCTAAGAAGAATGAGGAAGAACATGAAGAAACACTGAGGAAAGATTCAAAAGGAAAAAAAAAAGATGAAAACCAAGACGCAAAAATTAAACCTCTCGAGAACCTGGGGAGGAACCACTGATATGAAGCAAGACTCCTAAAGAAATTTCCTAAGAGCGTAAGGAAGAAATATTGAGAAGAACCCAAACTTAAGAAGAACATATACTGAATATGTGCAACCACTGAAAGGAACCAGAACTCCAATCCACACCAAACAGCACATTTAGGATAAAAATCTTCCCCAAGAAATATAACATACATGAGCAGAAGATGGTGGATTTCAGATCAAACCACTTCCATGTGGACACAGAATTACAACACATTATAATGTATTGCTTGACGATGAAAGCATTTAACATTTAAAATCATAAATCTCTTAAAATGCCCTCTAACCGCCACTTGCTGACCCATCACTGCACCACGCTGTCATAGTTTAACAGTGAAGATCCTGCAAAATGGTGTTTTACTGTAATCACATCATACTGAGTGCTGGAGACAGACAGCTGAGACAGAAACTCTGACAGTGGCCGTAACCGTTTTCACCTGAGATGCCATTAAGGCTAGATTACGGCTCTGTTGTCTGCTGCTTGAGATGCAAGTCCTAATCCCTGCTCTGCTCGCTGCTTGCCGTTGCCTAGGAGGAGAGGAGGTGCAGCCTAGCTGCCGCGGCAACTGTGTCACCACGGTTACCCAGAGGCACACGGGCGTCCGTTTCCGTGGCAACGGCGGCAGCAACGACGGCTGGGTCGGAGCAACGAGCTCTGTTAATTCTTTCACCCATGAACCCCAGGGGACCACCGCCATTCGTCTTCATTTCCAGAGGTCTGCGACGCCGTATTAAGAGTATTATTTTTGTACCGAGCTTTGAGTTATTATCCCCATTTTTCCCCCCCTTTCTCATTCTCTCCCCGCCATCATTTATTGGAAGTGAGCGGTAAAGAGAGGTGCAAATTGAAGAAAAGTCTTTAAATAAATGCCGTAATGGTCTTCGCGGTAAGGTGCGCTGCTGAACATGCCTGCAGATCCTATCGGCTTTCTAATGCAATCATGCAAAATACATCTCCACCATCCCATCTCGCTTTCCCCTCTCTCGCTGTAGCAGCTAATCATATCCCCAAGGCTGAGTGCCGGGTTAAGAGGTAAGGTCAGGTTCTCTATAAAGAACACCTGACCTCCCCATGCCATTTCGCTCACGTCCTCCTGCTCCAGGCACATGATAAGTGTCCGGTGTAACACGCTGTTCAAGCAGCCTGTGTAGGGCCAGAGGCATTATGGACAAGAGGACAATAAGGGCCTTTTTCTCGCCGCCTCCGTGTATAAGAAGTGAATTAAAGAAAAGACCTTGCGTTGAAGGACATTACTAGGGTCACTGCATTGTGTACAATGGTCTTTGCTACTCTGCTGATCAAACATGACTCATCTTAACCTCTTCTGTTTCCTGTATCGGACACAATTGTAACAGCATATTCTCTCGAATGTAATAACACTTTAGTAATAACGTGAGTGTAACTGTATTCTATATATAAGGAGCAAATTAAAGAAAAGAGCTTGCATTGAAGGACATTGCTAGGCTCACTGCATTGTGTGCAACAAACTTTACAGCACATGTTTTTATTACTATGCTCATCAAATAGGACTAATCTTTACTTCGTCTGTTTCCTTTATTGGACCATAGGACACAAACTAATGAGGCAGTAAATATACATGCCCACCTCATATTAAGTGTCTTTAATTACTGTATAGTTATGCATGAACAACACATGCAACAGCAATGCAAAACTGCTAGTGATGAAGCCACAGCCACAGATGGATTACAATAATGCAGCTTGTGTAATTACATGTGTATCAATTGTTTTTGTGGCCTGTAACTGCACAAGGGTGTTTTGATAACTGTAACAGAATATCCTCTCTTGCATGTAATTAGAAATTAGACATTAGAAATAAGATGAGTGTTACTGCAAATATACTGTGAAAGTAATAGAAACTCATGTAAATGTCTTGGTTCTGTCCTGTTTCTTCAATTAACTAAATACTCTGCGGGGCTATTGAGTGCATAGCAATTGGTTACATGCAGTTTAAGCATTTACAGATGCTACACAACCCCCCTAGTAGACTCCCACCACACACTGCCTGACATTACATTCCACTTCTTTAACAATTTTAGCATTATGGGCATAAGGACAATTTCAGATAAGAAGTGAATTAAAGAAAAGACCTTGCATTGAAAGACATTAAGCAATGAGCTTTGTTACTCTGCTCATCAAATATGACCCAACTTTACCTCTTCTGTTTCTTGTACTGGACCTTAGAACACAAACCAAGTGAGGCAGTAAATTTACAATCCCGGCTGGAATGAAGTGTCTCTAACAACTGTGTAGCTACACATGAACAACACATGCAGTAACTACTAGTGATGTTGCCACTGTTACAGCTGCATTACTGTAATCCATCTGTAACAGTGGCTGCATCACTAGTAGCACCATTGTTGCTGCATGTGTTGTTCACATGTAACAACACCATTATTAGAGACACTATAAAGTGGGACCAAATATACTTTAAAAGTAATAAAAACACATGTAAATGTCTTGGTTCTGTTCTGTTTCTTCAATTAACTAAGTACTCTGTTGGGCTATTGAGTGCATAGCAATCGGTGACATGTAGTCTAAGCATCTACAGATGCTAAGACATTGTCTACACAATCCCCCCCTAATAGACCCCCACCCTACATGGCCTGACATTATATTCTACTTCTCTAACGATTTCGGTCCCGTAGGTTTATATCTTTGTTGTAAGCCCAGCTCTGTGAGTCGAAGATTGAGACAGGCCCCAGCAGCCGGGCCGGGCTGAGGTATAACATTTCACTGAAGGTCAGTGAGCATGGTGTGATGTGAAATCCAACAGCTTTATCTTTCGACTAGAAACTGGCCTTCTCCCCATGAATGCCACTGCGCGGCTAGCACCCCGGCTAATACAGCCAGCCAGCCATGCATGACAGAGGAAACAAATGTAATCCCAGTTACAGAGGCGCCGTCGAGCTAGCCTGAGCCTCTGGGAGAGCCGACAAACGTTTCTTGTTGTACTCAAGGTGCCACGCGACACATACAAACACATGTGGATGGCACGTACAGTAGAACAAGCTAGAAGTTTCAGAAGGCGATGACATATCTCTTACTAGTAGCTCATTGAAAGTAAATACATTTTGTTAAAAGTGCTGATTTTAAACTTTCAATCCATATGACAGTTCAAGTCACGATGGATAGTGCCTTTTACAACAGATGTCACAAAGCAGCTTTACAGAAAATGTGGGTCTGAGCCTCCATTGATCAAGCCAGGGGTGACAGTGGCAAGAAAAACTCCCTCATATCCAGAGGAAGAAACCTCGATAGCAATCAGCCTCAAAAAATGGGAAACCATCCTCCTCTGGTCCATACCGGATAGCAAAACCAGCACAAAAGCAACACAAAAAGGATAAGATTTACAAATAGGGCAATACTGAATGCAGGGAAAAGGGAAGAAAACTGTTAGAGTCTTATCAGAATAGCAATGAGAAACAGCTGAGTGCATTGTGAGGCAGGAGAAGAAATTGCGTTTGCAGGACATACTTGATTGTCAATTGAATTCGATGAAATATTATTATTGTTTATGCATTTTTTTTCTGAGAAGAATATTGACAAATTGGGAGTGCCACAAGGTTCCATTTTGGGGCCCTTATTGTTTACAATATACACAACCTCTGCAATAATGTTTTAAACGCTGCACTTCTATGCAGATTTTTTCCATTATCTATCGTTCTGCTTCATCACCAGTGGAGGGTCTCTTAAATTTACAGGAAGGATTTGGGACTCTTTGGCACAGTGTTGGCTCTACGAAGCTTATTCTTTGTGATCAAAAGACAAACATATTATTTTTCAAAGAATTTGACACAGTGAATATTTTGGACAGACCAATGTGATTTGGTTCTGTTTTATATGCTAGCCTATCATTTAGATTGCATGTTGGGGATTGTAGAAGATAGTAGATTATTGGGGTTTTTTTATTATTAAGATATAGGGATGCCTCAAAAATTATATTGGACTCTGTTTATCATTCTATGTTGAGATGTATAACATCTACTAGATCTTTAGCTTACCCCTGTGAACCTTACGAAATGGCTGGTTGGCGTCCAGTTTCAACGCAAAGACAAATTCAATGGACATTTTTTGTCTACAAAGTAATTCATTTTCACAGTATTGTAAGCCAATCAGTAATGGAAATCAAAAGCAATTCAGTGCAGTACAACCTATTTAAGTATTTAATCACATAATTACGTTTGAACAGTTTAGCAAAGTAAAAGCAACAACTCCCGACTACAGCTAATCCCAGCTCATGGCGACTGCATGATTCAACAAGTTGCTGCTGTTGTGAGGCTCAGTTCAGGGCCTGGGGAGAGCACCCAGGAGACACCAAATTAAATTTGGCTGTGTATCAGTGGCAGGGGAAACCCAGTTAGGAACTGAATCCATAGTTGCACGGCCTTGAGGGGAAAGGGCACTTAATGAAAATTAAGACACTGCTCCCAACTCATTCGATTCATCCGAAGCGGGATGCTGTCCGAGATCGGACTGGACATGCCGAGTCCTAGAGGCAGGTTCAGAAACCTCTGCGCTCTCTTGGCCTTCTCTACAGTGGAGGAAATAAAGGTACATACAGTTTCAAGAAAAAAAACTAGAGAATCTGTATATATGTTGTGGGGGGGGGGGGGGGGGGTTCACATTCACATCTCTTTTACAAAATTAGGTTAAAAGGTTCTTTAGGAACAAACAGTGGTTCTTCTATGAGCTCTTGTGAACCCTTCTGGCTCTATCCTTTGTACTTTTTCCCATCCTCTTACTTACAGCCTCGCTCTTTTTTTCCCACCCTCTATGAACTAGAGAGGAGCATGGGACCACCACTTTACATCTAATAGCCACAAACGGTCTCAGTGTGCAGTGCATATCATTAGTAAATGGTATTCGAGATGGCAGCGCATAGAGTAACACTTAACAATGCAATTAATGGTGTTCCACACGGGCGGGGCTGAAGTCTCTAGTGCACTGAAGATTATAACTGTTCCAGTCTGACTGCCTTTGGGAGGCTGCACGAGGAGTAGTCATTACTAGAGAGATAGAGAGAGAGAGAGAGAAAGAGAGAGAGAGAGAGAGAGAGAGAGAGAGAGAGAGAGAGAGAGAGAGAAATAACACCTGTGGTGTTGGACAAGCCAACTCTAGGAACAGCAGTTCCATTTTGTTTATAAGATTGCTGTTAACTTAAAGCATTACAGTCATTTTGCCAAACTATTCATATGTAATTATATAATTACATGACAATTACTAGTTAATAACATAATTAATACCATTTACAATAACCGTCCATCCAATTTTGCTTGTTTGAATATTGGCAAATGGCCAAAACATGACAAAGACGTAAAGGCTAGCATTAAAAACCATTCTAAACTCGTTTTTCAGCTTGTTTGCTTTGTAATAAAACATCTCTTTTCTACTCTACAAACTGAAATCTGGTCTGGACTAAAAGTTTAGAATCCACTCGTCACATGTGAGAGCTACAAATTATCGAGTGCTTTTGATATTGCCAGCAATAACAGTGACTTCTAAGGGTAAAGTGTAAGTGATGCCTTAAAAAATGAAAGAGTTTCTTCTCTTCATCTTCAGCCTTAGTGTGAGAGGAGGCAAAGAGAGGCATGTTTTAAAGTAAGAATATCCATCTGGGAGTGTAAGCATTAATATCAATTCCCTGCTCTTTCATCTATGTGTTAGGCCTGCCATATATATATATATATATATATATATATATATATTCACTGATCCAAAGCATGGCTATAAACACAATAGCAGCGCTGGCTCAGCGATAAGCCTTCTACAGTGGAGACTGATGCTATCACACAGAGCAGTGGCCTGAGACTGAAACATGGTGGCCGAGGGGTTCAGAGGGATGGACAGAGCAAGAGAGAGACCTATGGTCTTCCCTTAGTGGAAGCTACAGTCCCTGTGCTTGTGGAGCGTGGCGTGTGAAGCTCAGCGCAGAGGGAGAAATCCTGCTAGATGAGGTTGTAAAGTAGAGTCTTAATCTTTAATCAGTGCGGCTGGATCAGCAGCGCTCATTCACGCACCACTGATAATGCCACCCCCATCACACTGTATCTACCACAGAGCACACAGCAAGACCTGCTTTGCTCTGCTAATCACACACACACACACACACACACCCACACACACACACACATACACACACACATATATATATATATATATATATATATATATATATATATATATATATATATATATATATATATATATATATACAGAGGTTTGTTTTCATACAATGCAAAAACATATGGTTGTACTTATGTGGTGTACAGTCATAGAAAGTGTTTGAATGCCAAATGACGTTGACTGAATGTTCTGTTGACTGAAGTGAAAATAATATAATGATATATCCACAGAGAACGCACTTAAATATGACATTTCAGGGCCCAGTTTCTCTTTATGTCTTGAGTTATTTTGATCCCCAGTATATTAAATTAAGCAATAAGAGAATTGTGCATTAAAGTGTGGTTTCTGTAGAAGAAGTGAGCATGTATTTACACAACAAGGCATCAAATACACTGTAGAAGTATTTATACATTTATATAATCCTACTGGACGTACTGTAGATCAGGGGTGTCCAATCTTATCCACTGAGGGTCTGTACGGTTGCAGGTTTTCACTCCAATCAAGCTGGAGAACACCTGATTCCACTTGTTTAATCAGCTCATCTCTGTCTTCAGACTGCTGATCGGTTGAGCTCCTGCTTTGTCAGAATGAAAACCTCCAGCCACACCGGCTCTTTGTGAATAAGACTGAACAGACCCCTGCTGCAGATTACCCAGAGGGCAATTGTCTCTATTCAATGTGTAACATTGTAAGTACATATTCATTATTAATACTGCTTAAAAAAGGCTGCTGTCAGAACAAAACCTTTCATCTCCATGAAAACGTTCTTTGAACACTCCTGTTGCCCTTTACACCGGGTCTCATTTGAGGGCAATCATGATGAATGGACCAAAAGAAATGACCCTAAATTACTCTGAAGCACGTTTGGTCACACCAAATAAAAAGTATGTTTTTTTCTTTCCTATATATGCTAGTGATATAGTATATGTATATTTTTACAATTCATTTAGATATTATTATTGGTAGAGGCCATTTCTGTCAGAGGCCTCCTCCTCCCTCTCATATTCAGCTCTGGCTAGTCCCCAAGGAACCCCAGGCAAGAAGACTGGTGAACAAAGTACTGCAACTATATTCACGCCCTGCTGGCAGATCTGCTTGTTCAAAGGCATTAACCGTATCATTGTCTTATTAGTGAAGACATCCAGTCTCATTAATAAAGACATCCTAAGCCTTATAGAGAGCATGCTGTAGATATTATTTTATTGTTTGTCAGTTATTTGTACTAAAGGACTTGTGAATAGGTCTGTTTGTGAAAGGGCCAAGTGTTATTTTAGAAGTCAAAAAGAGGAGCAGCATAAACAAAATGTTTAGTGTGTCACAGTACCAGAGCAAGAAAAATGTGAAGTTAGTTTATGACTTGCTGTCTGTTTAAGCAGAACCAAAAAAATAAAAAATAACTATCTGTACCATAATGAACTGCATACCATCATATTCTTTTGCAACATATTCAATTGAATTGTAATGTGTTGAAACAAATCAGGTTAAATTTCACTGCATCACTATAGAGGTAATTAGTATCTTGCTGCATTAGTAGTTAGTATCATCATATTATGTATGCAGGCTTTTTTATGATACTTTTATATATATATAAACTACTCTCTCTATATAGACTATGTATAGTATGTAGTATATACTATATACAGTGGGTGTGTCTATAATATATACTTTACACTATACATGTATATAATTAGTTCTATTTGTATCTTTAATGTATCCTAACATTGATGCATTGTGCATGCATTATTGTATATGTGTGTATATAATATATACTATACACTATATATGTATATAATTGTTATTATTTGCATCTTTAATGTATCACAACATTGGCAGTGATGGAGGTGCATTGTGCATGCATAATTGTCAGTGATGGAGGTGCATTGTGCATGCATAATTGTCAGTGATGGAGGTGCATTGTGCATGCATTATTGTGCATGCTGTGACGCTGGAGGAGACTGAAGAGGCGGACACACACGCAGATGAGGTTGAGTGGGTTTAATACAGTCCATAGTGAAGTCGATAGGAATTACAAGGAATGAGCAAAACACGACAGCAGACGGAACACAACACAAACACAGAGAAAAGTCAGACAACGGTAGGGGAAAACAGAGGGTATATAATACGACAGGAAACACCTGGACACAGGCGGGGTAACACATTAGAACCAGGTGAGGGGCAGAGACACAAGAGCACATGACCAAAACAACACCACGCGGACATGACAGGATGTAAACAAGGACTTAGACAGAGGAGGACGAGCGGGCGTGACACATGCATTATTGTATATGTGTGTATATAATATATTCTATACACTATATATGTGTATAATTAGTATTATTTGCATCTTTAATGTATCATAACATTGGCAGTGTTGCTGTGATATGCTTGCTGGTAAATGCAAAAATGTGTTATTGTGAAGTACTTGTATTTTGTACAATGACAAAAAAAGTTGTATGCATGTATAAACGTATGTGTGTATATATCTATCTAGTTATGATGCTTTATTGTTTTACATTATTCGTCTACAGTCTAACCCGACCACACAAAAAACATGACCACAAAGTGCTGACAGCACAGGAAAAAAAAGCTGTTCTCTCACCGAACATGAGAGACGTCATCCGGCTCACCTTTCCAACCACTCCCAGCACCATTCAGACAGCTGAGATAATGGGGACACATTATGGGCTGAAGGAGAGGTGACCGAGGGGTCAATTATTGTAAGAAAGTGAGAAAGTGTGTTGCGATCAGATACCCAACGATGTAAGCTTGTGAATGCAAACTGGTAGCTTTATGCTCGAGCCGAACCGCTCGGCGGCTGAGGACGCACCATTTAATGAGGAACGCAAAACAGCTGCTCGCTGTATCCCAGCATTTAGGAGATCAAATTGCACAAACATGCTCACACACAAACATATGCGTGCACACACAAACACACTCACACACTGCTCACATGCTGCTGATGTTGGTGGAGCGTAATTAAAATGTTATTCATTGCTTTTGATTTGCAGTTAGGGTTAAATGGTTGCAAATTAGTTATTCCAAAATTGAATAGCATATAGCGCAAAGGTGAACACAATTAAACTGTAAATACTTGTGTCAACAGTTTTCCCATGCAAATTGAATGCAAATGCCATGTCAGGGATGGCAGAAGCTCCAACCTTCCCTCGGTGAAAATGCCACTGAACTCTACTAATAGCAGGGAAAACAACAGTTCCCTGAACACGGCAACATATGCAGAAATTAGACGGGGGAAAGTGACGGCTGTAATTTAACCAGGGCCATCTACCGTGCTACTTTAGTCGTTCAGCTTGAGGCTTGTAGACTCTCCAGGGGAACAGAACAAAGGGAGCCTGATCTCTCTGCGCTGTAATGAACAGCAAATTTCAAAAGGTATGTGATAAGAGGTAACTGTTCGGGAGCGGAGTGATTACTAATCTGGGGTAGATTTCCCAAAAGCTTCATGGAATAACTATAGGAAGTGTTCAAAGTAGCCACGTACACCATTAAAATCAAGGCTCCTGGATGGCTTGGCTTGGATGTACAGTTCTAAGGAGAAAATAACCTGAACTAGTATAGGAGCTTTTAAATTGTTTGAAGAGTCTTTAGGCTTTAAAAAGGTTCCTCACACACATCTCGATTCTAAAAATGGTTCTCCAATGAAAGGCTCTTTAGTTCCTCTGAAGAATCCTTTTTGGCATGTTGGTTTTTTAAAAGGCAATTCTGCACACTTCAGTGGATGTGATGCAAACTAAGCTTCTTTAGTGTGGTTTGATTGTATCAGTATATGAGTGTCATGGTGGTTACAGGATCCAGAACACAACCGTATGTAATATATATATATATATATATGCATATCCCATTTTATTGTTGAGCCTCATCATGCTGTATTGCATCATGGTACCCACATTCCTCTTAAGTTTGAGTTTTAAGTCCTCTCCAGTTTGAAAAACAAAGTGTATTTCCAGATTTCTCCTGGACTGGCAATGTAATTTCACAGCAAACCACTCTACATGACTTAATTCATCTCAATAATAAAATTATGCAAAAATGTAGAAATTGGTGGCCTTCTCCTTCGAGTCTACAGGCTTAGCATTAAGTGACTTGATTCAAACTCACCCTTAACTGACTCAAATTGTTCCTACAATCGCATCCTTCAAGACGACTGACCACACTGTGATCAGACCAGATTTAGGCATCTAAACATCAACTAACCTAACTACATGGGTCGGCAGTACTTTCAGTCACCCTGGATTTGACTTTGCCGTTGTTTGTTACATTGCGAGTGACAGAAAATCTGATTTGATCAACCGGAGCGTCCAGACTGAGACTCATCTAATTGAATTTGCATTTCAAACCACCTCCAAATGTGGTTTGTATCAGATTCTCAGCAATTTGATTTCATGGTTTGTTTGTTTTTTTGCTGTGCAGACTATCAAAAATCAGTCTGGATACAACCTGGCTATGACAGAAATCAGATTTAGGCTGACAGTCTGAACCAGACCTGAGTCAAGTAATAGGCAACAAAAGGAATAACACTTTATTAATGACTGTTTATGCAACGCTTGCACTCGCTGAGCTAAACGGACACACTACTCTGAAACATGGACCTCTTACTAGGCCTTGCACGGAAAGCAAGCATAGGTCCTAACACAGAGGTTCTAAACATCTGCTTCCTGATGCAGCAAATCCCCTTCTGACTGGTAAAGTCCTTCATAAAGACCTCGAGGTACAGAGAGAGTAAGATAAGGTGAAGAGGAGTGTAAATAAAAGCAGCTTTGGCAGGTCTGAATACTGGGGCCATTCTTTCTGCTCCACACTTCAAATCCACACCAGCACGGACTCCCGGAATCCACACAAAGCCTTCACAGGACACAATATCCTAACAGCACCCTACGACTCCATTGTGTGGATATATTCCACCTCATATAGACACAGTCTCGCACACAAACGCTGGAAATAGGACAGATCAGCCTCTCAGGGCAGTCTAATCTGTGAGAGTCGTGTGTTTATAATACACTTTCTATCAGAGGACAGAAAAAATCTCTCTTGCACAATCCCACAATGCTCCTGTATAACTGTTACCTAGCAACAGTCAAGCTTGGGGTCTCCAGCTGATGGCCAGGAAACTTCAGCTGGGGAGTATTTATCATCAGTGACTACTTTTATTTGGTCTGGTCAGATTAATGAGCTCATATTAATGGGAGACTAGAAACGGAGAAGAAAGTGACTGGAAACGAGGTACAGAACACTGAGGCCCTTTGGAAGCCCACGCTTTTGTCCCTCTCTCGCTTTTTCCCTCTGCAGGAGCCAGAGATCAGGATCATTTCTGTTTTTAAGCTAGATTTGGAGGTGAATTGTTATGTTTCATGCTGGATAGAGGTTTAGATGTCTATTAGTGAGTCTCTTGTTCTGTTGGGAGTTTCTGTGGACCATGTTTTGGTCTTTGGTAGAACGGCAGTGGTATAAATAGATGATGTAACAATCTGTCAGTGAGTGAGACTAAAGCACACTGGGAGAGTCATGGAAAGTCCTGGCTGCCTCTAGGTTTTTACCATTTGTACCCTTTAAACATGTGCTAATTTAACAATCTGCCTTGAGTCAGCGATTGAGACTTGGAATCACATGCTGTTCCTCAACTCACACTTGAGACTTACTCTGCTCAAACTTTCCCTTTACGGATTCAACTTATCTCTTAACTGACCCAACAACTCAAACTCACTCTCACCTTACTCGACTCTGACTTGTCCATAACTAACTCAACTCAAACTATCCCTAAACTGACTCGACTCTGACTTGTCCTTAAATGGCTTGACTCTGATTTGTTCTTAACTGACTCAACTCAACTCACTCTCAACTGACTCAACTCTGACTTGTCCTTAAATGACTCGACTTGGACTTGTCCTTAACTGACTCAACCCAAACTCACTCTCAACTGACTCAACTTAAACTCTGAGCCAAAATCATCCTTAGCTGACTCAACTTGTACTCAAATTTAGCTGACTCCACTTGTCTGTTTTGACTCAAGCTCACACTTAACTGACTAAACTTACATTAAGAGACTGGACATAATCTCACAGATAACTGACTTAGCTTGAACTCACCTTTAAATGACTCCACTCAAACTTGCTTTGGACTCTACCATAGCTGACTCAACCCAAACTATTCCAAACTTACTAAACTCAACCCAAACTTGTGCTTAATTGACTCAGTTTGTACTCTGACTTCACTAAGACTTATCCTTAACTGACTCAATTCAAACTCATCCTTAACTGACTCAACTCAGATCTCATCCTTAAAGGACTCAACTCAAACTATCTCTTAACTGACTCAACTTAACTTGCATGACTTAAACTCGACCAGTACTAAATCCTAAGTGACTTGACTGAAGACTGTAAATGTGCAAAAGACTGTCTGTGAAAAAATACAATAAAAAATACAAACTAAATTAAGACTAATTAATTTACTAATTAACTTACTTTATGTGATAAACGACTGAAACTAAAGTCATTACTGCGGTGCCAGTTAGATGTCAGGTCTGATACTTACATATCTACCTACATACCTACCTGCCTACATATGTTCCTGCCAACATACCGGCCTACCTACATACCAGCCTGCCTACCTTCCTACCTACTCAGCGCTGCTCTAGCTGAAGTCTGAATGTCTGGAATGGCCTAGACTTGGCAGCTGCTCTCTCAGCCGAGCGAGGGCTGATTTTTGAGGGGATGCGAGCTCCGAGCTTGGCTCACTGAGACGAGCTGTTGGGAAACTAATTGCAGACTGTAATCTGCTCTGATTACTGGGAGAGGAGTAGGCAGGTGTGTGTGCACACACACTTCAGCTCCGTTCGACACAGCTGCAGTTTGACCGCACGCCAGGCAAACAAAGGCATGAGGTATCAACACACACACGAGCGTTCCATGAGCGATCTCGCTCCATATCCACCTGTAATTAATGACCAACACACCACTCTCACTTAGCCGCCTGCCATATGTTCGCATCCCAACAGTTCACAGCTCGTTCTTAATGCAGCGCTGAGTGACAAACAGCCTAAGACTCAGGGAGAATGGCTCGGGCACAGCGGCGGGTGGAGCAGGGCTGTTGTTTTAGGTATTTGCTTAATAATTCTAAAACGATTTGAGCGAGATTCGCGCTTTGTTTAGATTTTTATAGCATCAGCCAGAGACCAAAAAAAAAAAGAAAGTGCATACTCCGGGTGCTGGAGTCAGCAGGACGCATTGAGTTATCACAGCAACCCTCCGCTGACACGGCCAATTAGAACTGCAGCTAATTTCACAAACCCACAATCTAAAAAAAAAAAAAAAAACCCTCTCGGAGCCATCACTCCGAATACCCAACACACCAAAATGAATGCTGCGGTTAGCACATTGCGTTAACTGTCCTCTGTAACCTTGAGGTAACAACCCAGCATTCCCCTTTAACAGCCTTCGCCGCAGAGCTAACAGCCCACGGTCTGGGTCCACAGCCGAGGCTAGAGGTGACAGCTGACCGTTCACGGAGCCGAAGCGACACCGATGTTTACTGCTCTCCGCTGTGCTTAATCTTTGTGTCAGATGACAATTTATTCGTGTCATTCCATTACCGCGCCGTAAACTGTCCCCAGTGAAACGCTGCTCCGCTAATCAGTTCCCTCGCAAGCAAAATTACATTTCCAATTGAATTTGTTTCGGGCCTGGAAAAATATGAGCGGCGGAGGGGACAAAGCGGCCCACTGGCTGCGGCGGAGCAGTTTTCTTCTGATAATTGAGTTAAAATAATACAAAGCACAAGGGAGCGCTTTCACGTCGAGGCCTGGCAGAGACGTGTGTTTGGAGAGTGGGAACAATTCCACATTCCAAACAGTGCGTGGCTGGCCAGAGGTCTGTCTCCTCTCTATTACTCGCTCGCTCTCTCTCTCTCTGCGTAGCGTTTGCCGTCCACTCAGATTTCTTCACTCCTATGGCCCTGTTCACTTATCTTCTGCAAACAACCACTGCCACAAGTCCCAAAGTTTGCTCTTGTTGATAACACCATGGTAACAGAGGGAGCGGCATAACTCCACATCTTCACGAGAGCAGGACAGCGCGCCTATCTCAGCTTTACCTGATGACCAGCTTCACTGACCAGGCTTGCAGAGCCATTTCGGAGGGAAACAAGTTGAAAACAGTGACTCGTGTCATGGTATGGTTACAACAGCACCATGCAAAAAGGCAGCCGGCACTGTGGCAGACAATTGTTTACCTATAATGTTCATAATATATATCCTGTCATTCCGACTGATTGCTGTGGAAGACTGTAGTTGAGGCAAAGTCTACAACTATTGATCAACAGAGTCAATAAAATAAAAAAAATGCACTGAAAAGGGATAAAGCAATAAGCCACAACAGGCTGTGCATTAGTGTGAGGGGTGGGTATGAGATAATGCAGACAAACAAAACATAGCATTAATTTTCAAAAATGCAATAACAAATGATTTAAGACATAATTAATAGTAATTTCAATAAATAAGTGGCATAACATATAGCATTTGAATTAGTATTTTGCTAAAACATCATAACATCATAGCAGTATACAATGCAACAACCTTCACTTTATCAGTAGTCTTGGCTCAACAAAATACCACTGCAACAATAATGCTCATAAAGTTCCACTAGCACCTCTATGCAATTTCCTAAGTTGTGTTGGCATCACATTGACAGAATCCTATACAGGGTTTCATAAAGAAATCTGTATGATTTTCAGTTGTAAGGTTCCAAAATGAACTAAAATGATCTACAGAATGGGAAGAAATCGTTATGTCAAAGATGTTGATGTGATGTGCTGCGGAAATATCTACTGACATTAGAGGATAAAGAAGCAATGCTGCTGCCCCGACAGCGTATTCTAACCTTTATACAATCAAGTGAAGGTGCTGTTTCCTGGTTAGATCCTTTAAGAACATGTAGCCAGTGAAGGGAAGAGTAAACACAACAATGACTGAATCTCTTACCAAGAAACCACATTCAGCAGCAAACAAAAGAAGTGATATATGTAGATGCAAAACAACAGTTGGGACATTGGGATTGCTTTCCACCACTGGAGATGGATGCTCTTGCTGAGTAAACGGATGAAGTTTGATGCTGAACTCACAACATTTCTCCTAGACTGGTAGGGAGTGAAGGGTGAAGGAAGGAGGAGGAGGGTCTATGGATTTTCTCGTGGTATGTTGACTACTCTTGTACTGGAGTTCGACAGGTTGCAATTTGCTCCTTTAGGACTACTCAAGGCAGTTCAAAACAAAGACAAGAACACTGGAAGCATGTAAGACCTTTAAGTAATACATTCTTTACTATTCATATTGCAGCATTACAAGTTAAGCCAGGTTCCTACTTTATTCATTAGTGTACACAGTGGTTCATGCAAACAGCATAACAGTTCATTCACTCTACAATGTTTCATAGTGACTTGGTGGATTAATGCAAGAAGTTAATGGGTGAGATGGTTTTAGGTGTTCTTACTTGGACTAAATTGATTACCAAGCAGACTGCTTAAGAATTACAAGCTGTAGAGTGTTTGTTTTATGATATTCCAACAAATTGCAGTACACTACAGGAACTGTAGGGGGCGATAAAGTTTCCATTTTTTTTTTTTAGATACTTTATTGATCCCAGAGTGAAATTCAAGGTCTCCGCATTTAACCCATCCGTGCAGTGAAACACTCACATATACACACACACTAGAGAACATACACACTAGGGGTCAGTGAGCACACTTGCCCAGAGCGGTGGGCAGCCCTACCTCAGCACCCGGGGAGCAGTCAGGGGTTAGGTGCCTTGCTCAAGGGCACTTCAGTTATGTCCTGTCAGTTCATGGGATCAAAGCGGCAGCCTTTCGGTCACAAGGCTGGTTCCCTGACCTTCAGCCCACAACTGCCCCCACTTCTATTAACCACTTGTCGCACTGAAGCAGTTTTAATTGCTAGCAGCACTATGACAAGAAATAACAGAACAATAGTCGAAAAAGATCGACCGATTATGAAAATAGTCGCGGAGCTCTTACACATCAGCTGTCGCTCTTTTAATCATCAGTTACTTCGTCAGGCTGAAGAACTACTGGCGTACGCTGACACGGACTGGGTCCAGGAGACAGCCCCTGCGCGCACAGATATAACCTCAATACCCACCAAATCAGCAATTAGTGATGACAGGAGTAAAACACTCACTCCTTCCCTGATGCTCCTGACAGGCTCTCCTTATTCACAGCGAAGGCGGCATCAGTTTGAAGAGAAAACTGTCTAGGAATAACTAGGGTCGTTAGTAGGATTTCAAAGTCACTCTGTCCTCTGATAAAGACCACTTGACAGGCGCGGGTGAAATGAAGCCTGCCGCCGCAGAGAGGGCTGATACGGCCCTGATTAGATCCTCCACCTTCAGGAAGGTGCTGATGCACAGATATTCTGAAAAGGAGCGGGCGGAGGGGAAAAAGAAAAAAAAAAAACAGGAACAGCAGACCAAGAGAGCTGACAACTAAGCAATTTCCACATGCTCTTTTACATCACTCAACTCTTACACATGCACACGCACTCTCCACCACGCCGGCCTGGTGTGGTCTCAGGTGTTAACCTCAGAGGAGAGACCTGGGTGCTGTGCGTCAATCATCAGCTTTCTCCCCACACAGCTTTTAACACAGCCGCTCAGCTACTGCAGGGCCACAAACACACTACCTTTACACAAATCTAGCGCATCGATCGCTTGTTTTTTGGATCTCTGGCTTTTTAAAGCTGATCCGGTGCCGCTTCTGCTTAGGCCACAATGGCAGGGCATCTTCCAGTGATTAGAGATGTTCACCTGTATGGTGATGACTTGGCTACCGGCTTCGTGGTTAACCCACAGTACTTACTGTTTCGAGATGCAGTAGGCGTTAAAACTGTGGTCGATTAATGTGCTTAGGAGAATAATCACATGAACTACTGTCCAGTCTTCTATATGCAGGTGCAGCAGCACTGCGGGTTGGTTTTGCACCAGGGAAAACGTGCTGGAAGCCAGCGATGGCGCTTCAGAGATTTTTCAGCTGCTTAAGAGAAGCAAGTCTGGTTACATTTTGTTTTTTTATAGAATGCAGAAGGAACATTGATTGAAGACGGTCACCCTGCCAGCAGAACATGCAGAGAAATCACAGCAAATGGGGGAAACACTTCAAATCCTATGATTCATCTTTGTTACCACCGCCCACTACAATGTGTTCTGATGAATTGTGCTACGGTGTCCAGGTAAGTCCTACTGCAGAACATGTTTATAGCTAGCACTGCATATAAAACTCGAGGTAGGACATTATATATGATAGCTTAAATCACCTAAGTCAAAGAAAAGCCTACCAGCAGTGAAACTACAAAGTCAGCTTCTTATATACCAGTACATTTTCCCATCCTAGCTTATATGCTGCAGCAGTTATTGCCACCAGAACGAAACTGGGGCAACATTTAAGGTGAAACAGGAAGATAGAACCTGCCGACTCGCAACAACAGCTCCTATATGAAAATACATGTTAGTCATTAAAGATTAGGAATGATTTTGAATTTTATGCATGAGTGCGCAATAGGCAACTGGTCCCACTTGATAGGTCTGCTATAAAATGAAGCGCACAGTGGTGGGACCACTGAGAGGAAAACTACAAAGGTGTTGCTACAAGACATACGAAGGACAGCAGACTTTCTAAACCGTGGGCTCTCAGAGAGAAAGTGTGATGCAGGAAATTACACATAGGTGGGAAAAGTCTTAAAGAAGGATGTGGGTTATGGTGAAAGCTTCCAAAGACCAATGAGCCAAAGCTGTTCATTAAAGTTTGTTTGTTGAACTTGGGTCTAGCAATGAGTTGGGTCTGATTCTGATCTGATCTGATTCTGATTAACCATAGAACTTTAGAATATTGAGCTTTTAGTTGCCCATCAGGTGGAATGTGCATCTCCATCACTAAGGCCAATGTGATACACATGTCACATCACCAACGATCCAATACTTTAAAGATACATGTAACAGAAAAACTAGTTTTACAAGCAATTCAACATTACTTGATTAACATAAAACATTTTGAGGCAATATGTTATGATGCTAAAAATAATATGATGGTATGTTTTTATAATGGTACAGCTAGTTTGATTAGACTTCTTTGG
This sequence comes from Megaleporinus macrocephalus, assembly GCA_021613375.1. Lineage (NCBI taxonomy): Eukaryota > Metazoa > Chordata > Actinopteri > Characiformes > Anostomidae > Megaleporinus > Megaleporinus macrocephalus. Next base: position 24,058,357 of record CM038712.1, read on the forward strand.
TACTTCTTAAGCAGATAGTAACTTATAAATTAACTAACAAGTGCCACTGTACTTCATATTGTTCTCTAGGACTGCAACTCAGTACTCAGAACTATCGCTATCTCTTTTTTACTTATAAAAAACACTTGGATCTCTTTCACAAACAAGTCTTATAGTGCAAAAAAGCACTGACCAAAGAAACAGTAAACCTATAACATACCCTCCATAACTCTAACGCTGGATATTCTAATAAATAAAGCAATTTTAGGAATCACATATAATTAAATTGGATATATTGGCATCAGTTGGCTTTGGGTAAAAACAATGCTCATTCCAAACGGTGTCCAGTGCAAAATTTTTTATTTTGCATTGTGAATTCTATGCTACTGCACCAACGCAAAGTGTTGAATTTTACCATTCCTACTATAAGTGCTGAAGGTTTTGCCTGAAAAGTGAAGCGAAAATTGACAGAAGCGCTTGAGTCTGGTTTAAAAGGTCAAATGCACTGATAGTGTTTACCACTCAATGTCTTATTAATGTGCTATCAATTTGTAATTAATGTGCTATTACTGTTTCTTTTGGCTGTCTATTCATGTGAGCACCAGCGTCAGCAACTCCTTGCAGGGAAGCCAACAAAGTGATTCTGATTCTAATTCTGATGATCTGAAGTAACAGCTGAGCAACTTGCGCACTCTCCTCGTCTCTTCGATGCCATAATCCTGGTCTCCCATCTTGTTCCATTCACAGAAACATTACGTGGGTCTGCTGGCACAAAGGAGGGCTAATTTGTGGGGTTAGGCTCATCAGCGGAGGCCTCCACGGCCGGCTCTTTAATAAGCCGCACGACTGCGTGGCCTTGACACCGCGCCGAGTGACTCACCAGCTTCAGTCCCTCTCCATCTGATGAGCTCATTCAGGAGGCAGCGGGCACAGCAGCGCCATCCCAGCGCCAGTCTAAATGAACGGCCAGGCTAAATGAACGACCATTGAGAGAGAATACAGGTCAAGAGGGCTGAGGGCACTCAGTAAGTAAAGATAAAGGAAAGAGGAGCATCGGAGGGCTGAGGAGAGCAAGGGTGGAGAGAGCTAGACTGAGCTTTGTGAGCAGACAGGCGCAGTGTGTGTGTGTGTGAGTGGAGCGGCGGCGGTGGTGGTGCGCGCGGGGCTGATTTGCACATTAAAAGCTGAAAATGTAGCGCAGCTTTGAGGAAGCCACCAGCAAGAATTTCCACTTTCTAAATAAATAAAGAAGCCTGACAAAAAATCCAGTGTTGAATGTGATAAAACACAACTTTTCTAAGCAAAGTCCTTGAGCGGTAAATCAATGCGGCATCAGTCCTGGATGTGAACAACGCTCCCAACATGCTCTGACACTGAGAAATGTCAGTCAGCCCCAGAAAGAGCGCAATCCCCTCGGCTCATGCCGAGGCTCAGGGATGGGGTCTGTGTACGGGTGTCGCTGAGACAGAGTCAGGGGCACAATAGCGAGAGCAAGAAAGAGAGAAGATTAGGAGAGAAACGAAAGAGAAAGAGAGAGAGGCAGGCAGAAAGGAGGGAGCAAGAAAGAGAGAAAACAGAGGAGAGGGAAGGAAAAGAGAGAAATGAGAGAGACTGAGGAGGAAAGAGCGAGTTGGAAAGAAAGACAGAGAGAGACAGGCAGGGCAGAGGGAGCAAGAAAGAGACAAAACAAGGAAGAGTGAAAGAAAAGAGATAGCAAGAGAGACCGAGGAATAGAGACAGAGCAGGGGAAAAAGAGAGAGAGGCAGGCAGAGTGGAGGGAGTGAAAAAGAGAAAACAGGAGAGAGTGAAAGAAAAGAGAGATCGCAAGAGAGAGAAAATTAAAGGAAAAAACACGAGAGAGAGAGAGAGTAAGAAAAAGGCAGAGAGACAGCACAAGAGAGGGACAGAGTAGTGAAGAAGAGCTAGAGAAAGAGAGAGAGGGGAGAGAGAAGAGAGGGCGACAGAGGGAGAAAGAAAGGAAACGAGAGACAAAACAAAATAACATATAGAGGGAGAGAGACAAAGAGAAAAGAGACTGAAAGAGAGGAGAGAAAGCGTAAAAGAGCAAGCAAGATATGAAGAACAAGAACAGATCGAGAGCAACAAAGAAAAAAGAGAAAGAGAAGAGAGAGCAAACAAGGAGGGGAGAGAGAGAAAAAAAGAAGAGATGAAAAGAGCAAGTGAGATCAGGAAAATGAGAGAGATAGATATAAAAAGCCAAAGAGAGCAAGCAAGAGAGAACTAAAGAAAGAAAATAAGAGAGGGAGAGAGCAAAGAAGAGAAAAGAAGGAGAGAGGCGACAAGCAAGCAAGAGAGAGCAAACGAGAGAAAGAGGGAATGCGATGTGTGCGGGTTGCGGGGCGCAGAGCTGGGAGTGGAGCAAAGAGCCATTTACACAGGAGAGTGGTCCTGTGCCGGGAGAGACCTGTAAAATATAGTTGTTTATCCACTCGACAGTGGGGCTGTCTCTTCACTGACAGAACAAAAATGAAAGCAATATCAATGAAATATGACACTGATGATGGGCCGGGAGAGGAAATGGAAATGACTCGATTCTCCCGAGCTCCCTGAACGAGATATGGCTTGCGCTGAATTCGGAGCCGCTTTCCACTTGTCAGGTTTCTCAAACAATCAGGACACCTTCTCCGGCGGGAGCTCCCACAGTCGAGCAGGAGATCCAGCAGGTCTGGATGAAACCCGGTGTAAAAGACAGAACGGCATCATTAATAAACAACCTCAGCTACAGTCGATTCATAGGCAACAGAACGATCTCAGCCTTTTCAGTTAAAGCACTCTCGGAAGGCGAATCTCGTCTTCCTGACATCAGTGCATCGCATGTGCTCGCGAGCGTGTGTCCTTGTGTGGAAGTCCCCTGGTGGTGGCAGGAATAGACAGCGTCCAGTGGCTGCACTGCCACAGCTACGAACGTCCTTGATGTCTGCAGGACGGAGGACAGGCAGTATGAGCCCAGTGAACAATGCAGGCCCAATAGCGACACGGATATGGCAAATCTCTCAGCGCCCCACTCACAAGTACGCTAAATATATACGACTCAGTACTATCTCACTATTCCTCTCACTTCTCAAGGAATTTCATCGACGCTGTTCCTCAGAGCTGCAGCTGCAATTGTCTGCATCAAACCTTCCTGGCTATTCTGACCTGCATCCTTGCAGCAAACAGAACCCTCTTGACCCACTCCCAAGAGCGGGTCAGGAGAGTAACCACTACACTGATTATTCTATCATCGGTTGTGCTATTGAAAGCACTCCTGCTCCTATAAGAGAAACTTTAGAGGCTAGTCAGGTCTGCAACAACATATACTGCATTTTGTTCTCAGCTGGAACCAGAAATGTGGTCACCAACACGTGTGTTGGAAGACGGAACCTTAATCTGGCACCAGAATCACTTTATTTCTCAGTATGTGTTTGGTGCAGGAATTTTAGTGGTCATGAAGATCTACCTTCCTGTGGAGTCTATTGTCAGGTCCTCCACACCAATTCTGGTTATCTTCCTTCATTGGCTGGACCAGATGCATCAGAGCAGCATTGTTTCAGAAGCAGGTTAGAAGTAAACTGTAAACGCAGGCAGATCTCAAGGAGGAGGGCTGGTGACCACTGCATTAGACAAGCCAACGAGGTATGGGGGAAGTGCACCAGAACACAAGCAACTAGGGCATCTAGATTCCAGATATTTGAGCCTCGATTGGAATTTAATGTCCTGTGGTGGAAATTGATGTGTTCAAGAGCTATTTAAACATCATAATCAGGACACAGGATCAGTCGACACAACATAAAAAGTACAATATTAAATAGATTAATCACTTTCATGATTGATGCCATGAATGGCATGAGGTCTTGGTATGTTAACCTCATGTGCTACTACCTCACTTGTTTCTTCTTCTGTTTTCATGATTAAAAATACAGACCTGAGCCTTACTTTACAGATGTTTTCCCCAAATCGTTCAGCCATGGAACCTATCACCACCATGACTCTACACCTATCTTCACCATGACTCTCTTGTATATCACTTTGGTCGCTTTCAGGTGCCAATGATTTGACGTTCCACTCCTTCTTCCACCCCACCACCAGTATGGCCCTGTCCAGTTGACGAAAGCTGGGCTTCGCCACCCCGGGCGTCCCTATAAGGATATGGATAAGGATATGCAAAGGTCTAGATGCTCCAAAACCTGGGTCAAGGACAGGCCCTACACCAAACACTCCCACATAATTATATCCCTCAAATTCTTGAATCACTAGTTTTAGATGTACATTGTGTATAATTTGATGTGAAAGCTATCAATCTTTTCAGAAGACCTTCATCAACTGCATCAAGTATAATAGATCCTGACTGGATCACTGCAGGAGAACAGGAGGGGAGGTGGTTTGTAGCCACTGGTCTTACTGAAGTTTGCTGTTGGAACTTCCCGCAGTGGTGCCAGGGAACTGGTTATCAAGTGAAGAAAGATAGAGTACTTCAGAAAGTCAAGATCAAGCAGGAGCAGAGACGGCATGCAAGGAGGAGAGGTAAGAAAGAAGAGAAGAATCAAGGCAGAGCTGCTTAAATTCAGCTGAATAAAGTTAAGTGTGGATTACAGAGAGACAAGAGAAGAAGGCTTATGGCATGGCTTTGTGTCGGGTGGCGGGTTTGAGACAGAGCACCCCTAGCGCTGCTTAATGGGACTCCCAGAGGTAAAGCAGTCGAGGTTCTATCATTCATTGCACGGCCTCCATCATCACACACACACTGCAGACACTTAATCACTGGGACAGAAAGAGAATACCTTGAAGGTCACAAGGGGAAGGTAGAGGGGTGAGGGAGCAGGGAGGAGGACCCACGAGTGGGCCCGTTTTGATGGAAGACGCCATGCCATGCCTTCCATCATCTACCTCAAGACGTGTGATCTGAGGATGCACCGAGACCTCTGCCACAGATTCTGGCGACAGATCACAGCCAAAAAGCGTGTCGGAGTTTCAGTGGATAACATCTAATGGGACAAGCGCAAATGACATCTAATGGGACGAGCATAATGGGAATATTTGAAGCATCTTGTTTCCCTGTTCTCTGCTGCGGCTGCAACTCACAAGCCTTCCTCCCCGTCATGCATATTCACTGTCATTCCCCATCAGGTGTTTTCACTCTGATGTTTTGACACCTTTTTCTGCCTCGTCGCATTTTCCCCCCTGATTTGCTTGGCTGTTTAATTTTTTTCCGAAGGTGGGGGCTGTGGGGATGGCAGCGGCGCAACCCGGATCGCTTCACAAGCCAAAGACTGTTGCTACATGATCCCAGACAGACAAAGAAGGATGCAGCCGAGTCCCACACTCCACTGCCCCAAAATAAAAAGCGCTTTGACCTCCTGCGCATCTGCTTTCACTTCTCAACTGTGACGGACTCAACCGGTGGCCTGCGCCTGCCTACATAATGCACCGCGCTCCTGCGTGCACCGGGCCCAGACCCCGGCCCACTGCACTGGGAAACTTCTCCCGAAATGCAAATATGGGTAGCAGAGTCTGAAGGTGCATTCAAGCCCCTGAAAGGGGTCCGCCACGCTGCGGTAATAAACGGACACGCTCAAGCCACGCACTCGGAGCAGATCAGACCGCACTGACAAGCGTGTCAAGAAATAGAATGGACACTTTCTGTACAGGAATTTGTATAATATTTGCATTTGAAAGAAGAGGAGGAGGCGAAGAGCTGTGCTGAGCGGTAGTGCACGTACCTTGCTGAGGAGATGAAGCAGCTCCACCAACCACGGTGATAAACAGTAGAGCACTGACTGAGGGGAAACTGTTGGGGAGCCTGTATTGTATTTTCAAGGCTGAAATGCAGCTGAAACTGTGCATCATATTGTCTTATAATCTTCTTTAACTGAGAGTCCTGCTTTTAGAGTAAGCTATTGTTAAACCCTTGGTATGCACACACTTATGAATTCCTTACAACAGCTGAATTCTGCATGAACATGCCGTTACGTTCCTTGCATGGTCCACTGAGCGAACTGAAAGATGGAACCAGGCGTCAGCATGAATTTAACATAAATGGCTTGAAACAGTACAAAACATACCCAAGCTATTTTCTCAACAACAAGAACTAGAAGCTGATCAACTATCACTAGCTAACTCAACAGACTCTCAACAGAGTCCTCTGTTAAAATTCAGGCGTTCTAGGCTTTGTGTTTAGTGTTTATTGGATTAAATGTAAAGCCACAGCACACAAAGTACAGAATATTGTGGAGAGCCACTATTGGCTGGTTTGTGGATGGACATGGAGCGTGGCCACATGCAGAAAGAGAGCATGAAAACATGTTGTTGGTGTAACCGAACTGATGTGTATATGTGTTGCTTGTGATGTTCTGTGCCGGGTAGTTTGTATAGGGTTTGCTATCTATCATATACAGGGAAATGTGTAGCTGGTGGGGACCTACCCCACTTTACAGCCATTCGGGAGCGCTAAGCAGTGGCTCTTTGCAGCTGCAGTGTTCAATAAAGAGCACTCGCTGAAAAGCCCAATGTTTCCTGCGACTGCTTCTTTGCCAAGCTGTCACAATATGTTAATATATCTCACATTATGTGACGCTTGGAAATTCATCCAAGCTTCAAAAGCCTGCAGATGTAGCCTTTAGTGCATCTGTCGTAATTTGGTACGAGCCCGCCACTCTCGAGGTGAAGGTTCTTGAATTAAACACTGCGATATTATGATATTTTTATTATTATTTGACAAAAAATATACATAAAATACTTATTCTGTTGCTTTCAGAAATGTACAATTGATTAAATTATATTATACATGAAAGTATTTATTAAACATTTGTGTAATTTATCAATGTGCATGTATTTTATAAGAGCAATAAAATTATAGGTACAATCCCTGCATAGCACAGCCTGCATAGCACAGCACAGGCTTATTGCTTTGTTTTATATTTTATGTGCACAGAAAATGTATTTATCAGCTCAGCATGAGTAAAATTAGCAATTAGAACCATTAAAGTTCTTGTTTTTCAACGTTTTGTTGATATGACCTCTGCATGTTGCAAAGCAGTTTTGTAGAACTGAACTTTGTTGCAAAATTAAATCATTTAACAATACATAGACTTAAAATATGGACTTGTGCAAAAGTTATGGCACATGTTACATTCTGTGCCTTTCCTTTTCTTATACATTAAACAAAACAAATAACTGTGCGTTAAAATTAGCAGAAATATGTATTTGTGTTTACATACGCCCCCATCAGACATTACTCATGCATCTTGTGGGCCTAAGTAGCAAAGCAAAGAAAAAAAAGAAAAATAAAGACCACCCTTCTGATTCCTCTCCCACTCCTCCATCAACACCGAACCACTCCCCCCCGCCCACCCCTTCCCCAGAAGACGAAAGAAGCGATTCACCACACGTCCTCCCAGTTTTAGGAAAACAAGAGGCTGACACATTTCCTACCAACAGGCCCTTCCTCAGATAGCACGCCGCTCCTGTCAACAGGAAGTCCTTTCAGCAGCAGGCCACTCCATACTCTGTCCACTTCAGCCCACGCTGTCCTGAGAGGCCGGGGGCAACTCTGACCCGGGCGCGCACTTAAAAAAAAAAAAAACGAGAGTGATGGCGGGGGAGGGGGGGAGAGTAGAGGACGAGGACTCTGCCGTCCGTGCCTCGCAGCTGACTGACTGCGTGTGAGCAGGAGACCTTCAAACGCTCTTGGTTGGAGGAGGCAGGGCTTTTTAAAAGCTTGCACAACACTTCTGAAATCAATTAGCGTGCAGTCACTGGAATCAGCATTACGCACGGCCTCCTGTTACCTCAGCCCACAGAAATAACTCTGACCACAGGCGGTGGACAATGCTAACATAGCCTCAGCGCACAAACACGCGCGCCGCGAATGCACCGGGTCACTGGCTGAAGTCAGTCAGTGGCAAAAGCTTCTGAGCCAGACTCGAAACCATGCCCGACTGTGGAGAGACTCCAGCTTCTAAAGCACACGCGCCAGAAAAGTTTGCGAAAGCTGTGCAAACTCGCGGCGAGGGCTGAGGACATTTGAGGAGCAGCGAAGAGGAAGCCGAGAGAACCTGAGAGTGACCTTCGTGAGGCAGAAGCTGTGGTGTTTGAGCAGCTGCTAATGGGAAAACTGGCAGGAGAGAGAAAGAGAGAGGGAGAGAGAGAGGGAGAGAGAGAGAGAGCAGGCGCTTTCTGCAGGCTGCTGTGATGACATGCAGGCGCTCTTTTTTTTTTTTTAGTAAGAGGGGCTTATCTTTGTCTCTATGGTAACTGTGTCTCTGGGTGGTTATTAGAAACCCTGAACTTCCTGTGCTTCTGCAGAATCAGCCAATCGCAGGCTGCGTTCCTCATAGGCGGGGAGAGCTCTGCTATAGGCAGCGGAGGAGCGGCCACATGAGGGGGCCATAGAAACAGAGGGTCAGGAAAAAACTTACTGCCGGGGAGGAGAAAAACGCAGACTTCTCCCAAACGGCACCAACACAAAAGAGAGCACCGCCGCCTCTGCCCGGGCAAAACAAACAGCCAGACAGAAGCAGACGTCTCCTCACTGTAGCAGAATTCCAGAGCTATCCGTAAAGGAACTTTCCGAACAGAATAAAAGTCCCGAATCGCTGGTGAGCACTTTTATAGGCCTATTTATAGCAAGAAAAGGGAAAAAAAAACAAAAAAAAGATCATCCGTGCTGTGAAGACAGGCTCACTTTTTCCAGAGGGACAGCTATTTTGCTGGAATCATAACGTGGAAAGTCTTGGAAAATACAAGCATCAGCATCTCATATTCCAAGAAAACAGCCAGTGGAGTGGTTTAAAGACAGGCAGCCCAGCAAGAGAGAGAGGGAGGGAAAAAGAAGCAGCATCAGAAAGAAAAGTAGTAGTTTGAGAGGAAAAGAGAGAGAGCAAAGGGAAGAGATGCAGAAAGAGAAGATAGGAAAGTAAAGAGGAGAGACAGGAGGGCAGGTAAGGAGAGGAAAGGGCTAAAGAAAGAAGGGCGAGAGGCAGAGAGCAAAGAGTAAGGGGAAAAGAGTCCAGCCCTGACGGCTTTAAAGCCCTGCCGGCTCCTGCCATGTATTCACACATTCCTGCACTCGAGTTAAGAGGCAGACACTGGCAGGCTTAGGACTGAGCGCAGCGCTTAATGCTGCTGAATGCTAACAAGTGACAGAGAAAGCCTGGGATTAGCAGAGCAGAGAGAATAGAGGCAACGCAGGCAAACAACAGAGGCAGCTTTTCAGCAAGAGCCTCCTGAAGGCGCACTGAGAGAGAAAGAGAGAGAGAGAGAGAGAGAAAAGTGGAACTCCTGAATGAGTGCGAGCGCCGCCTGACCACAAGCAGCAAAGCTTTACGCAAACTCAGCCGAGTCAGCAGCAGCAGCAGCAGTGAAGCGCACTAGAACTAGGGAAGGAACACTGCACTTCAGGATGTATAAAAAGAACCAGACAGTGGTACTAAGCAATAACTGAGTCAGGGTGCGAGCACTACTTTAAGCAAGAAAAAAAAAATGCACACATGCAATTGCACCCGCACAGTTTCCCATTTGCCCCCCGGCTGAGACTGTGGTGATGGAGGCGGAATCAGAACGAAACTTCACTCCAGAGCTGCTTTATTTAACCCGGCATTGCATTTGTTGACAATTCTCGGAGCAAAGTTCTGCAGCCGCTGACCTTGAGCATGTTAAATCCAAACACTAACAAGCAGAAGAGAGTGCATGACCCCAGGAGGGAGGGAGGGAGGGACATGAGAGGGTAAAATATCTTGCCGCTGGAAAAGAGAGAGAGGAAAAAGAAGGTGGTGGTGGTGGTGGGGTGGGGGGACAGACTCCGGCGGACGTAGACCAAGCAGTTCTTCACATGCAGAGTCAGTCAAGAGCTCAAGAGTGGACCGCTGTTTACAAATGCAGTGGCTAGATTTCCCCTGTAGCACTCCACGGTGACAGGAGCGTGCCCCCTGTCCCTCGCGGCTGTCACAATATTTCACCCTGTGGAGGCAGCACATGTCCCACACGTAACATGCTCGCAAGCCAAAGGTTTCCAGTGCACACTCTCGCAAACAAACACAAACACACACACACACACTCTTCTCTCTCCACACAGGGAAAGCCCACAGAATACAGCAAGAATCAACAATAACACACTAAACCTTTTAATCCCGATCTTCTCCTGATTGGCTGCGTCCTCATGAGCTTCAGCTCCAGCTTCAAATGTTTAAATCCTACTGGTTAATCCCTCCATTCCTCTCGCAGTCAGTATTCTAGCAGGGACCACAGTGGGCTTGAACATTCACTTCAACGCTCGCCGTGTCTCTCTCTCCCTCCCTCTTTCTCTCTCTCTCTTTCTCTCACTGTTTCCCCCCCTCTCTCTCTCTCTCTCTCTCTCTCTGCACTCTGTGAGCCTATCTCTCTGAGCTGTGGAACTAAGCAAGCTTGGAGATGAAGGCAGAGGCTCTCTCAGGGTCCTAGTGTCCCACGGTTTAACTGAAAGAATGTCATTGTTCCCAGTGTGACCCGCAGTTCCACTCAGCTACACACGACTAATAATTCCTACGTCAAGAAGCAGATTTACCAGAAGCTGGCAGGCACGAACGACATTCATTTCTTAATTTCTTGGAATACTGTCAACTGATCGACGAGCAAGGAAGCAAAGAAAAACATGAAATAAACACACATACAATTATTGTGGTGTCAGCATACAGTGCACGTATGAGTAAATGCTCTTCTATTGAAAAGGCAGCAAGGGAGAACTGCAATGGAATGCACTTAAACATTATTCCTCTTGGCTGCTTAAACTTCTATTTGAACTGCTCAGCATGACATATAGAGTACAAAAGTAGGTTAGCTCTTGGCTACTCACTGTGTACCGTGTACTTCTAAGCTCCCTGATGCTTGCCACAGAAGCCCACAGTCCTGCTCTTCAAAATTAAAGCCCCTTAACCAAGCACACCTCACAATGCTACAAATTTGTATCTGAATTAGGTGCTCACTAGATGGCCTAAAGCAGGATGCAGGCCCACAGTGAAAATAAGAGTAATCGTATTCAGACAAATTAAAGTATAAGGCTTTACGTTTTCTCTCCAAAGCCACATAACTTTTTATTGTAGTCTTCAGGAAACTGGAGGTATAAACCCTGGAATCACCAGGCTTCTCACCTCAAGCCTTCTCTGAGGCATCCATGTCATTAGTGTTATAATCTCATTTGGTCAACATCAAACTTAAAGCATCAACACTCAGCTGACTATCCACCCATCCATTATCTTCCACTTTATCCATGTAGTTAGGGTCACGGGGGGGCTGGAGCCAATCCCTGCGCCATTGGGCGAAGGCGGGGTACACCATGGACAGGCCACCAGTCCATCACATGCTGTGTTGTACCTTTACTAGAAGCACATATCACTGATACAGGGGCAACTTTGGGGGCAAAACAGCAATAAAAAAACCTACATTAATAACAAAACAACCTTATTATTTTGTGTCTGTGCAGTAACAAATCACTAAATATATATATATATATATATATATATATATATATATATATATATATATATATATATATATATATATATATATATATATCTGTAAGCATTTCCTCCCAGCGCCTGCAGAGGTCGCCGCCTGCAGAGGTCGCAGTCTCCAGAATCCTAGGTAGCTCTGGACACACACACCTTCCTGCATGCACTCATTCATCACAGCTCACAGCAGTGGCTTATTAGTGCAGCTCATATAACCTACCCACTCACTGCACTTAGTGCGTCACAGGCCAGCGTATGACGAGCCTCCCGTAGGTCCAGCCTAACCTCGCATCTCCGCAGCACGGTCCTGACCTCCTGTCGTCTGAACTCACCCCTGGCATCTCTACTCCACGGGTCTCCACATTGTGAGGTTGGTGTGGCCACCAGACATTGTGCTTGGGCTTGTCACATACATAGTCATACACAGTACAACTAGCCGTGAAATGCTTTCACAACTGCCCGCTTACATGAAACAATAAGATAATATACAGATTAGGATGGGATATCTGAAATATTAACAAATATATCTTCACTGCGCAAAGAAAAACATATATTTATCTCAGTTATTGGTGATTTTTATTTATCTGCATCATTTGAAGGCAGCAGCTTCCGTTTACATTGTGTAAAAATTGTAATGATGAGTGGACCAATAGAAATGCTCCAAAATAACCTGGACAAAAGTCTGGTTCCCTTGGCTTACATTAAAGTGATGAAAGTTTTTGTCCTCTCCCGTGAAGTTGCTATTTTGAAGATAAATGTTTTTCTTTGGAAAGCAACGATATGTAATAAGAAGAAGAGAATTTTGAGAATTGTGGAGTAATTAAGGTAGGGCAAGGACGGGGAATTCTGAGAAACTTGGGCTGGAATTTCGTCACAAGAAGGTGAGGGCAGAGGAGTGGTTTATACAGAGCATAAGATTTATTTAACTTCATAAGATTCTTCTTCTTTCAGCTTATTCCCTTCTCCAGGGGTTGCCACAGTGAGTCAACTGGTATACTAGCCCACTCAAGAACAGGGAGAACATGCACACACCACACAGAGCGGCCCGGACCGGGAATCCAACCCAGGTCATCTTGCTGTGAGGTAACAGTGCTAACCACTACACCACCGTACTGACCACTACAACACCATACTAACCACTACACCACCATACTAACCACTACACCACCGTACTAACCACTACACCACCATACTAACCACTACACCACCATACTAACCACTACACCACCGTACTGACCACTACACCACCATACTAACCACTACACCACCGTACTAACCACCACACCACCTTACTAACCACTACACCACCGTACTAACCACTACACCACCGTACTGACCACTACACCACCATACTGACCACTACACCACCATACTAACCACTACACCACCGTACTAACCACTACACCACCGTACTAACCACTACACCACCATACTAACCACTACACCACCGTACTGACCACTACACCACCATACTAACCACTACACCACCATACTAACCACTACACCACCGTACTAACCACCACACCACCTTACTAACCACTACACCACCGTACTAACCACTACACCACCATACTAACCACTACACCACCATATTAACTACTACACCACCATACTAACCACTACACCACCATACAAACCACTACACCACCGTACTAACCACTACACCACCGTACTAACCACTACACCACCGTACTAACTACTACACCACCGTACTAACCACTACACCACCGTACTAACCACTACTCCACCGTACTAACTACTACACCACCATACTAACCACTACACCACCGTGCTAACCACTACACCACCGTACTAACCACTACACCACCATACTAACCACTACACCACCTTACTAACCACTACACCACCGTACTAACCACTACACCACCATACTAACCACTACACCACCATACTAACCACTACACCACCATACTAACCACTACACCACCGTACTAACCACCACACCACCTTACTAACCACTACACCACCGTACTAACCACTACACCACCATACTAACCACTACACCACCATATTAACTACTACACCACCATACTAACCACTACACCACCATACAAACCACTACACCACCGTACTAACCACTACACCACCGTACTAACCACTACACCACCGTACTAACTACTACACCACCGTACTAACCACTACACCACCGTACTAACCACTACTCCACCGTACTAACTACTACACCACCATACTAACCACTACACCACCGTGCTAACCACTACACCACCGTACTAACCACTACACCACCATACTAACCACTACACCACCTTACTAACCACTACACCACCGTACTAACCACTACACCACCATACTAACCACTACACCACCGTACTAACCACTACACCACCCTACTAACCACTACACCACCATACTAACCACTACACCACCGTACTAACCACTACACCACCGTACTAACCACTACACCACCATACTAACCACTACACCACCGTACTAACCACTACACCACCATGCTAACCACTACACCACCGTACTAACTACTACACCACCATACTAACCACTACACCACCATACTAACCACTACACCATCGTACTGACCACTACACCACCATACTAAACACTACACCACCGTACTGACCACTACACCACCATACTAACTACTACACCACCGTGCTAACCACTACACCACCATACTAACCACTACACCACCGTACTAACCACTACACCGCCATACTAACCATTACACCACTATACTAACCACTACACCACCGTACTAACCACTACACCACCATACTAACCACTACACCACCGTACTGACCAATACACCACCGTACTAACCACTACACCACCGTGCTAACCACTACACCACCGTGCTAACCACTACACCACCATACTATCCACTACGCCACCGTACTAACCACTACACCGCCATACTAACCACTACACCGCCATACTAACCACTACACCACCATACTATTACACCACCATACTAACCACTACACCACCGTACTAACCACTACACCACCATACTAACCACTACACCACCATACTAACCACTACACCACTGTACTAAACACTACACCACCGTACTAAACACTACACGACCATACTAACCACTACACCACCATACTAACCACTACACCACCATACTAACTATTACACCACCGTACTAACCACTACACCACCGTACTAACCACTACACCAACGTACTAACCACTACACCACCTTACTAACCACTACACCACCGTACTAACCACTACACCACTGTACTAACCACTACACCACCTTACTAACCATTACACCACCGTGCTAACCACTACACCACCGTGCTAACCACTACACCACTATACTAACCACTACACCACCGTGCTAACCACTACACCAAGGTACTAACCACTACACCACCGTACTAACCACTGCACCATCATACTAACCACTACACCACCGTGCTAACCACTACACCACCGTGCTAACCACTACACCACTATACTAACCACTACACCACCATACTAACCACTACACCAAGGTACTAACCACTACACCACCGTACTAACCACTGCACCATCATACTAACCACTACACCACCATACTAACCACTACACCACCATACTAACCACTACACCACCGTACTAACCACTACACCACCATACTAACCACTACACCACCGTACTAACCACTACACCACCCTACTAACCACTACACCACCATACTAACCACTACACCACCGTACTAACCACTACACCACCCTACTAACCACTACACCACCATACTAACCACTACACCACCGTACTAACCACTACACCACCTTACTAACCACTACACCACCGTACTAACCACTACACCACGGTACTAACCACTACACCACCGTACTAACCACTACACCACCGTACTGACCACTACACCACCATACTAACCACTACACCACCGTACTGACCACTACACCACCGTACTAACCACTACACCACCGTGCTAACCACTACACCACCGTACTAACCACTACACCACCCTACTAACCACTACACCACCGTACTAACCACTACACCACCGTACTAACCACTACACCACCGTACTAACCACTACACCACCCTACTAACCACTACACCACCATACTAACCACTACACCACCGTACTAACCACTACACCACCATGCTAACCACTACACCACCGTACTAACTACTATACCACCATACTAACCACTACACCACCATACTAACCACTACACCATCGTACTGACCACTACACCACCATACTAACCACTACACCACCGTACTGACCACTACACCACCATACTAACTACTACACCACCGTGCTAACCACTACACCACCATACTAACCACTACACCACCGTACTAACCACTACACCATCATACTAACCACTACACCACCGTACTAACCACTACACCACCGTACTAACCACTACACCACTGTACTAACCACTACACCACCTTACTAACCACTACACCACCGTGCTAACCACTACACCACCGTGCTAACCACTACACCACTATACTAACCACTACACCACCATACTAACCACTACACCACCATACTAACCACTACACCACCGTACTAACCACTACACCACCATATTAACCACTACACCACCGTACTAACCACTACACCACCATATTAACCACTACACCACCTTACTAACCACTACACCACCCTACTAACCACTACACCACCATACTAACCACTACACTACCGTACTAACCACTACACCACCGTACTAACCACTACACCACCCTACTAACCACTACACCACCATACTAACCACTAAACTACCGTACTAACCACTACACCACCGTACTAACCACTACACCACCTTACTAACCACTACACCACCGTACTAACCACTACACCACCGTACTAACCGCTACACCACCATACTAACCACTACACCACCGTACTGACCACTACACCACCATACTAACCACTACACCACCGTACTGACCACTACACCACCATACTAACCACTACACCACCGTGCTAACCACTACACCACCATACTAACCACTACACCACCGTACTGACCACTACACCACCATACTAACCACTACACCACCATACTAACCACTACACCACCTTACTAAACACTACACCACCGTACTAACCACTACACCACCATACTAACCACTACACCACCATATTAACTACTACACCACCATACTAACCACTACACCACCATACAAACCACTACACCACCGTACTAACCACTACACCACCGTGCTAACCACTACACCACCGTACTAACCACTACACCACCGTACTAACCACTACACCACCTTACTAACCACTACACCACCGTACTAACCACTACACCACCATACTAACCACTACACCACCGTACTAACCACTACACCACCCTACTAACCACTACACCACCGTACTAACCACTACACCACCGTACTAACCACTACACCACCCTACTAACCACTACACCACCATACTAACCACTACACCACCGTACTAACCACTACACCACCATGCTAACCACTACACCACCGTACTAACTACTACACCACCATACTAACCACTACACCACCATACTAACCACTACACCATCGTACTGACCACTACACCACCATACTAACCACTACACCACCATACTAACTACTACACCACCGTGCTAACCACTACACCACCATACTAACCACTACACCACCGTACTAACCACTACACCGCCATACTAACCATTACACCACTATACTAACCACTACACCACCGTACTAACCACTACACCACCATACTAACCACTACACCACCGTACTAACCACTACACCACCGTGCTAACCACTACACCACCACACTATCCACTATGCCACCGTACTAACCACTACACCGCCATACTAACCACTACACCGCCATACTAACCACTACACCACCATACTATTACACCACCATACTAACCACTACACCACCGTACTAACCACTACACCACGTACTAACCACTACACCACCATACTAACCACTACACCACTGTACTAACTATTACACCACCGTACTAACCACTACACCACCGTACTAACCACTACACCACCGTACTAACCACTACACCACCGTACTAACCACTACACCACTGTACTAACCACTACACCACCTTACTAACCACTACACCACCGTGCTAACCACTACACCACCGTGCTAACCACTACACCACTATACTAACCACTACACCACCATACTAACCACTACACCACCATACTAACCACTACACCACCGTACTAACCACTACACCATCATACTAACCACTACACCACCATACTAACCACTACACCACCTTACTAACCACTACACCACCGTACTAACCACTACACCACCATACTAACCACTACACCACCGTACTAACCACTACACCACCCTACTAACCACTACACCACCATACTAACCACTACACCACCGTACTAACCACTACACCACCGTACTAACCACTACACCACCGTACTAACCACTACACCACCATACTAACCACTACACCACCATACTAACCACTACACCACCGTGCTGACCACTACACCACCATACTAACCACTACACCACCGTACTAACCACTACACCGCCATACTAACCATTACACCACTATACTAACCACTACACCACCGTACTAACCACTACACCACCATACTAACCACTACACCACCGTACTTACCACTACACCACCGTACTAACCACTACACCACAGTGCTAACCACTACACCACCATACTATCCACTACACCACGGTACTAACCACTACACCGCCATACTAACCACTACACCGCCTTACTAACCACTACACCACCATACTATTACACCACCATACTAACCACTACACCACCGTACTAACCACTACACCACCATACTAACCACTACACCACCATACTAACTATTACACCACCGTACTAACCACTACACCACCTTACTAACCACTACACCACCGTACTAACCACTACACCACCGTACTAGCCACTACACCACTGTACTAACCACTACACCACCTTACTAACCACTACACCACCGTGCTAACCACTACACCACCGTGCTAACCACTACACCATCGTGCTAATTACTACACCACCGTGCTAACCACTACACCACCGTACTAACCACTACACCACCGTACTAACCACTACACCACCGTGCTAACCACTACACCACTATACTAACCACTACACCACCATACTAACCACTACACCACCGTGCTAACCACTACACCAACCTACTAACCACTAAACCACTGTGCTAACCATTACACCACCATAATAACTGCTACACCACCGTACTAACCACTACACCACCGTACTAACCACTACACCACCCTACTAACCACTACACCACCGTACTAACCACTACACCACCGTACTAACCACTACACCACCATACTAACCACTACACCACCATACTAACCACTTCACCACCGTACTAACCACTACACCACCGTACTAACCATTACACCACCTTACTAACCACTACACCACCGTGCTAACTACTACACCACCATACTAACCACTACACCACCGTTCTAACCACTACACCACCATACTAACCACTACACCACCGTGCTAACCACTACACCACTATACTAACCACTACACCACCATACTAACCACTACACCACCGTACTAACCACTACACCACCGTACTAACCACTACACCACCATACTAACCACTACACCACCGTACTAACCACTACACCACTATACTAACCAATACACCACCGTACTAACCACTACACCACCGTACTAACCACTACACGACCATACTAACCACTACACCACCGTACTAACCACTACACCACCGTACTAACCACTACACGACCATACTAACCACTACACCACCGTACTAACCACTACACCACCGTGCCGCTCATCATAAAATAAAATAAATAATACACATAAGATGAACATAATTAAATAAAGTGCAGAGTGGAAAATGTGCAACAAGCAGAAGATCATAAAACCCATTTTAGACAAACTCATATCACCTTAAATTGTTTTTTCTTAAATTTTGAAACACACAAATAAATATACGAGCATTTTTCAACATTAACTAACATTAAGACACCTTATGTTATAAAGACAAATGATCATTTTAACTTTCTACTACTTCACCCCTGGGATCTGTTTACCCCCCAGGTAGAGAGATAAGTGTGTATATTGTATGTTTAGCAGAAGTCCTGTTATTATTTATTGTTTGAAAGTCTTTTGTTTTTGAAGTACTAAAAATTGCCGCAGTGAGTCTTAATTGCGGCTTTAAATGCCTTTCCAAAACACTACATTGTTGGAATTAGAATTTTCAGCCAATCAAAGGGTTTGTTACGAGAAGCAGAGGCATGGGATAATTATTAGTGATAAAGCCATTACGAGGCACGCAGCTACTGCAGGCGAGTCTATAAATACCACATACAACAGAAAGTAGCAGGGAGTGAAACGGGGGAAAATTTGGGTTGCTTAAATCTGTCAGGCAGCACATGGAGCAGCCTGTGGCCATACGATGTGCCTGGGGCTCAGTCCACCCCCACGGCAGGGTGCACTACTACCAAACTGCTTCTCTCCTCCGCAAAAACTCAGGACCAAGTACTGGCAGCAACTAGATGATATGACATTGAGATACATATAAAAACACAAGCATTGTAATATAATACACATCATCATTGCTATACAATAGGTATTATTATACGAACATCATAATATGATACATAGCAATATACAAGTATCATGATCCAACACATATCACTATACAAGCATCATAATGAGATATGTATCACTATACAAGCAACACAAGTAGCACCACACAATGCATATCATTATGCAAGCATTAAGATATAATATGTTTACTATGCAAGCATCATGATATGATACAGATCACAATGCAAGACACTATCTTTCGTGGTAGCATACAAGTATCATAATATGATACATATCATATGGGGCAACCAGCCTTGTGATCAGAAGGTCACTGGGTCAATCTCCTGAACCAACAGGACACAACTGAAGTGCCTTTGAGCAACACCTCCAATACCCAACGGCTCCCTAGGTACTGTAGACAGGGCTGCCCACTTCTCCGAACAAGTGAGCTCACTGCCCCCTAGTGTGTGTGTTTGTTAGCGTGTGTGTATGTGGGTGTTTCACTGCATGGATGGGTTAAACAGAGGGGTCAAGTTTTACTTTGTGACAACACAAGTGGTAAATAGTTCTCACTGTGCTAGTGTCATCATACAGTATTTGTTATTATATAAAGATCACGATTTATATCAGTATACAAAATCACAATGTGATGCAACATGTAGCACTTACAATACCTATAACTATACAAGCATCCCAGTGCAATAGTCATCAGTGTACAAGAATCACAATACAATATATATACAACTGTAGAAGCCCTACAATACAATACATATCACTATACAACTTTTATGAAGCAATACGTATTACTACAATCATATCACTGTGATGTGCATTACTGTACAAGTATAGCAATCTGAAAACCATCATTAGACAATACACAGTGTGTCACTAATAAATAATTATCACTGTACCTGCCTTATAATTTGATATGTACCACTATACAAGCTTTAAGATGTGTATGACGATGCAACTGCCACAACATAAAAATGCATCACCTTACAAGAAACTTAATACGATTCCTATCACTGCACAAGCCTTTCATATCAAACGACCATTATGTCTGCATCACAATATGACACAACACAATATGCAGCTCAACAGTATACAAACAACACAATATGATACTTATCAGTATACATTGCAGTGGATTATGATGCAATACTTATCACTATGCATGCATCACAATACGGTGCGGTAGTCTGTATACACATCGCAATATTTACATTTAAATTAACGTTTATGGCAGTTAGCAGACACTCTTATGCAGAGCGACTTATAAAAGTATGTTGTGTTCAGTCACAGTATGTATCTCTAGCTAGTACAAACAGATTTGAGTCCAAACTACCCTTGAGCACATACATATACAAGGGCTAGCACTGATAAGTATAAAGAAATGAAACACAATATAAGCACAATAAATAGGAATACCTAGTCAGTGGAGATAAAGAGTTAAGCGCAGCATAGGTGCAATACAATGTATTTCAATAAGTACTTAGATTAGTGCCTACTTAAGTGGTTCGCAAAGTGATGATCTTCAGTCAGCGTTTAAAGAACACTATTCGGACAGCCAGTGAAACCTTATTTAACTCTCTGGGTGTCAGGACAGAGAAGAGCCTTGAAGCTTGACAATATGCGGTTTAACAGTATATGAACAATGCTATATGATGCTTATCAGTATACATTACCCTGCATTGCAATACAATACATATCACTATAAAAACATCGCAATATGTAAATGTACGGGTCTTACAATACAAGCATCACAATATAACACAGATCACTGTACAAAAATCACAGGATGATATGTATCCCAGTATGATACAAG
Organism: Megaleporinus macrocephalus; assembly: GCA_021613375.1. Taxonomy (NCBI): domain Eukaryota; kingdom Metazoa; phylum Chordata; class Actinopteri; order Characiformes; family Anostomidae; genus Megaleporinus; species Megaleporinus macrocephalus. The sequence continues at coordinate 24,080,228 of CM038712.1, forward strand.
CCTTTTCATGCATTACTTATCGCTACCCAAGCAATATAGTGTGAATATCTAAGCACCTCCGCCTATGAATCACTGTACAAGCATCACAATATGATGCTTATCGGTCTGCGTTACCAGCATTATGTTACAATACATATTAGAGATAAAAGGATCGATCGGCTATGTATCGGTATCGGATGATTTTTAGTCAAAATATGTGATCGGCCGATATTTCTCCAATTTAGCCGATCCCCAGAGCCGATCAATGCCGTTAAACAAACAAGCTTAATTTCTGTATATACAGCTAGTGATTCGTTGAATCCCCCTCCTTGCAATTCCTATCTGAACTGCTAGGTGGAAACACATACCCTTTCGTTTTCCACAGACTAACTAAAGCGGCGCGTCTCGCGAGAACTTTTACTTTGCGTTGCGTCCGTCTGGCAGCTTGTTGCCGTATGTGACACAGACTCATCCAGAGCGTTTTAAAATCTGTAAAATTAACCGTGTCTCGCTGGGGAACCAAGACAAGGACATTTGAAAAAGTGACATCTGATACAGCTTTTAAGAGTACTCCACGCAACTGAATACAGTGAGTATCAGCGAACAGCAGAGCTAGCACGCGCAGCTAGCACAAAACAAATAACCCAGAACACTGTGCAGACCAGATCTGACCGGTATGAACAGTACAGCAGCAACAATTCAAGATCTACATTTAATGACTGCAGTTTTTAGCTTTTTTAGTTTTAAATTAAGGGTTAAGCTCGTTAAAAATGGTAATAAACCAGTTTAGACCATGTTTCATGACTTGTTTGCGCTAAAATAACTACATGTAGCCCTGCCGTGGCCTACAGCCCCGCCCTCGATCGGTATCGGCTATCGGCCGATCGCACTGAAAGGTGATCGACGATCAGAATCGGCCTCGTAAACGCTGATCGGTCCATCTCTAATACATATTACTATATAAGTGTAATAAAATGATTTTATTTATTGCTGGCATTGTTGTTTAACAGGGTCATGATCAGCTGTAGCTCTCAAATCTTTGGACTGATGCCTAAAGCAGTGTTTACATTACGGTGGAAAATGCATGTGGTGCACAGTTCTGTAAGTTTGCTAACTCCAGCGCTTAAGTTGTCAAGTCACTCATCAGAGACTCAAACAAACATGTCAGACTCCTTATGGTACCCTTTATGTTTTCAACCGATCAGTGCTGCTATCTAACACTGGTAGAAATTCTCTACTTTTAAATAGTGGCAGGGTGTGAAAAGTAGCCTACTGTCATTGGCTGCACACTTTAAAGTGATCAAGTCTCTTACACACTGACATAATACAGTCACTGACCAACAACACTCTAAACTCATTGTTCATTTTAGTAGCTCTGCTTACCGTATAGGAGCACCTTGTAGTTTTACTGTTACAGACTGTAGTCCATCTGTTTCTCTCTATACTTTGTTAGCCTGTTCTTCAATGGTCCGGACCCCCAAAGGGCCACCACAGAGCAGATATTATGTGGGTGGTGGATCATTCTCAGCACTGCAGTGACACTGACATGGCGCTGTTGTGTTAGTGGATCAGACACAGCAGTGCTGCTGGAGTGTTTAAACACTGTATCCACTCACTGTCCACTCTATTAGACACACCTACTTTGCTGGTCCACCTTGTAGATGTAAAGTCAGAGATGATAGCCCATCTGTTGCTGCACAGTTTATGTTCCTCTAGTTCTTCATCAGTAGTCACAGGACGCTGCACACTGGACATTGCTGGCTGGATAGTTTTGGTTAGTGGACTGTTCTCAGTCCAGCAGTGACACTACTGTTTAAAACTCCAGCAGCAGCACTGCTCTTGATGGGAAGTCATCAAGAGTGTTTAAACCAAAACTTACAACTTATGTAAACAGGACTCATTTAATAAGCCTGTAGTGTAAACTGAGGACTAAATCCTAACAATAACAACAAAAAAAGTGGGTGAAGCGCGTAGCTTACAGCGAAGAACAGTCATGTGAGAGAGCAGCTGACGGTATGTTAGGCTAAACCTAGTTGAGAGAATGAGCGCTTTCCAAATCTGTACATTTTTCAGATCAAGCAGTTAATCATGCTCATGTAACATTTCAGTAACAGAGACAGACTGAGCTGTCAAACAGCCTGGCCACTGAAAGCCGGCCAAAAGCCGTCAAGCCTTTCAACCAGCTGTACAGCGATCAGATGGGACTGCACTAGTGTTCAGCATCACATACAATAATATAAAGTTTCAGTGTTTTTCAGTGAAAAAACAGGGTTGAGGATGCAGGCATGACACACATGTAAACAGGATCCATTTTCATGAGCAAACAGAGTCACTTTGATGAGGGAATATTAGCCCAGTGCTAAGCTTTCTAACGCAAAATCAATAAGTGTTGATGTCAATCAATCAGTGAAAGAAAATCCCCTTTGAAACATAGAAACAACCCAGTAATATTCTGCTGTGGATAAAGTGATCACAAAACGTAGTGAACTCACATCAACAAATCCTTACACTACATTCAAACTATTGTTTTGATGACCTTTGACTTAAGGTGTGTTATAGACTAAATCCATAGTGAAGTAAAAGTACTGTTATGTGAAATAATGAGTGTGTTCGTTCTCAACGTTTCCTGACTTTGGCTGACATAACGGTCAACATGACGCAATGTCACAGCGTTTGCCTTGTTCTGTTGCAGTCAAAATAAATGCACTTAGGATTTTCATGGTTTCCTATTAACAAGACAACAATGGTGAAGGTGCTCTCAATGATGTCACACTTTTTTATCAGCCACGAACTAGCCAAAGCTGTATTCTTTGTGTTGTGCTGTGAGGTTTGTGTATAGGTGAGTTACATAACAGACCTTTGATTTTGTCCAATGCTTCTTGGATTACTCAAAGAACAGAAACTTCTTTCAGATAAGGAGGACAATAAGCTAAAAACTAAAGTCAGCAGGGCAGTTATCCTTACTATCTGGATACCTTAACTCAGTTTGGCTCCTTCTCTCTGGCTGAAAAGGGTCAAAGAAACATGTCTCTGTCTCTGATTTATTTATCTATTTATTTCTAAATTATGGCCTTTAAAGTTGCAAACCAGTGATTTGAAAATACTCAGAAAAGCACAAATCAGTCCAAAGAAATACTTTTTGTACCTGAAACTGAGCAAATCACATTACATCAATCACATCAAGTCACATTACTCACACAACAGAAATAAAACCTTTAAAAAAACATTGAAATGGTCATTTTTTCTTCTTTAAACAACTATGCTGTTAATACTCGGTTAAGTCACATTATTATGACCACTTCCAGGTTTATGGCCTGGGGAATATTTTTATGGCATTCTACCGATTTGGGTCTGAATCCATCTCTGCAGATCACGTACACCACACATGATTGTCTTCCCTGGGGCTGATGGAAGCTCCCAGCAAGATAATGCAACACGTCACACGACTGGAAATGTTTGACATTGGCTGGAAGAGCTGACCAAGACTCATGAGTACTACCCTGAACCCCTTATTCCTCAGAATTGAACCCAATTTAGCATCTGTGGGACCACCTGGATGGTGGTGTTGACTCTATGGATTTTCCCCCACACTCCCTTCAGCAGCTGTGGGATGCACTGCAGTCAGCATGGCTCCAGATACCTGTGACAACCTAGCCGGACCTTATTGAGTCTCTCAGTGCGTCTAGCTGCTGTGCGTGCTGCACACGGCCGTTACACTGGATATCAGCTGGTGAAAAATCTGTTCATTCAGCGGCAATCTTTGACCAGCCAAACGAGACCAGACTCCTATCTCTCCAAATAGAAAGAGACTATTTGAAACTGAAGGTCAAATTATTGTTTAAAAAATTACCTTCATTCATCAAATCTGACTAAACCATAACTAGTGGTTGTGTTTGGCTCAGTAAAAGACTTCCACAATGAGGGAGGGCTTTCCCTGCCCACTGTCTAACCAGCAAGCTAATTGGTTATTTTTAAAGGGTGGGACTTTGTATAGAAATGAACACCATGTCAAGCTTTACAAGCTTTTCCATTCATATTTCAGCCAGCAGCCAGTTTCCTTCTTTATAACGTTCTTGCAACCCCTTACCTCTACCCTGGCTTACACACAGGTCAGTATTTGGTGGAGATAAAGAAGACCAGTCTGTATCAGACCTGAGAGTATCTCAGTTTCCACAGAGCCATCTGAATGCTTTAAACTGATCATAAGCTCAGTTCATGTATCACTGTGGTAATTACCAATGTGTTCCATCTCTCATATCTTTGAATGCGGTTGAAAAACAAAGCACAGATGGATGTATCTATCATAACAGTATTTTGCCTGAGGCACTTAAATGAATTAATGTTGCATGGTTCCGGTGCAATCAAAGGATTACAAATATGCATTTTTGTAAATTAAAATTAAAACTCTTACTCAGACATGAAATAAGAATATATATATTTATAATATATATATATATATATATATATATATATATATATATATATATATATATATATATATTTTTTTTTTTTTTTTTTTTTTTTTTTATTATTTTTTTTTTTTGCACAGGCCAGGCAGAGACTTTGTTTTAAAGAATTCCGCTAATGCCTCAGATGGGCCGCAGCGTAAAGAGAAACTGCAATACACTTTCACTTTGAATAAGCCCAGCCTGCGGAACAGATAAAGAAACCTTTCAGATGCTGTGACACTTATAGAAGCTCGATGTTGTGGAAAAGCGTGTGATATGACCTCACTGACTGACAGATTGTATGCACACACACACACAGCTTACTGAAGGATGTTACAAATCTTTCCCTTTTTTTTTCCAACCTGTTTACCACGGCAGCTATCAGCCTTAGACAATCTCAAGCCATGAGACCCGTATCCCGCTGTTATTTATTTATTTGTTTGTTTATTTTTTCAGGTTTTAAAATGTGATAGAGCCTATTTCTAATAATCTCTGACTGCTGTGCCACTGTCTGCCCTTTACATTTTACTCTCAGATATAAGCCGCACCGCTTGGAAAGAAATGAGGACGTACTTACTGGATATTTGACTGAGGCCGCTGCAGTAACTGTGTCAATTATGATGTAATGAAATTATGAGTAACTGGAAATAAAGAAAAAGCAGACTGGGTCATCAAAACACAGTAATGGGCCCAGATTTCCAGTCAGATTCCAGTAAAATTGACCATTGTGTACAAGTTAGTCCTTTTTCAGGAGATATTATTTGTGGACATAAGACATTAAATAGCCCACTTGCACGAGGAAGAGGAAAGCCAATGGAAAATATGTGATTTTTTTTCAAAACTACACCTACTATTTCCTAAATAAGTAGTATCTAAAACTAAGGTGGTCAAAAATGGGACTCCTAACAACCACCTGGAAGTCCTGGTAGACACCAAAACTGTCCCTATCAAATAAACAGCTTCTAAAGCGTTCATCTTTAACCAGAAAACACAACTAAGCTCCACTCCCACTTCAGATCTGAAAACATCCACAGGTGTTTCTCTCCATCCTTCCACAGTGAGAGAACACTTTAACACTATGGAGTCTGAAAGAGTGCCCTTGCCTATGAAACGAGAAGCTGCTGGTGTTCTCAGAACAGTGGACTGACCACCCCAGAGCTTGACTTCCACTGTTTTCGGGAAAACAAAAAGTTTCAATCTTTCAAAGCAATATTGTTCCACACTTCCAAAGTTCAGTATTCTCCACCACATAGCACAGCTCAGCTCGACTCGACACTACTCACTTGGTACCATCTAATTCATTTCCCACTGCAGGTATTGTTCCCCTGTCAATGTAGTTGGTCATCAAGTACTCGTTCAATGAAACAATTCTGCTGGCTCAAAGGCAACACAACGCAGTGTTAGCAGATGTGTTTAGCGTCACAATTTCATTCCAACCAGTCAGCAGCCTGGAGCATTTTTTATGGCGTGTTTTGGTTATTGCACAAAAAAGATGATACCAGAAATATCACCAGGTACCAGGTTTGCCTAAAAACAAAAACCTAACCACGGTGAGTGGTGTCAAGTGGAGTCGAGCTGGTACTATGCAGTGAAAATGTTGTTATGGAAGCTGGTTTCAGTTTCTCAGGATACAAGCAATCTCAAACACATTCAGTGAAAGTGAGGTCTGGACTCTGGGGTGGCCAGTCCATTGTTCTGAGACCACCAGCAGCTATTGTGTTTGATGCGTCTGTATCTCCTTTTCTGAGTGAGGACCTTCTTGAACAGCTACACATCATTGTAAGACTCCACAGTGCTGAGGTGTCTTCTCACAGTGGAAGGATGGACAGATGTTTTCAGGTCTGAATCAACAGTGGATCTTGATGTTCTCCTAACTCTTAAAGATGAAAGCTTTAGGGGCTGTTTATCTGATCTGGACTATGTAGATTGTTATGGTTGTTATTAGCCCCATATTCTCTGTGGCTTTTTTAGGACCAGGTTTGACTCTCCACTTCTTTGCATGTGGGTTATCTAACGTTTAATGTTCTTTAATCCAGTTTTTCAATAAATGAATTTGGGTCTCTGAGTTATGGATGTTTTTTTGCAGTAATAGAAAAGACCCACACATCTCCCAATCCACATTTTACTATGGCCAACATGCATATGCACCCATACAAGCTACTCTAGGACCAGATTTAGATGAAATAAAGGTGAACGATAGGTTGGATGAGATTAGTTAACAGGTTCACAGGACATGCTATTCGTATGGAATTTATTTTTTTTTTGCCGTATGCCACGGTTTCATTACTAGATTCTGGCAGACAAGAGCCCAATAAAGCTTGCATAAGAGTGGCCACCATCTATAATTGAAATAAGTGCAGAATTTCTTTAGCTGTGAATGCCCCCGCTGGGGCTGGTGGATGGGTAACTAGTCTCTCACCATGAGCCAAAACACTCTTTCAGGGGAGGACAGCACCAGACCATATCTGTAATGTGACTCAAGAGACAATAAGTATTATAATAATCTACTGAAGTCTGGGATTTTAATAGACCAAAAAAAAGAGGAAGAAAATAAATAAATAAAAAAAGCCAGCTAGCGCGACTACGCCGTTAGGCAGAGCGGGCGGTGATTGTTTTTCACTCTCTGTGAGAATGTGAGCAAAGAGCAGGCGAATGGGTGATGGATCTAACGCAGGCACGCGTCTGGCGACCGAAAAAATCAATCACTGTAATGGCTGATGCTTCCGCTACGATACCCAGCAGAATGGAACGGAGCTTTAATGTGATATGCAAACAATAAAAACGGAGTGCAATTCTTTTTCAATAAAAGAAGGCACTTTTCTCACAACAAACCCTGCTTGAACAGGAAACTAATGTCACCATTCTTCCATCCATCTGTCTCTCTTTCTCTCCCGCCTTTTTTTTTTTTTTTTTTTTGGAAAGCACTTGTGGATGAACCCGGCTCTGACGAATGCAGTGCTGTAGGTACAGGAGAGAGAAGGCCATATTAACTGCTGTCAGAATTGAGCTGTCCTAGCTGTAATGACTCACGCCGGTGGGGTGGCCATAAACCAGCGGTGCATTCTGCTGCTACAATAGCTCAGGCTGAAGCTCGGCCGACGCCAGCTTTCCAGTCCGAATCCAGCCTGCACTCTGTGTCATATAATGGTTCTGCAAGTATCCAGGGAGCTCGGCAGCCAACCACGTCCTAGTGCGGCTATGAGGGCCCCGGCAAATCCATCCATTGTTCCTTCCCTTCTGCCTCCCTCCAAACTCAGACTACACGCGCGGTGCAGATGGCGTTATTTGTCCAGATCCTCACCCGGCTAATGGACTAAAGCCCAAGTGGGTCATTTGCGCTGAGAAATATCAAGCCTTTCATCCACTCAATCCTCGCTCACAGCCTACAGTGTCACCTTTTGCATTGCAATGTCAACAGCCTGCCACAGGCATTTTGGCACAAGGACACGATAGGTCTTGAATTAATGTAGTGTGCTAGAATTTGTGAGGCATAACTGAGATTTGATGGCAACTAGCAACTAGAGTGGAACCACACCTTCTCATTGGAGCCTCGCCATGATGGTTTTTTCATCAACATGTTTCAGTAAATATGATGTTGTGGTGCTCGTTTTGACTGCTCCTTTTAAAGATTAGTATTTTGTTCGTCCTATTAACTGCTGCCTCACTTCCTTACGTGGCTCTGAGCTTAACCTCATTTATCTAGGAACAACAAGTGGAGATGTATCTCACGAAATCTCATGAAAATTGTTCTTTAAGCTTGTACATACCAAAGTTTCTTGTCTATTTATTAATCTCAACATTTCTTAATCAGTAACTACTAGAGGTGGGAACAAATAACTAAGCTGCAAATATACAAATAAACCTCGAGACAAATATGTCATGTCCTAAGTCAGTACAGGCAAGTCTCAGTGCCTAAGTCCCAAGTCCTAATCTTTGAGTCCTAAACAAGGCAGTAAGTATAAGTACATACCGCACATTTTATTTCAGTTATTTAATCTATCTATCTATCTATCTATCTATCTATCTATCTATCTATCTATCTATCTATCTATCTATCTATCTATCTATCTATCTATCTATCCTGTCTTTAGCAAATTTAAATCCAATTTGTGGAAAGATGTCTGACTGCAGACAATTTTGTTCATGTGATAGATTCTGCTTCCTGTCAACAATGTGGTGGTACTGATGCTTCACTTGTTTCTTGTTTATGCAGGCAAACTTAAATTCTAACACTCTTGATGATGTGAATCTGTTCACATGAACAGCAACTAGTTGCATGAAGTCCCATCTACAGTCAGACATCTCTCGCAGTCATATGGCTCAAGTTTGAGTCAAAGCTGAGTTCTCAAATTTGTTGAGTCCAGCCTCAAGATGTGAAATCCATAACTGAGTCGAGTCCACCTCGGGTAACTATGACATATTATTTGTTAAGTGCTTTGAAGTACTTTAAAAAACTCTGTGTAAGAGAGGCACAAGGTTTCTTTTATCGTTGGATGTACTGAGATATTTTTTCTCTGAAAGGTGGCTTGCAAGACAAACAACACAGAAATCTCACCTATTAAATAAATGCAGCAACAGCACAAAGACCTCAGATAGAACATTTAATTCATAGAGTATTCCAAGAAATAAACTTTGGGAAATTGTATTTTTATACTATGAAGCTAGTTATATGTAAGTTCAAAGAGTTAGGAATTAAAGTATGGGCCAACATGCCGGTCAATAGAGTTTATGGGGTTAATCCCTTCAGGCCACCCAACAAAGATAGTGAGGCCAATTATGCACACTTTGTCTCCCGTCCACTGGTGGCTGTGATATTGTCAGTATTTGAACTTTTGATGAACTCCCAATGACGGGGCCAGTACCTAGACGGTCCCACCACTCAGGAGCTCCCCAACTGTGTTACAAGAGTAAGAACTGGAAACCTGGACCTGCTGGCAGGCCCTGGTCCTTTAAGGGGTTAAAGAAACATCCAATAAAAATGCTTTAGGGAAGCACAAGTGCTTCTTCTAAAGCATTGCTCAGAGGAACCTTTTTAGCGCCGTTATTCTACAGGGAATGTATAGTGGCTATTAGATGGTCTCCTGATCAAACCTAGAAAATGCTCAGAGCTTTTAGAACCATTACGTCTTATTGTCAACACACGATGACTCATACTATCGAAGACTCCTTTGGCATACAACGATTTTACAGTAACTAAAATTATCACCAGAATGTGAGTGTATGACAAAAATATGTATAGTTGTTGTATAGATGCATAGTGTTGCAGAGGCTTCTACTGCTACTGAGGTTAGCATTCTAACCAGCTAGCCCTGTCATGTCTTGTAGTACTATTGTAAGGTTGAGTTGAATCAGCCTAATATGAGAGGATGAAGGAGTATCGCTGCTGCCCCGGCAACATATTTTAACCTCTTGTCAATCATGTTAAAGGTCCCGCTTAAGAACAGGTAGCTTCTGGCAAACACACAAGAAGTAATATAAATAGAAGCAAGACAAGAATTAATGTTGGCGATGCTTTCTACTACTGTGGATTGTCTTGGAGAATAAATGGATGAAGTTTAAAGCTGAACGTTTCCTCCAGACTGGTAAGGAGTGAAGAGGGAGGAGGAGGGACTGTGCATTCCCTTGTTTCTTACAACAGGGGTGGATATCGCAACATTCTGATGGTAAGTTGCGCCCTATTCATTTGGTGTATGAATTTGACAGCTTGCACCATCCTACAAATTGCTCCTTTAAGGTTGACACGGACACCTGATTGATAGGTGATCGAGTGTCTAGATGAAGGGAGCAGCCTAGGTTCATTTGCAGCTCAATACTAACTTCAAGTACTTCAAAGCCAGACGTGTACTGACACTGATATCTTTAATTTACCAAAGCGAAAGCGAGTGTTAGACAAAACACTGTAAAAAAACCTGCAGCACTCTGCTCTTTATGAAAGCCCTTGGCTGTCTCTGGACTAAATAACTAGCATTAGTCAGTGGAACGTCCAATATTAATCATCCCTGCTCACTCACTCCGATCATTCTGTTTTTTCCATGAGCGTAAGCCGATGCTGTAATTTAATACAGTTGCAGAGAAACATCTCGGAAAAGTTGCTGGCGAAACCCGAGCCCCTCCCGAGACTCGTCGGATAAAAAATGGTTCAGGCCCTGAGTGCACGCCAACAGAGCTGTCTCTATGGCAACCAGACTCTTTCTTCCCCCCTCACCCTCCACACATCCAACTGTTTACTGTCAGTGTAATTGGTTCAGTATATCAGCAGTGGATTACTGTATTATACGCTCCTCTATATGCTAAGAGAAAATACGCCCTGATTGAATGCTGTCTGAGCATACTCTGTTTTCATCATGTGCTTCACCAATTGATTTTCTACAAATCATATCGGGAGCTAGCATGATTGGTGCCAGAGCCGATACACAGTTGCACACAGCGCGTCAATTTCCAAGGCACAGCTTGTATCTAAATGAATAGATTTCCGTCATACTTTCCATCTGTGAAGACCGACCTCGTATCAGAACAACCCAAATACCTCCCTAAGTAGGTCTTCGCGGGCTTGACTTGTGCGTTTGCAAATCTATTCTGATTATTTTCATCAGTCTTGCTTTAAGACATGTCTTTTCTACTTCCAGTCAGTGCCCACATCGCAGGCAGTGAAGCATTAACGGGACGGGGCTCTTCCAGTTCTTTAACTCCCTCAAATTTCTGATTCATTCACGCCTGGGGCAAAGACAGAGAGGAGCCGTTTCCTTTAAAAGTGGGCCAAAAGCATGGGGCCAACGTGACGCTCCTTTCCAACTGGAGCCCTTTCTGAGAGAAAGAGAAGGGGGATTACTAACATAATACTTCACCCTGCGTGTTCTCTGCAGCCAGGACCCTCCCAGGGGTCTGCTTGAGCCCTCACAAAAGCATTGATCCCTCCTTATTGATCGGCTTTATGTACCACTTTTTCTTCCTCTTCTCTCGTCCATCATGCTGTGTGCTTTGCCACTGGCCCGTCTGCATAGCGTGGCATGTCGGGACTGCAGATGTGTTTGGATAAGAGTCAGCGTGAAGCTCACAGCAGGCCACGGTTTGGTCCATTTGATGTGGACGTGTTCGTTTCTTCTCGCCGTCTGCAGTGGAAGGTTAGTAACCACTTAGTCTCGTAAGCCTAAGACTTCAGGGGTTCGATGGGTTTTGGAAATTGACGTGGGCAGGAGTCACCTAGTTTGACAGGAAAGGGCCGTTTGCCCTCTCGCAAAACAACATGTTGTGCAGGTCTGTGGTTTCCTACCTTGGTCCTGGGGGACCCCCAGCTCTGCACAGTTTTGTGTTTCCCTTCCAGAATACAACCACTTCTAGTCAGGAAGGGCTCGGTAATTAGCGGATTAGCTGGATCAGTTGAGAGCACGGCAAACGCTAATAAATCCATGGCAAGCAGGTCCTCCAGGACCAGGGTTGGGAACCACTGGTGTAGGTGATTGTCCGGTTCTGCTACACAAACAGACATGAGACAAACACATTGCATACAATGCAAATGCATACAATTTCCAAAGAAATTTTAAAGATACTTCAAACACATTTTATAAAACAGAACAGTCCTTCTCCTAAAATCTGATTAGCTGAAATGATATACCACACCTACGACCGCCTCACAGCTAAACTCTGTATTATTGAACCATGTCCCAAAACATCTTTTCACTGTTAATGTAATAATTGTTAACTGTATTGCTGCTTGCACCACAGATTGTACTTAGAACCCTGTCCCATTTAAACTGACAGGCTAATTAACTTTTTTTTTTTTTTTTACTAAAACTACATTGTCCAGCTAGCTAAGGGATAGTGAGCATGTTAAGCAACACCATTATTACCAATGGCAGGCTGGAATAAAAGTAGTTACAATAAGTTCACTTAAATGGCCAGAAGTAGCATCAAACCCAGGTTGAGTCCCAAACGCCTCCAAACTCATTAGACAGTGCGCTTTGAAAGCTTTGAAATTCTAGCTTCTACAGGGAGACAGTGCACTATTGCGTATGGATGTGACTAAATTCCAAATGACTATTTTTAGCTATACTAGGTGCTGTTGTGGTGCATAAGCTAGCATGAGCATTCCTACATAGAGCACTATGTAGGGAGTAGGGAGCTGTTTGAGATTCAGCCACCATGTGGGAAGAGGAGCGTCCCTGGATTAGTGCTATATAAGACTTGTGGTGGTAATTTGGTGATCTATAAGTACTTATAAACACTTATTAAACAATGCTGTTTGATCATATATTAATTACTGTTTGACCAGAACTTCATGACTGCCAGTTAGAGCAATGGGCAATTGAACGTTCCTCCCCTCAACATTCGTCTGGAATGAGTCTATGCTTCTTGGTGGAAAACTTGGAAAACTGATATGCCACTTCAGTTTGGGTGCTGCGATTTTGTCATGGAGGAAAATGTTTTTATGTTTTCAGTATCACGGCAGAGCAGAGCCTCCTATTGCTAATCGCTTTAGTAGCCCATCCTATTAGATCACAATTACCCCAACCAACACAGCTGGACTAGTTCTGTCCACACAATAGCAGCGACTGAAGGAACAGTAGCTTTTTAAACAGGGAGTGATTCGCCTCCTGAGAGCCTCTTCTCGTGGCCACACCGCCTGAGCATGTGACGACAACACGAGCGCAATACATGTCATACAGTCTGCATACCTCTGTGAGGAGAGTCTGAGATTGGAAACCGCTGTACTCGATCATTCATTTTGTCTGACAGAAATTGGTTGTATTGCATCAAAGTACAGCTGCTTTTATAAATCTCTCACCCGGTGCTTTTTATGTTCGAGTTAGGAACAGAGGTGCAAAGGGCAGTTAAACATGAATGGGTTCTGCTGTGTCATTTGGCTAAGTCAAATGTGCTAGATCGATACGGTGACAGGCTCACTGCCCTTTATGAACCTCCAGTCATTTATTTCTTCTCCCTGTCACTGGTCACTAATTACACTTCAGACTTTATAGAGTGCTATGCAGCCACAGTGTGGATGACTATGCACACCTTCTCTTTTGATCATACACTCCTGATCCCCACTCTTTGATCTTGATCTACACTTAAAAAAAGGGTTCTTTAAAGGGTTCTTCAGTACGAGCAAGGGTTATATGCACCAAACTGGCTCATAATGTAGTCATACATTTAATAAAAACTCGTTCAATAAAATTAAGAATTCCGGATTCAGATCTCAGGTATTTGCAATGATGATGTTATGATCTGATCTGAAGGCATTAATTGAGAAATTAATAAGCTAAATATATACTAAATAAATATCAACATTTATTGGGTACTTTCTATTGGGAAGTGATCCTAAATGTACATTTGTTAAAATATCAACTTCTTCTTCAAACTGTCTTTTATATGCACCTGTTGTATTTATCATATAGAGAAGAACATTAAATACAGCATTACTGAATCAAAAAGAGATTTTGTCTGTAAGCAGAGCCTATTAACTACACCCCTGCATTTTAGAGCAGCAAGTGAGACTGTTGTTGAAGTAAAAGTCTGAAAATCTTTAAACATTAAAGGTTTTAAGATTAGATTACAATTTACAACCTTATTATATTAGCTTTTACTATTATATTTAAAACTATAAAAAAATGACAGAATGTGAAGAAATAGCAGGTTTCATGTCTATATAGTGTTCACTTCCATGGCTACAGGTGTATAAAATCAAGCACCTAGACATGCAGACTGCTTCTACACACATTAGTGAAAGAATGGGTCACTCTCAGGAGCTCAGTCGACTGGCGGTGGTATTATAACAAAGATGAAGTGATTAGGAATGACAGCAACTCAGCCCCAAAATGGTAGCCACATAAAATGACACATAAAATGACAACTTTCTGCAGAGTCAATCACTATGGACCTTCAAACTTTATGTGGCATTCAGATCAGCTCAAGAACAGAGCATAGAGAGCTTCATAGAATGGGTTTTCTTGGCCAAGCAGCTGCAACCAAGGCTTTACATCACCAAGCGCAATGCAAAGTGTCGGATGCAGTGGTGTAAAGCACACCACCACTGGACTCTAGAGCAGTGGAGACGTGTTCTCAGGTGTAACCAATCATGCTTCTCTGTCTGGCAATCCAGTGGATGAGCCTGTGTTTGGCGGTTGCCAGGAGAACAGTACTTGTCTGACTGCATTGCGCCAAGTGTAAAGTTTGGTGTGATGGATTATGGTTGTGTGGTTGTTTTTCAGAAGTTGAGCTCGGCCCCTTGGTTTTAGAGAAAAGAGCTCTTAACGATTCAGCATACCAAGAGAACGATGGATTATGGATTAAGAATGGGATGAATTCATATGCATGTGAAGGCAGACGAGCGAATAGCAAACTTAGGCAATATAGTGTATCTAACTAGATAACCCCGGGCCGTCCTGTCTCACAATACCACTTTGTACCTGTAGTGGCGATAGAGAGTCCCTGTAGCATCAAGTCTGCCATCAGAACAACATGAAAGGATGAAGAAGTAGCGCTGCTCCCCTGAGGGCATATTCTAACCTCTTGTCACTCATGTTAAAGGTGCTACTTCTGGTCAGATAAATTAAGGACAAGTAGCGAATGAAATAATAGTAAATGCAACAATGGCTAAAGCTTTTTGCAAGTGCATGCTGTTGCTCGCAACTGGCAACAAACCACATTCAGCAGCAAACAAAACAAATTATATAAAAAGTGGCAAAACAAGAGTTAACATTGGTGCTGCTTTTCACCTTTGGAGACAGTCTAGTTATATGTTACCCCCATTTGTTTGGAGTACAGGAAGAATTAACATGTGGACTTGACAGCCTGTATTATCTTACAAATGGTTCCTTTAAGAATTGTCACTGCCGAAACACACAGTTTCTGCAATGTACTGAGAGGCAAATTCAGGATGAGCTGAAATTGTCACCACTGAAATATCCACTACTGAAACATTTTGCTATGATTGTGTCAAAATGGAAAGTCCAATAATTTATTTTGATTTGGTAGACATAATGTATGCAGTAGATCACTCAAAGAAAAGGATTTTAGTCTAAAAAGTCTATAAAAAGTCCAAAAGAGGGCTTTGAATCATTTCAGTACAACAGTCCACATACACAACCATTATTTTTCCAGTTCAGTGAACTGCTCCTTATATATGCGATATTAATTATGCTACTGTTGCCTTATTAAAGTTGATGATTAGTTATTATATTGTATACTCCCTCCATTCTTACTATTACCATGATAGAAAACATGTTTTTTGTAGTTCTTCAATGAGCAAAGCCCACTGACAAGTCCAAAATTGTACTACACACATCTGTTACAAAGTATTGTAGCCCATGAATTTACTGAAGTCTTAGCATTTAAGAAGTCTGGGATTTTTAAAGGGGTCCTGTAAAAAAAGTACTAAAATAAGTACTAAACAGGGTCAAACGCATGTTTTGGACAATACAAAACCTGTGTTGCTAGAAGTGTGTATTTTAAGGAGGCTTTATTACTCCTTAGAATGCAACAACACCTTTAAATGTAGTTGAACAGAGCTCATCCTCTCTGTGGCTGCTGCCGTAGTTGCATTTTCAGGTTTGCACACAGATTAACATGCGCTGAACACGCCTTTGCCCACACCTCCCCAAGCAGTTTGTCTATTTGTCCAAGTCACCATTTTGTCAACTTCAGTAAAGAGGAGTAGGCTGCTTAACGTTTCAGCACAGCTTGAACACGGACACTGGTCATTAGTGAGCTCGTGTGCCATGAATCACTAACTGCTAGACAGACCACAGAGTGGACAGACAGGCAGAATCAATGAGAGGTGCATCTGCTGTGCCATCCCATTTGTAGAGCCCTGTGGTGGAATTAATATAATTGACCTTTGGCTGAAAACTGAGAATATACTATAGTGCCAAGAAGCTTCAGAGCCACACATCATTAGAGTAGAGTGGTAATGTCACAAAGCCTTGTTGGTCTCAACAGCATCAGGGTATATAAGCTCTTAAATACAAATGACGCAGGCTGTTTAATGGTCAGAGATGGAAGCAGCTTTGCCTTGTACTGTTATTATTATTCAACAATAATTATTAAACAATGCAAACTGACTGAATGGGCCTCTAGTGGCCATTCAGTATGTGGAACAGGATTTCAATTAATATATTAAATAAAACATTTTCCCTCTGTTATCAGATTAGAGAGGACACTGTTGGCTCACTGTGTTAAGCTGCTAGCGAGCAACATGGGGTGAAAATAAAGTGGTGAATCCATCCTAATGTGAAAACTGTTGATTCAGACAAAATAAACAAAAAGTACAGCGTTCTCAAATAAAAATGCCACAATAAACATTTATTTTGTGTATAGGTGAAAATGTGCTCATGAAACATTTTAAGACTATTATAAACCAAACTTTTCATTTAACCTGTCGGCTCCTTTTCGTCCACCATGTTTACTGTTGAGAGGCTGTTTATAGAGAG
Source organism: Megaleporinus macrocephalus (assembly GCA_021613375.1). Classification (NCBI taxonomy): domain Eukaryota; kingdom Metazoa; phylum Chordata; class Actinopteri; order Characiformes; family Anostomidae; genus Megaleporinus; species Megaleporinus macrocephalus. Next base: position 24,097,080 of record CM038712.1, read on the forward strand.
CAACCAGTCATGAAACCAGGTGCCAGCAGCCACTAGCATTCGGCCCACCCACCACCGCTAAACTGTCAAAACCACCTCCTGTGAAAGTTTGAGCGCAAATTTTTCTCTTGAGCGCAAAAACCAGCCAATAGTATTGCAGTAAAATATCAAATCGATGGAATACAGTCAGTTTAAACACCATATTATGAAAAAATGTAGTTCTCCTCCTAGTGCTTGCGAGTTTCCCATATGCCCTCACGAGTGGGAGTTTTACATGCGCAGGATGTTACAACTGATATTTATACTTTTCACCCTTGTTTTAACACTGAAGTGGCGGCATGCTCCAGCTCCAACCGAATTATCCTGCTTTGCAAAATAACCTAAGCAAACATCTGGATTTTAAAGACGCACTGATCTAGTCTAGTCTGATCTAGAGAAAACTCTTTTATATGCCTGCTGGTTTTCAAAATCAAACCACATTTCTGTTAAAATTGATTCCAATTTATCCCAAAATTATTAAAGACACATCCGCCAAAACAGATTGAAAATACATTGTACAGCTACTTTGTTTGAATAGGTTTCAATATATAATATTCAATTTAGGTCAGCAAATTTCTCTGAATCAATAAAAAATCATTAAATGACTGATATATAGTTCAATATATTAATAGTTGGCAGTAAAAGCAGCAGATTTGTTCTGTATTGTTACCTTACTCAGTACAACTACATCCAAACAAAAGTTTGCACCGGATTCAATATTGCAGGCCTTTAATTTAGGTCAGCAAATTTGTATAAATCAATAAAAATGACAGAATAACTAATATACATATAACTAATGTACAAACAAGTGCTGTGGTTCAATATTCCGGACCAGAGACAGAAGGAGCAGATTTCTCAGTGTAGTGCAACCACCACATTAGCTTAGTTTGCAAATATTCAATACCACAAGCCTATAAGCCAGCAAATGTGTATAACAAATATCTGGATAATTAATGTACAACAAGTGTTGGTTCAACATTGGAATTTATTTGCACTGTGTTCTGGTTACTACTCTGCTACATCCTGAAGTTTGCACAGGTTTTAATACCCCCGGCCCACAAATATGTATGAACCTAAAAAGTAACTGAATAACTGATGTGTAGCATGTACTGTAGTTCAGTGATCATGATAAGAGACAGAAGAAGTTACTAACTACAGTTACGTCCAAACTAAAGTATATATAGGATTAAAATCCAGTCATTTAATTTAGCTCAGCAAATTTGTCTGAACAAGTGCTCTAGTTCAGTATTTATGACCGGTGACATAATATGTTGATTTGTATAGTATTGTGGCCACTATACCCACGACAGTTGCATCCACACTAAAGTTTGCCTACTATTCAACACCGCAGGCCTTTCACCAAATTTGTACGAATCAATGAAAATGTCTGATGCACAGTAGGTGTTGTCTTTACACTATATTTACTGAATCTATGTCATCAATATTCATGATCAGAGAGAGAAGAAGCAGATTTATATTGGACCGCTGTCACTACAGTTACATCCAAGCTAAGTTTGCATAGTGGTTAATACAGCAGATCTTCAATTTAGGTCACCAAATTTGTATGAATCAATAAAAATATCTGGTAGTTGTAGTTCAATATTCCTGGCCAGAGACCAGAGACAAGTAGTGTAATCACTACATTTGCTACAGTAATGGCCAAACTAAAGTTTATATAGTTTATAAGCATATATTCAGGATCACAAGTTTTAAGCCAGCAAATGTATGTGTATCAGTACAAATATCTGTATAATTAATGTACAACAAGTGTTGGATCAACAGCATTGGAATTTATATGTACTGTATTCTGGTCACTACTCTCGTTACTGCTACATTCTTAAGTTTACACAGGTTTTAATTCCCAGGCCTGTAATTTAGGTCAATGCGATGCACAGTAAGTGTTGGCATTAGACTATTTACTGAAGCTATATATCCATCAATATGCATGACCGGAGACAGAAGAAGCTGATTTATATTGCACCCCAGTCACGACAGTTACATCCAAACTAAGTTTGCACAGTGGTTAATACCGCAGATCTTCAATTTAGGTCACCAAATTTGTATGAATCAATAAAAATATCTGATGTACAGCGAGTGTCGGCTCAACAGCATTAGACTTTATTTACTGAGTCTCTAACTGCAAATGATATATAACCTTCAATATTCATGATCGGAGACAGAAGAAGCAGATTTGTTTTGCACCGCGGTCACTGCGCTCGCTACAGTTGCTTCCAAACTGAAGTTTGCACCGCGTTCAATACCGCAAGCCTTTAATTTAGGTCAGCAAATTTGTATGAATAAATAAAAATAACCGAATTAAATCTCTGGGAGTGGTGGCTTATGGTTTGTGTCTGGGAGTACAGTCTGTATGTGCAGACCTATTTCTGCCCACAGAGTAAACACAGTGTCTGGGAATAGTAATGTGCTCACCAGACAAAAAAGACAGGAAGACGCAACAATCCTATTCCCAATATACTTCCTTCAAACCTTCTTTTGGAGGAGAAACAAGTCAAGAAAGTTTACTTGTGTCTACGAGACCGCACTGGTAAACAGTGCAGCGAGTGAATGACTGAACGCTCCGCATGAATGAGTGCACTGTGTGAAATAATGAATGAGCCGTAGGAAGCTGATGAATACAGACCTTTACCTTTAGTTAACAGCCGCCTCTCCTCCCTGTCCAAACACACCAAGAGTCGGTAACGTTTAAAAAAAACCACACACACACATCTTAACCAGCCCGTTTTCTGCTCCTGTAATGATGTATCAAGGCTTGAAAAAGAGAGCAGCACCTTTTAATGCGCTCGGAGCATAAAAACGGGTGTTAAGAGGCACTTTAGAGGCTGCCAGTGCTATTTACCCAGGCTAATTGAGCCAAACCCCCTGTAATACTGTAATATGGATTTCAACAGGTCGTGCTCTGTTTGCACATATAATTAGAGTTCTCTGAGTGCGCTCTCAGCCGCTGAAGAAATGACAAAGAGGAAAAGGGGAAGCAGTATGGAGGGGGTGCGCTGGGGGGGGGGATGGTGGGGGGGTGGGGTGTAAGCTTTGGTGTATTCAGAGCTGCTAACTGTCTGGGTGCTATCGGGCCCAGGTGCAGGCTGACACACGGCACTTTAACCGCTTCAGATTAGCGAGTGGCAGTAAAGGACACAGTGTACTCGCTCTCTATACATAACCATATTATAAAGAGGGTTTGCGGTGCCACCTCATTAAAGTGACTTCAAAGAGTAATTGCCTCATTAATGTAACTTCAAAGACTAATCAGCGGTAAATTCCTTTTTTTTACTGATGATACATGCGCCATTTTTCCACACGCACACACCAGACGAATTAATTAATCAACTAGATGGTAAGATCATCCTCGTCAAAATCCATAATTACCAACTCATCGCTACATGCTACCCCTTGAACCACTTTACACAGCAGTGATACCGGCGTATCAAGCTCATGTTCTCAATGAAGTCCTGCAGTTCTCTGAACTTTGGCAATGAATATATAAACTGCCATTCAAAAGCTCCACCCAGGCTACGCCCACTCATGATCATAAACACTCCTCGCTGGTAGGTCTTGCCGATATTTCTGTGGACTCTGGGAAATGTTCTCTCCTACCTTTTGGTTTCATGGCTGTCTTCTGGTGTTTTGATCTTTGGCTCTATGTCTAGTGGTACTATTTACTATGGCTTTGTGTGAACCTGCCAGCTTGTTTTTGACCCCTGCCTTCTGTGAAGACATACTATTCTCTGGATGAATTCCTTCACCAAGAAGCTCCATTTGGTGTCAGATTGGGATAGCACGCCCAGCAGCCTATTGAGGAATGGCGCTTCAAAAAACTCATGGGCGGAGAGCGAAAAAGAAGAAAGAGCGTAGCCCAGCATCATAGCCTGACTGAAGAAGCGAGAAAAGAAGCAGAAGTAAGGACGACCGAATGATGGTCTATCTATACATGAACCATGTATAGATTCATGTATACTGTTAAATGAATCATGTATACTGTTAAAGCTCAGACTGTGATGTTTACAGATTTCAGTCAGCATTCAAACAGTCATATCAATACATATACATATTCATATTCATCAGATACAACAACTAATATTTGTCCTTTTTATTAATGTGTTCTGTTTATTAATATATTGTAAAGTGTATTAATGTATTACTGTATTAATATAGTATATTACACAGACTTCCTTGGAATGAAGAGCAGGTTTTGTCTACATAATAATTTAACAGTTTTCTTTTACAGACTATTGTTACAAGCACATTAAGACCAAGTTTACATTTGTTCTATGCCTCTTGAGCATCATGATTATATCAGGACAGGAATTATCTACATATAAATGCAGGTGTAAAAGCACCCAAGATGCACTTACACTGTGCAAACAAATTGCTCAACCCATTTTAGGAGGTGGCCTGAGACGCATTTCAACTACTTGTTATACCAAAGTAAAAGCTTCCATGTCTCTAAGCTACATTAACAGCAAAAAACTCTTCCTAATGCCGCTGCAGCACCTGCCCTTGCTGTTCTGTGTATGGAGAAAGATCAGGGACATTGCAGTAGTTCCATTCCAGTGGCCTACATCGACCTGAGTGTCAAGCCGTTTAGTTTAAATGTAGTGGCAGTCGGTTATTTACCATCTCTCATCATTGCTCATTATTCTTGTTACAGTGCATTAGGTACAGCGAGTGGTGTCAAAATTATAAACGTGGCAATACATTATTAATGACAATACATTTTGTTGAACACTGTTACCACATCTCTGGTGAATTGATCAATTTATTAATCACTGAAGGATGTTGAGGCTTGCTGATGTTGATCAGGAATACCAGTAACATTAGCTCTCGGCAGACTATGCTGGACAGTACTCATAATAGAATAATGGATACTACTGAAGTCTGTGGAAGAACAGTAAGATTATGTATATCAACACCTAAAGTCAAAACTAGATCTAATGTGTGATTACAGGAATGTGTAGGCCCTATTACATTCTGAGTGAGACCTATAGAGTCTAAGATAGATGAAAAAGCCTTTTTTAATGGATCTGCTGAGTTTTCAAAGTGAATATTAAAATCTCCTGCGATTATTAGTTTCTCAGCGCTCACTGCTAGATCTGCAACAAAGTCACTAAATTCTTTTAAGAACTCAGAATAAGGTCCTGGTGGTCTATAAATGCTGACTAGGGTGAGTACACTTCTATTAGTGGTCGGATTGGTGATGTTTATGAGAAGAATTTCAAAAGAATTGAAAGTGAGATTGTGTTTCTGACTTATGTCTAATGAATTTTTATGAATGACACATATACCCCCTCCTTTACCGGACAGTCTGAGGGTGTGTACATACTTATAGCCTATGGGGGTGGCTTCATTTAATGCCAAATATTCCTCAGGTTTAATCCATGTTTCTACGAGACATAACACATCAATTTTATGGTAGGTTATTGTATCATTTACAATGACAGCCTTAGAGTTCAGTGATCTTATATTAAATAAACCAAACCTTAATTCAGAAACACTGCAGCTAGACACTGGATCTAATATTCTTATATTAACTAAGTTATTTAAACAAACTGATTGAGATTTTCTAAGTTTGTGTTTAATTCGGGGCAGTGAAACAGTCTCAATATAGTTGTACCTAGGTGACGTCTCAAGGCAGCAAGCAGACGGTCGGTTTAGCCTGTTTGTCTGCTGCCTGGTCTCGGCTCTGGACAGTCAGCAACTACCTCCGCTGCTCTGCCGACTAACTAAGAGGCTATGGGCTATGCTGCACGATAGCAGAGCGGCACCCTCCCGCATGGGGTGGACACCGTCCCGCCCTACGAGACCAGACTTCCCCTCAAAGTTGGACCAATTGTCTATGAAGCCCACATGTTTTTCTGCACACCACTTGGACATCCAGCAGTGTAGCGCCCAAAGCCTGCTGTAAGCTTCAGCACCCTGCCGTCTGTGAATAGGGCCAGAGCATATTACGGCATCGGACATCTTCTGATAATTATTAAATTATCAGAAGTAATAAATACATTCTGATCAATCAACCTCCCCCCGCCAGACTGTTTTTTTTGGTGGGAACTGTCAAATTTAAGGAAATAAGACAAACACAATTAGTCACAATTGAGCACACAAAATAATGTAAATAATAATCATAACTGGATATTTTAATTGCACAACAGCTCTTAATTTGCATAATTTAGAATGCTAAAAGTTCTCAATTAAGCAAACACGGATTGTTCCTATCTGGGGCTACAGCAGAGAATAGAACAGAAAAAGGTTAGTAACAGCACAGGCTGTCACGTTATGAGCTGATTTGCATGCAGCAATCAAATTTCAACTCGAGTAACCAGACCCACATTTGACTACCGGTGTAAATACACAGGGCTCAGAGGAACCCCTCTGGCCCAAAGGTAGTTCAAACACCTGAAAGTTTTGAATGCTGAGTGTCTGAAGTGCACAGGAAGGGAGTGGGCTGTGGCATTATCCCCACAGTAGCACAAATATTGTCCCAAATATAGTCGCTGCCCAATAAAGTAATAATAAAGTCTCCAAAATGGCAACTTTTACAGGAGTAAGTACATTAAAAGGAGTACTTTTAATGTAAGTCAACGGAACCAGATTTATTTCCAAGTGATTTCGGAGCATTTCTATTGGTCCATTTGTCATGAAATTATCCTACAATGTAAACAGCAGCTGCTGCACTCAAATGATGTCAAAGATTAAAAATCATTAAAAATGAAGATGCATGTTTTTCTTTGTTTGTATCCAAATAAAACTGATCCGTCTTTAATATAATAATAAGTTGTTGCAGATTGAAAAAGAAAGCATGGTAAAGGATAGGTAGGTGCCCCCAAACTTTGCATTTGTAGTCTATATATGTAGCCTCAACATGTTATCTGCTAGGATATTAACAATGAATCTCTTAAATCCACAGAAAGGATGAATGCTTAGATTCGGTCTTTGTTTGCATGAGGTTACATGCGGGGACGCCGTTTCATCTATCTGCCTGCATCTGTATAAATCAACTGTGATTCCACTGGAATCCTTTCCATTATGTCTGGGCTCTTGTGTGGCTAAACTCAGCTTACGGCTGAAAGAAGGAGAAAAGTATCTATAAATCATGTTTAATAAGCTCCCCATAGGAAGATCAATATGCTCATAGCACCCCAGAACTCGCCTTCACTGTTGGCATTCGTCAGTGACAGGCGCTCTCTGAGTAACGCTTGCTCAGAGGGGAGATTTTCACAAAACTGCACTTGATTCTGCCGTAGATGGCAGCAAAGCGAACGGGGGGGGAGTGCAAGTTCCTATTTGGCGGCTCTTTGTATTTGAGTCTTGATCTAAAATCTGCTCTCCTGTGTTTCACTTCTGTAGTTCAAGCTGATTGATCACTAATATTTGGGTAAAGAGTGTATTTTGAAGATCAGACACGAGAACACTTTGCGCAGATATTTATATGCTATGCTTGAAACTATTACATTGCTTGATAGGGTATCTGGACTGGTAGGCCTTTTTATTAGAAACACCTATAATGTAGGTGCAATTTGTAAATATATAGTTACTGGCTGTAGCCCATTTCTGGCTAAACCATTTATCAGCCCCTGGTTACCTTGTTAATCAATGGCAACGGACCACCAGAGGACCACCGCTGACCAGATATGATATGGGGGTGAATCAATCTCAGTACAGAAGTATTATAAATGTAGTAGTTGCATGGTGAGCATGTAGCATTACAACGTAACACACTGTGTCACACTGCACTGAGAGACTCCTAGTAGGTTGTCACACGTACACTGTGAAAACTTTTACTGTAAATTAACAGTAAAATACTGGCAGCAGAGACGCCAGTATTTTACTGTTAATTTACAGTGTTTCTACTGTCATTTATTTTAACTGTATTGTACTGTAAATATAAGTACAGTATATGACAATAAAATAACTGCGTATTTATGGTACTAACCAACTAGCCAGCCAGCTAGCTAGCTTACTAGCTAACACCATTCAAGCTACAGATTCTTTGCTTAATTTAGTCACTAAATGAAACAGACCTAATTAACAACATCTTATATCTTAAAAGTTTAATAACTATATTGACAAAACCATAATGCTGCAAACATTAGGAGACGCGTCATTAACAGCTACCTTTTTTCTGAGGTTCACAGGGACCGCCGCAGCTGCAGTCCAAACATGTCATTTATACATGCACCAGCTCGCGTCTCCTCGTTTAAAAACAATTTAAATTATCTTTCTTTATTTTACAAATGAACACAATACAAGTCGCCCAGCACTTCCTGCACTGACTGAATGAGCTGAAAGAGTCTTAACTCAGCTGAAGGCCAATAGGCTGGCCCCTCCCACTGCATATATTTTGTTGCTTAAATGAGTAAAAGCAGTTTGGACAGTTTAATAAAAAAGGGTTACCATTAAAAAGAAACATTAGTCTGCAATCACCAGTACAATTGAGATGAATAGTGACTGGACTGTAAAGGGATGATGGTGCATACATCAGAAAATACTGTATTATGCTGATAAATTACAGTTATTTGCTGTTATTGGGCAATTGATTGCATTACTGTTAATTTACATACACGGTGTGATTTTTTTAACAGTATTTTACAATTATTATGAAAAACAGTAAGATACTGTTGTATATCAACAGTAAATTTACAGCAATTACAGTGTATCTGGAGCCATGCTGACTGCAGTGCATCCCACAGCTGCCGGAGGGCGCGTGAGGGAGGATCCATAGAGTCAACACCACGATTGAGATTCCATAAATACTCAACTGGGTTCAAGTCAGGGGAATTAGGGGTCCAGGGTAGCTCTTCCAACCAATGTTGGACATTTCTAGCCGTGTGACGTGGTGCATAGTCTTTCTGGAAGATCCCATCCCCACCCCAAGGAAGACAATCATGGACATAACACAGAGCTGGAACTGACCGAAAATGTCCAGCCAATAGTGGTCCTGTGGTTAGCAACTGGCTACTGATGAAGATGTAAACGATAAAATAAAGCACAAGATATAAAACCCATAGTCATTACCTATACCAACACATAGGTGTGTGCTTAATCAAGTGGGCAAGGAAGGTCAGATGTATGTTATGCCAGATATGAAATATAGGGGCTCTTGACAAATTTCTAATGAATTAATCAATCAGAATTTTGGGAGGGTGCCTGACAATGTACTTAAACATAGGGTCACATGAAAATATACTGATACTTACTATGCTGTTCATTTGGGTAAATTATGCTGTTCATTCTGTACTAACTAGACATGCAGCACTGGTCTGTCTCAAGGTGGTGCTGTGGTCAGTTCTCTATAGTCTAGACACTGTAGTTATGCCCAGGATTCTTCTGAAAAACTTAAGATAATGCTGCGGCATATTTCTAAATCTGAAAACTTGCTGAACTTCACAGGAGATTGATGGAAAAAGGGAATTGTAACTCAGAGAAAAGAAGAAATTTGTAAGATCTCAATGACCAAACATTTTGCAGCCACTAAAGCGCCGCCAGGCGAGTGTGTTTGCAGCCAGTCAAAACTGGAATAGCCTGCCAACATGGGACCCCGCCCACTGGCCGCATGTGTAATATGGCCACCCACTTCTTACACAGGATCCGGGGCCTAGAGTGCCGGTTTAGAACGTAACTCCTGCGAATAAGGTTTCCGGTTTCTGTCCAAATGCATCCAATGTGCTTCTGTAAACCCTTAGCGGAAAACCTGAGTGTACGTAGCATCTGGTTAATGGTGGTACAACACTTTTCCCTTCCATTGATGGACATGGTTACAGGGGGTTTGGCCCCGCCCACACATAACTGTCACTTAGAGCCACTTAGTGAGCTAAAGCTGAGCCAACATAACCAAAAGCTAGTAAGCTTGACCTTCTGTCTGTAGCTGCTGCCTGTCACCCCTTCATTCCTTTAACTATCACCGACATTGTTCCTTCATCTGTTCTTTCATTCATGGTTTGCTTCTTCAGCCTGTATGTCTGTCCATTCCTTTATTGACACGTTGAATTGTCTATCCATTTGTTCGTCTGTCTGTCCATTTGCACAGTATGAATAGTGACGTTAGCTCTGTATGAGGGGAGGAGCAGGCTAAGAGTGATGGACAGAGAGCTGTCAATCAAGCTGTCCATTAGCCACGCCCACACTGTTCTCAGACAGGTCTTGCTAGCAGTTATTAGGCTGTGTTTTATTGCATTCACATCTTAAATCTCTCATTCAAGCTTGGCTGCATGTTTTATCTACAGCTCAAGTTTGTCCCCGGGACTTGTTGTTTGATACCTGTAGATGATGTGTACTTATTTTCACACTGAAAAAAAAACAAAACAAGCCATTCAAGGTCAGGGTGTCTATATAAGAGTTTCCAGCAAATTGCAACTTTACAGGAGAGGACAAAAACCTACTCTACTTTCAATGCAAGTCAATGGACCCGGAATTTTTAACGCGCTATTTTAGAGCATTTCTATTGGTCCATTCATCATTAAAGTTTAATACAGTGTAAACGGCAGCTGTTCAAATCACGTGGAACAACGACAAAAATGGAGATGCATGTATTCCTTTGGACGGGGATGTTAACACCGACCACCTCCCCGTAACAGCTGGTTAGAGAGGCGCACAGGCCGATCTTGACCAGATTGCTCAGTTAGGTGGACACGTCTCTCATCTTCTGAACACTTCCATCGCAGAGCCACTTCAAAAGGCCGCGGCTGACGGAGGACAGAGAACAGAGCCCCCCCCCCATCTCTCTCTCTCTCTCTCTCTCTCTCTCTCTGCAGACAGCACACTCTGTAACGACACTCTGTATGTGCACGCAGGTAGAGCAAGGAGCAAGGTCCCTCATTTGTATCTGCCAAGGCTGATTAATGATATTTCATCCTCTCCATGTTCTCCTTTTCTTTTCACGGCTTCTCTCCCCTCTCTCTCTCTCTCTCTCTCTCTCTCTCCCCTGCACTCGTCCTCCCGTTCTCATTTCCCTACAGCTGCTGAGTCGCGGGGACTGCGCTGGTGAAGATGACTTCATTTAGGCCACATCAAACTGCATCATAATGACATATACATGCACAAACACAGCTCTCTGCGTGCGTGTTTACATTAGACGTGCCACAGCCTTTACAGCAAGGCGAGCGTGTCAAGGTGCTGCCGCTGCGGCTGATTCATTAACCCTCCCATTGACACGGCGCATACACGCAGCGGCCATGTTCCGAGGAGTGTAGGTTGTCTATCACGTTGGTGCAGCGACTACGAGAAGCCAATTAGAAGCGCTAATCAGCATAAAGCACTCTCTCCCGCAGTCCAAACAAGCAATATCTCTCTCTGGCTCTCTGCTGTAGCTGTCTCGTCGTCCCTCCCCCTCGTGATGGCTAAATTACTCCTGATTACATTGGATCTGGCCGGTAACTGTCAGACTCGGAACCGCTTTCTTCGCTGTCAACGCGCGGCAACTTCAAGAGAAAGCGCCTCGGCAAGCACAACGGAGCACATTTCTGTTCCTCCGCACAGCTGGCGTAAACAGCAGGCGCCCAATGTTTTATTCTGCAGCTCTGCAATCCATTGGGGAGGCTTAAATTGGAAGCACATTGCAACGTAGCACCGTGTCTTTTCCGCCGTACGGGGTTTGGCCCAGGGCATCGCGCCCCCTGCTCCCTACGTGAGCGCAACAAGGCGACCGAACGGCGGGATTCACTTAATCTAGTTTCAAAGAGAAAGGTAAAGATTAAAGCAGCTCGTTCCTGATCATTTTCGAGGAGCAGACCGTCGCTGAGAACGAGCCGCGGGTGGATTAAACACATACTTGATTAGAACTGCATTTGATTCTTATATTATTATTGTTATTTTTTTTCTCCTCCAAGTCCATTTCCTTCTGCGCTGCCTCCTGAGCCCCCCTGATGGATTTGTGGGTAGGAGCTTGCGCGCACTGTGTCGTACAGATGAGGACTCGGGACTGATTACAAAAACAAATTAATCTTTATTCAGATGGGAGTGCAGTAAATCTCTCAAAACACAAACAAGTATTTACAGCTCCGTAATCGCGTGCAACAAGAGGAGTCGCAGCAAATCCTCTGGAAGAGTGCGCCCTGGTCTTTTTTAATGGAGGGCTGCGGAGGGGCGGTTTTGTGCAAAACTGATTAAAAGCAGAATATGATTACGATCGTTCATACTCAGCTCTGAAAGCCACCTGCCTGTTTCCCAGGTGCAAATGGGTTTAGTGAGGAGGATTATCAGGCGTACAACACTCGGCACGCTGTGTAATGGGACAAACCGGGAGGAAAATACCTGGAGAGCGCCTTTGCCGGGAAAAGAGCCGAGCCTAAATAAACTGCAGGAAAGATGAGAGAGGACAAGAGAAAAGAGCACAGCCTAGTAAATTAAACCCGGCACGATTGGGTTTATCCTTAATGCAGCTTGTAAGACAACCAGACAATAGAAACGTGGGTGTTCCTATTACGCAGCACAGCCTCGCACTGACTGGATCGATACGACATCAAAGCTCATCATCAAACTCAACTCAAGGCACTGAAGCTAGTCTGCCTTTCAATAGTCAAGGCCAGGGTGCACTCTCCTAATGGCTGACCGCTGCCTATCAGAGAGCGAGGGCTGTTTACCTGCCAGAGGCCTAAACAGTGAACAATGAGGAAGAGAAAACGATTGTATTGAAGCATAAACATAAGTCCAGATCCCTTGTGAGCTCTTACAGCTGTTCCTGGATGTCAGTGGTTGGCCAGTCCATACGAGATAGCGTCCTGAAAGTCCTTGAAGCTGATATGGCCGTCCGAGTCGTGGTCCACATGTCTGTCGGGAGAGAAAATTCACAAAGTAACTCAAAGCAAAGACTCTCAGGGGTATGGCATTATATTGAGACCCGCAGACAATGGCAGGCGCGGGCAATGTGACCATATGAAATCATTATTGCATCTGAGAGGATCACAGTGACCAGCTACATGCTTGTACCTGTATCATAATCCAAATGGGGCATCATTCTAAAACAGGTGCCTTGCACTGAAAACAATCTCACTCCACCATTCTCTGCAGCTCATATGAAAATGCTGAGTATGCCTGGTTGGCCTGAATTTTGGATCAAGGTCTATGTTTCATCAGAGGCATTGACTAAAGTGACAAAGCTTTTGGATCTATAGGAAATACATCAGTAAGCAGGGCTGGTCAAAAGTGCAACTCGGTGCCTGTGATTTTGTGCATTAGTGTGGTATGTAAAGAAAAACAGAGAGGCATCTGTTCCTCAGGTGACTGAGAATGTCAATGCAGGACGTGATCAGACTGTGTCAGCGAGAACAGTCCGCCTGCAACTACACAGAGAGGGATATTATAGCAGGGCTGCAGTGCATAAACACCTTATTATAAAGATAAATGCTCATTCGAGAGTTCAGCAGTATAAAACACGTCAACACTAGTCTATAGAGATGTGGAATGAGTGATGCGGTCAGATGAGTCATCCTTCACTATGTTCTCCACAAGTGGGAGCTCCGTAATTTGTGTTTCAACATGCTTCTCAAACTTTTGCTGTTATGACCCTGGCCCCACTGAAACACTTTCAGACCTGTGACCTAAACAGATTGGTGAAAATGGGCAAAACTCATCAAAATATGCCAAGTTTAACTTAAAATAACATCCTGATCATGAACATCTCTACAATCTTTATTTCAGCCATTTCTGTTGGGAAAATTAAAAAAAGCAACTTCCACTTCAACCTCATCAAACCACTTTCTACATCCATGAAAAAAACTTTGATATTTTAATAGCTTTGCTATATCAATAACAAGTCCAGGGCAAAGAAGCTGGCAAGAAATATGAGCAAGTCAATTTGTAAGACCTCTACTCTAACTGCATTAGTGGCTGCAGCAAGCCTGTTTAGCATTGCACATCCTTTCAAAAACCTGTGTCATTTTTTAATAACTGCCGCTTGTTTGACATCCCTGTCAAAAATCTCTTCGTTCTTATTAACTAATATAAAAAGTGATTTCTTAAGTATATTCTTTTTTTAGTTAATGGATGTTTATTGATTTTTGACAATACAAAATAGTCAGCTGCTGCACAGCAAAAGCACAATAAAGAAATAAATATATAAATAAATTAATGCATTAATTCCCACACAATATCATCGGGGAATATCTTATTAATATCCATGTCATACATCAAAACCAGCAATCGAAGCAACAAAATAAAGATTAAAGTGAAATAATGTATTATATTATACTCAACAAAAGCAATAACCTTTAATGGTCTTTGGCATACTCCGGGTACTCTAGTTTCCTCCCACAGTCTAAACACATGCATGTTGGGTTGATCGGTCATTCTAAATTGCCCGTAGGTGTAAGTGTGTGTTTTTGTGTGTGTTGGCCATGTGATGGACTGGGGACCTGTCCATGGTGTACACTGCCTTCTCAAATGACACTGGGATTGGTTGCAGCCCCACCGTGACCCTGACTAGTGGGATAAAGCAGAAGATAATGGATGAATGGATGGTTTTTGGCAAATGAAATCTGGCTGTGGCCGGCTCCAAAATGAGAATATCTTAAGACAACATCTGAGTGAGTGTGTGTAGATTATATTTTTACTTAAGAACAGTTGGTAAATGAAGCCCTCTTGTCCAAATAAACATACCCCAACCCCAAAAGCGAATACACCACCCAATGATCTATGCACAACGCTGATCTATGTAGAGCTGCACTGAAGCTATTCTGCCGGTTTGTGGTGACCCTACAATTTACACATTTACACATTGTTATTTCTCACAATGCACTTCGTGTATCGTGAAGATATCATAAGGTTATATTTTTGTCATAATGTCCATGCCTGGCCAAGAGCATGATCTTGTTAGTTGATGAATCTTAAACCCAAAGTACACAGTAGTCTGAAACACACTGCACACAGCCAGATTGCCACCAACATGCAGATAAAATAACTGAAGGCTATATTGAGCGACTGTCAGCGACTGATATTAGCTCAAAGTGAAAACAGGAAAAGCAATAAAAAAAACTGTTTCAGCTTCCTCCCTCACATTCAATATGGCATGCTGTCTTTGACAGTGGCCATCTTCATCAGCATCACTCTTGGTAATACATGCTGTGTTAGGTATCTATGTATCTTGATAGATAGATAGATAGATAGATAGATAGATAGATAGATAGATAGATAGATAGATAGATAGATAGATAGATAGATAGATAGATAGATAGATAGATAGACAGACAGACAGACAGACAGACAGACAGACAGATAGATAGATAGATAGATAGATAGATAGATAGTAGGATTCTAGCTGCTCAACAGTCCTGGGTCTTCTTTGTCAGAGTTTTCATTGTTTCATGATGTGCTAAATGTTTTCTAGGTCAGTTCAGCACCCGGCCTGTTGTGATGGATGCAGTATGTGGTATAGCATTGTCTTGCTAAAATATACAAGGCCTTCCCTGAAAGAGACCCTGTCTGGATGGAAGAACATGTTGTTCTGAAAACTCTATATACTGTTCAGCAACTTTCCAGATGTGTAAGCTGCGCACACCATAGGCACTAATGCAACCCCATATCATCACAGATGCAGGCTTTTGAACTGTGCGTTGATAACAAGCTGGATGGTCCCTTTACTCGAGTCAGCAGGGCACGGCGTTCATGTTTCCAAAAAGAATTTCACATTTTGATTCATCTGACCAGTTTTCCACTTTGCTTCAGTTCATTTTAAATGAGCTTTGGTCCAAAGAAGACAGCAGCATTACTGGATCATGGCTTCTTCTTTGCATGATGCAGCTGTAACTGCCATTTGTGGATTGATTTGTGGAGATGTTTTTGAGTCCATGCAGTGATTTTCAGTACAGATTGCCTGTTTCTAATGCAGTGGTATCTGAGGGCTCGACAATTATGATCTTCCAATATTGACCAGCGGCCTGGTCCCTTGCGCCCAGTGATTTTTTCATATTCTCTGAATTTTGGATAAAATAATTATGTACTGTAGATAGTGGGATATCCAAAGTCTTTGCCATTTTTAAGCTGAGGAACATTTTTTTTTAATTGTTCCACAATTTTCAGATGCAGCTTCTCGCAGATCGGTAAGCCTTCACCCTTCTTTGCTTCTGAGAGACTCTGCCTCTGTAGAATTCTCCTTATAAACCAGTCATGTCACTTATGAGCTACAGCTGTTTTTATTAGTACCACTTACTTTTCCAGCCTTTTGTTGCCCCTGTCCCAATTCTTTTGAGATACGTTACTGCCATCTGATATGTGTTCTATATTCTAATGTGATAAAATCTGGGTGTATGAGATTTGCAAATTATTGCATTCTGTTTATTTACATTTTTACATAGTATGATGGTCACTATCAGTGCCTTAGACCAGGTGCACTACAGTGTTAATACTCGTACACGAGAGAGAGGAGAGATGCCAACAGGTATGCGTGCATGGTGGTAGCGCTAGGTTGTAGCCTGTACGTTCTGCCTACTGCTGTTATCCTGGATTGTAAGTGTGTGTGCTTCCCAGCCCTATAAATGGTCTTCATTGCACCTGCTGTCTCCTTTGTGTTTCCAGGGCAAGTACCTATCCACCCAGTAGTATTCGCCCCACCGAGCCTCCATCATAATAGCATCACAATGACATATGTAAACTATCTATATCTATCTATATACATATCCATCTATATACATATCTATCTATTTATCTATCTATCCATCTATATACATATCTATCTATCTATCTATCTATCTCAGCGTTTTTGAGGTGCGATCCACCGATAGCCGATACCGATAGAGGGCGGGGTATACCCCATAGCAGGGTTACATGTAGTTATTAACGCAAGCAGGTCATGAACCATGGTCTAAACTGGTTTATTACCATTTTAACAAGTTCATATGAAACAGCATAAATTTTAAACAACATTAACAGTAAATAAACAAAGTAAATCAAACAAATATCTCCAATACTGTTATTATAAAATTTACACCCTTAATTTAAAACTAAAAAAGCTAATTAAATAAATGCAGTAAAAACTGCAGTAATTAAATGGAGACTGATTATTTTAAACGACAATCTGCAATCATTAAATGTAGATCTGGAATTGTTGCTGCTGTTCTGTTCGTACTGGTCAGATCTGGTCTGCACGGTGTTCTGGGTTGTTTGTTTTGTGCTAGCTCTGCTGCTTGCTGAGACTCACTGTATTCAGCTGCGTGCAGTGTCGTATCAGATTAGTAGTGTTAAATGTCTTTGTCTTGGTTTCCCAATGAGACACGCTGACTTTACTCATTTTAAAAACACCCTGGATGAGTCTGCGTCACATACGGTTAAACACTGCCAGACGTACAACATGCTTTCTATCAGCACATGCTTTTCTCGCGACGTCGCTGCTTTAGTCAGTCTGTCGAAAATGAAAGGGTGTGTATTTCCATCTAGTGGTTCAGATAGGAATTGCAGGGAGCTGTCCGTAGGGCTCCTGTTCCTGGATGAAACGCTAGCTGGAAACACAGAAATTATTATATATATATATGTATTATATTTTATTATATTATATTATATGTATAGAAATGCATGGCAAACCTAGTCAGTATGATTCTCAAGCCCCCCAACTGTAGAAATTGGTCATCTCAAGCATGCAGTCCCTCTTGTTTCCAATGCCGGTGGCTATGTGCTGTAATAACAGAAAGGCAGCAGTGGAGGCAAGCCCACACACTCTGAGCTGCTCGTCTTGCACTGTAAAGCCACGAGTGAGTGCTGCCTGATTGACTTGAGTGAGCCGGCGCTTGACTTATTTCATGTCCTGATGGAAGTCCTTCCCCAGACAGGTGGTGGGCGTGGGAGGGAGGAGAGCCGCTCATTTTCAGCTGACTGAGCCTTTTATCAGGCCTGAGGGTGAAGGTGCGCACTACGAGCAGCCAGCCCAGTGGACGGAGCTCCAGGACGAGTGCAGGGATTTCATTTTTTTCCCCTGGCAGCCCTCGGCTTGGGTGATGAGGGTGAGAGTGGCACAGATGGTGCTGCTGAATGCTTGCAGGAAATGCTCAGCTTATAGTGACTTTAAATGAGAGTTAGTCATTTCATTTCCGGTGAGATTATTGTTTCTGGTGGTGTGATGTTGGCACACTGTGAGCATTATTAGCACATAGGACATTACGTAACACAGACCATATGGATAGAGTTTCATTTTAGGAGGGAACTCGTTATAGGTGGAGCTGGCCAGCTAGGAAGCACTGTGCCCAAGGAACACAGTTATGGATAAAGTAGTCTGCTTCATTGCTGCTATAATAACCAAAGTACAAGCAATAAAGTAACAGCATACAATGTATTGGCTAATAAACCAGAGATCTACCTTTTAAAAAAATGGAACTGGTTCAGATGCTTGTGTTAGGAATGAGCACAGCTCAGCTATGATTCCAAATTTGCCAAAACAGCTGAGCAGCGTAATGGCATTCTTACATGTTAGCATGTAAAAGGTGTTGTTATGTGCCTGTGACATCCAGTGGCGGCAAGCATCAGTGTAAACTGATCAGTGTTGCCAGGATAATAGTTGCTGTTGAAAATTTGTGATAATCAAAACTGAGCCCTGGAAGTCACTTTTATTTGCTTGATAATGGTAGACAAATGCACAAAGAGTGCCTATAGAATACAGAGCAAAATATAGATACAACAATAAGAGAGCCAGATAAATTACATTTTAAAACATCAGGGGACTTCTTTAGCAGTAAAAAATATCTGCGGAGCTTCCGAATAAGTGGGCTCAGGGGCATGCCGCTGAAATAGAGTACACTACATGTATGTAATGCAACCCATATAGAATACACTATGAAATACAAACCTTGAATAATACAAATCAAATCCACTGCCTGTCGAAAAAAACCCTGATTGTATTTAAATGATTAAATATCTTTGATTGTATAATAACTGCAGTGATTAATATGTTTCAGCTGGTAACAATTCTTTTAACCTTAAACTGAGGCAGTGAGTAGCTTCTAGTTTCAAATATGTGGGAGAACATATCTTGGTCACGGAAAATATGTTACTGTGTTCCATGTCAGAACTGTCCAATATATTAAAACTTTGAAGCCGAGCGGAGAACCGTCAACTCAGCAGAAGAACTGCGGTTGGAAAAACCTGAATGACTGAGCCTGGAGATAACTTTAATGCTTGGTGAAGTGGAATTGCAAAAAGAACTCTCAGCTATGTTTATTAGTGAACGTGAGAGCATTTCCACATGATGGGAACTCTTAAGGACAGGGACTAAACTGCTGTCGCAATAAGAAAACCACTTGTTAGTGAAGCTAGTAAGACAAAAAAGCTTCAGTTTGCTAGGGAGCATTCTGGAGCAACGGCAAAAGGTCATGTGGTCTGATGAGTCCAGGCTGACCGTATTCCAAAGTGATGAGAGCATCAGGGTAAGACAGGAAGCCATGAAGCATTATACATAGAGGCACTGTACAAGCCTCTGGAGGCAGTGTTATGAGCAGGGGTTGCTTCAGGTGGTCAGGTCGAGGCTCAGCAAAGTTTTGTGGTAATAAAATGAAGTCCTGACCTTAACACCATTGAAAATGTTTGGAATGTACTGGAGATTGCAGCCAAGAGGTAATGCAACTGAATGTTGCACAGTGTTCAACCAAATATTAGATTGTGTGATGTTTTTATTGGCCAGGCAATGTAGAACTAAGTAATAGTGTACACTAAGTAATTCCAAATATCAAGAGCACAAGGTATAAACATTGGCTGGACAAATTTATATAGATAGACTACATTATGTAATACCCAAGGTATTACTAAATTACTAAGTTTAATACTTGTGTTAGATGACAGACAAAACCATACTGCACCCCTAGACTACAACTGGATACCTTTGGAATTACGTTATGTAATACAAGCCAATGAACATAGATAATACCTCTAAAGTGGATATACTAACTGTATAACTTTGGGTGTGTTAGTAGTTAGTAATCCAATCAGGCAGCTACAACTGCTTTCCATGGTTGAGAAACCATACAGATATCAGGGATCATACAGTTTTGTATCTTTTCTCCAATACCAAGACATGACTTTAGCCACTGCCCTATCCTCTACACACTCCAGAGCCATCTCAATGGACCAGAGAGGAAATGTTTCTGTGTGTTCTCAGAGCGAGCAACCGCTCGATCGCATCGGCAGACGAGTAAGGATGAACGAGCAGATAAAGACGATGCGAGAGCAAACTGAATTGCATCAGTGCAGGGGAGGAGGGCATTACGGAGTATTGGAAGAGCTTTCTCTTTCACTCAGTGCCCACTTCTCGATTGGAGATTAAACTCAAATGGCCATTCTGCTGCTGGAGTGGAATCTCCTATTTCCTCCTCATTGGATCTCCCTTCCTTCCCATCCTCCGCTTATTGCCAACACGATGTCACGCAAATCTGAGAGCGTCCATGTCGCACAATCTGATAAGACGGAGCGTACATGCGGAATTCATTAAGTGGACGTTGTAGCTGAAGCCGGAATCAATCCGGGGTGAAAGTCTCCACAAGAAGCCCCGTCTCTTCTCCTGTGGGCGAACAAAAGAGCAAACATGGGTGGGGATATTCGCGGGGGGAGGCTGTGTGTTTTCCCGCCTCATTCTCTCACTGTGTGATTTCTCTATTACTCCGAGCAGCAGACTGATCGAGTGCAAACACAGCAGATGTGAGGGAAATTTGGTAGCAACAGGGAGGAGAATTAAAACAACATTAAGTATCCAGCAACTGGAAAATCACACTTTCTTGTTCCATGCGGGTGACTCCCGTTCAAACGGAAGTGTGCTACGGATCTAATTAGATTCTAATGCAGTCCTCCCTATGGACGAGAACCATTCAGATGTCCTCCAATGCCCCTCTTCAGAGACCCTACACCTCTCCACTGCTCTCAACACATGCTTAAGACACCACCCATATTTCAGCACTGGCAGAACTGATGCTGCAGCTATGATCACAAAACTTACTATTAAATCGATTGCAATGGGGGGGAAGATGACTGCATGTGCTAACAATCTAATTAAGCAGTGATGGCGTCCGTGTTATGTATCACTGTGTTTTTCCGACCTATGTACTGTGAGTGTCAGAGCAAGGTGTCAAGCAAGCTTGACGTATGTCATATCAGCAAGTCGTACCCGCTGCCTTTACTTTAGTGAGCAAAGACATAATAGTGATTCTTCGGGCTGCTCCTTTTGATAGCCTGCCTGACACAGTTATCTTGGCACTGCCAGTCAAAGTCTTTATCAGAGCCAATACAGGTTCGGGTATGTCCCCAGAAAACACTGACAGCTTCAGATCTCAAATTACGTTTTTGATATCAGTGACCTGAACCTTTTGATATGCAATTGAAGCTCCTTCTTCAGTAGTCACCAATGCTGGAGAACTATAGTTCTGCTAAGTTTAGCTTCAATGCAACTGACACACCTTGGTGAGCGCTGAGAACCTGTTTTTAAATATGCAAATCGTGCTGTGCCTCAAGAAAAATGATAAACATTTTAACTGAAATTAACTGAAAATTCAGATTTTCAAGTCTTCCACTGGTGACTTGAGACGAGCCATCCACGGCACTGACTAGTTGGTTGTGATGAAGTATACTGCTTTTTTGTGGCACATGCAAAAAGTTAGCTGGAAAGTTATGACAGCAGGTTACAGGAACATTTGAGAACCTCATGATGGTTTGCTTTAATGGCTCATGTTAAATGAAAACCTCTTGTCAATCACAAGGATCTCATTTTCAATGGCCCAACAAATCATCTTCTGTTTTATTTTCTATGGCCCATTGGTCAGAAGAAATCAATTATTAGAAATGTTAAACAAGTTCACATTCCATAGTTCCCTTGAATGAAACTACATGTATGCCTCAGAGAAGACAACAGGTGAGAAACCTGGTGATTTAGGGTCTGTATTTTACCTATGCACTAGAATATGTGATCTCTGGAAGAGGTACATTGAGCTCTATTGACCTGTGGAGTCTGGCATTTCTCACCTGAGCTACAGTTCTTCAAAGATCCAAAATGTGATATGTGTGGCTGGCTTCTGAAGTCGTGCGACCTTTACTTTATAGTGTAGTTCACCCTGGTCTTCTGGAAATGGAAGCTATAGCAAATGTTCTTCCAGTAAGACTCTGATGCTATGTCATTCATTGATTAATTAATTACTTCTGACCAATAGCTGGTCTACAGCAGTCTTTAAATGACTTTACTTATCTGTCTCTTTGGCTGCTTTCCTCCCCACCACCACCAGTTTGGCCCAGTCCAGTTGTGGGGGGGGGGGTGGTGGGCTCTGACCCTGCCATACCAATCCTGCAGGATAGGACCTAGATGGGCCTACACTAACCATTCCAAATCAATGTATGCTTCACATTCTTTAATCATAACCAGGACCAATATCAGCTTCCTACACTGCTGTCTCCTGAGTCTTTATGGCAGCACTGAACTTCTATGTGTCGCTAAATTCAGATTGCTCACCGGTGGCGGCCGATCTTTTAATATCATAGCCCATTAACTCTGCACCTCAGTGCCTTTAATCCAGCTCTTCACACTCGTACTTCAACCCTCTGCTCAACGTTCTACGTTTCTCAATGTTTTCCATCTTCTTTTCATGCCTGTTGACACTGTTTTTGTTTATTTTCACTTAACATCATGATCCACACACTCAGGCGGTGACCAGACTTCAGCGAGTGATGAGGAATTTCCTGGAAACTGAGCAGCGATGAAAGCTCACTCGAGCATGCAGATCTTCTAATTACTGCATTGTCATAGCTAGAATACCGTCGTAATCAGAATAATACCACGCGGCCATGGGATGTTGCTCTCATTACGGCGGCGCGTGGCAGCTGTATCTGTGATAACTCAGCCGATCGACTCGTCCAAGAAGCGGGCGAGCTCATCCCGACTTCTCGGGAACACTTGCCGCCTGTGATCGGTGTTGTTTCAGATAACACCCGCTTGTGAAGGAGCAAAATAGAACCTGAACAAACAGAACAGCAGGAGCTCCATAGGATTTGTGCTGGGACAAAATCACCGTGGAACCGTGAATGGGGGAGAAAAAAAAAAAAGACTGGCAAGCATGTCCTCAGCAAAAATGTGTTGGACAACTCTAACTGAGATAAATATTGCCTGGCCAATGTGTTGCTCTCACTTCTCCGTGCCAGAATTCCCTGCGGAGGATGCAGCACTCTTCCCGGGAGACACAGCCCGGTAATGACATCATCAATGCGCACCAGAGGCACAGGTATATTAATCTAAGGCCTGCTTGGCTGTTCGTTTATTTTCTTGGTTTTATTCTTTGCGGTTTTTTTTTTTGGAAAAGGGAGCAGTGGGAAAAGAGGCATGGCAGAATGCAGGCGCTACTCTGTCATTGTCAGAAGAAGCACACTTAGCTCCCATACTGACGCTGCAGAAAAGTGAGAGAAAAGATGCTCGGCCAGCTCCGCTCGCACGACCTCCCTGCGCAAACACTTAGTGCTGAGCGTTATGATTTAGAGCGCAGAAAAGCATGTGTCCAAATTGTGCTGTGAGGCAGTAAATCAAAGCGAGCTATTATGTCAAATGCTAAAATGTGGGGATCCAACATCTGGCTGTAAAAAAAACATGTATTGTTTAGAACTTCACTTTTTATTTGGACACGAATAGTCGAGCGTGTGCGTGATGATATGGTGCATAGCAGCTACGACCTTTAGTTTGGAGAAGACAAGCAATGGTGGCTGAAACTGAGCAGAGCATGTTGGAGTTGGAGCTGATGGCTTTTGAACAGCTAACTGCTATCCGCTTTACTAAATGTGTTCAGTTAATCTGTTTATTCGCCTACACGTCGTCCAACTGAACTTCAAAATAGCAGAGAGGAGGGAAATATGACGCTACCAAACTTCCCGATCACATGTTCGCCGTTTCTGAGGAGGTGCACATCAGGCTGTACTGTAGATTTAACGCAGAAGAATGAGTTGGCCTTAGCTGCTTACCAAAAGGCCATGAGGGACAGGTACACTGTCTCCACTAGAGATGGGAGGATCGATCAGCTATGTATCGGTATCGGGCGATTTTTCATCAAAATATGTGATCAGACACTTGAGAATTTTAGAAACCCCAATAGACTACTCTCCTTATGCTGCTTTATTTGGTATCTTACCATTAGACTCTCACCTAAGTACATATAAATGTAATATGTTCTTTATTAGCCAGGCGACTAATACTGTTCAGGTGGAAAGATCCTCAACCCCCTACTTATTCTCAATGGATCAAAGAGGTTACCCAATATCTCAAGCTTGAGAAGATAAGATACTCTCTTTGAGGGTCTGTACAGAGATTTTATTCAATCTGGCAGCCCTACTTAATTTTCCAGGAAAATATGGAGGCTGAGAATGGGACCCAGTAATAGGTATTTATTTTAAAACATTATGTGTTTTAGATTTTAATACTGTACAATAGGCAAGGTTTTGTTACAGGTCTGAGGGCTAGGTGGGAGTGGATGGAATTGGGGAAAACTTTAATAATAAAAAGACTAATATATATATGTGTGTGTGTGTGTGTGTGTGTGTGTGTGTGTGTGTGTGTGTGTGTGTGTGTGTGTGTGTGTGTTTGTGTGTGTGTGTGTGTGTGTGTGTGTGTGTGATCGGAGATTGACCAAAATTTTTCCAATTTAGCCGATCCCAAGAGCCAATCGATAATTTCTGTATTTCCAGCTAGCGTTTCCTCCAGGAAGAGGAGCCCTCTGTAAAACCCACTCCGGCCAGGAACCGCCAGGTGGAAATACATATTGTTTCATTTTCCACAGACTGACTAAAGCAAGAACAGTTTATGGTGTTCACTCCATGTGCTGATAGAAAACATGTCGTCCGTCTGCTGGTTTGTTACCATATGTGACTCTCATCCAGGGAGGTTTGTAACATTTGTAAAATTAGTAAAACCAGCATGTCTTGTGGGGGAACCAAAACATTTAAGAGTACACCATGCGGCTGAATACAGTGAGTATCAGCAAACAGCTCAAAACTAATACCTCAGACCACATCTGACTGGTATGAAAAGTACAGTAGCAACAGCCAAAAAGCTAAAGAAATCACAGCCAGAGTGACTGAGTTTAAAGCGCCAGATAACCAGCTAGACGTGGGATTCTGCCGCTAAATATTCCACGCTATGCTGTTCGTAGTAGGAAATACTTTTCAGATGTCGTTCTTCCGGATCTGTATCAAGCGGTTTACGCCCAAACATTATCATGTGGAAGTGACAGATCTGATTTTTTCAGGGCTGTGTGGATGCGCCAAATCCGATCTCCTCAAATCAGATTTAAGTGACTTTTATATGTGGTCCTAGATTGAAATGTAACCAATTCAAGGGCATGCAACATGAATGTGAACAGTCAGATCGGATTTTATGTGAATATTTTATGGAGGAACATGAGGTGACGGTTAGTGGAGGACAGAAGGAGCAGTGATAGTCAGTGGAGGAGAGGAACAGCAGTGACAGTCAGTGGAGGAGAGGAACAGCAGTGACAGTCAGTGGAGGAGAGGAACAGCAGTGACGGTCAGTGGAGGACAGGAACAGCAGTGACGGTCAGTGGAGGAGAGGAACAGCAGTGACGGTCAGTGGAGGAGAGGAACAGCAGTGACAGTCAGTGGAGGACAGGAACAGCAGTGACGGTCAGTGGAGGACAGGAACAGCAGTGACGGTCAGTGGAGGAGAGGAACAGCAGTGACGGTCAGTGGAGGAGAGGAACAGCAGTGACGATCAGTGGAGGAGAGGAACAGCAGTGACGGCCAGTGTAGGAGAGGAACAGCAGTGACGGTCAGTGTAGGAGAGGAACAGCAGTGACGGTCAGTGGAGGAGAGGAACAGCAGTGACGGTCAGTGGAGGAGAGGAACAGCAGTGATGATCAGTGGAGGAGAGGAACAGCAGTAGTGGTCAGTTGAAAAGAGGAACAGCAGTAAGGGTCAGTGGAGGAGAGGAACAGCAGTGACGGTCAGTGGAGGAGAGGAACAGCAGTGACGGTTAGTGGAGGAGAGGAACAGCAGTGACGGTCAGTGGAGGAGAGGAACAGCAGTGACGGTCAGTGCAGGAGAGGAACAGCAGTAGTGATCAGTTGAAAAGAGGAACAGCAGTGATGGTCAGTGCAGAGGAGGAACAGTAGTGATGGTCAGTGGAAGAAAGGAACAGCAGTGATGGTCAGTGCAGAAGAGGAACAGCAGTGACTGTCAGTGGAGGAGAGGAACGGCAGTGACGGTCAGTGCAGGAGAGGAACAGCAGTGACAGTCAGTGTAGGAGAGGAACGGCAGTGACGGTCAGTGGAGGAGAGGAACGGCAGTGACGGTCAGTGCAGGAGAGGAACAGCAGTGACAGTCAGTGTAGGAGAGGAACGGCAGTGACGGTCAGTGGAGGAGAGGAACAGCAGTGACGGTCAGTGGAGGAGAGGAACAGCAGAGATGGTCAGTGTAGGAGAGGAACAGCAGTGATGGTCAGTGCAGAAGAGGAACAGCAGTGACGGTCAGTGTAGGAGAGGAACAGCAGTGACGGTTAGTGGAGGAGAGGAACAGCAGTGACGGTCAGTGGAGGAGAGGAACAGCAGTGACGGTCAGTGCAGGAGAGGAACAGCAGTAGTGATCAGTTGAAAAGAGGAACAGCAGTGATGGTCAGTGCAGAGGAGGAACAGTAGTGATGGTCAGTGGAGGAAAGGAACAGCAGTGATGGTCAGTGCAGAAGAGGAACAGCAGTGACTGTCAGTGGAGGAGAGGAACGGCAGTGACGGTCAGTGCAGGAGAGGAACAGCAGTGACAGTCAGTGTAGGAGAGGAACGGCAGTGACGGTCAGTGGAGGAGAGGAACGGCAGTGACGGTCAGTGCAGGAGAGGAACAGCAGTGACAGTCAGTGTAGGAGAGGAACGGCAGTGACGGTCAGTGGAGGAGAGGAACACCAATAGACTACTCTCCTTATGCTGCTTTATTTGGTATCTTACCATTAGACTCTCGCCTAAGTTCATATAAAGGTAATATGTTAGCTTCCTGCACTTTATTAGCCAGGTGACTAATACTGTTCAGGTGGAAAGATCCTCAACACCCTACTTATTCTCAATGGATGAAAGAGGTTACCCAATATCTCAAGCTTGAGAAGATAAGATACTCTCTTTGAGGGTCTGTACTCTCTTTGAGGGTCTGTACTCTCTTTGAGGAGCTGTTGGTCATTGCCACCTTGGCAATGACCAACAGCAGAGATGGTCAGTGTAGGAGAGGAACAGCAGAGATGGTCAGTGTAGGAGAGGAACAGCAGTGACGGTCAGTGGAGGAGAGGAACAGCAGTGATGGTCAGTGGAGGAGAGTAAACAGCAGTGACTGTCAGTGGAGGAGAGGAACGGCAGTGACGGTCAGTGCAGGAGAGGAACAGCAGTGACTGTCAGTGGAGGAGAGGAACAGCAGTGACGGTCAGTGGAGGAGAGGAACAGCAGTGACGGTCAGTGGAGGAGAGGAACAGCAGAGATGGTCAGTGTAGGAGAGGAACAGCAGTGATGGTCAGTGCAGAAGAGGAACAGCAGTGACGGTCAGTGTAGGAGAGGAACAGCAGTGATGGTCAGTGTAAGAGAAGAATGGCAGTGACGGTCAGTGGAGAAGTGGAACAGCAGTGACAGTCAGTAGAAGGATGAAGATTTTGGCGATGTGCTTGATATTTAGGAAAACAGCAAAAGCAAACCTGGCTTTTCTCTCCTTCTCAACCTGAACATGTACAGTCGACAACTGTTTGTTCTCCTGAGTGAAATATGCTGCACACATGAGCTGCTAACGTGTCAGTTTCACCTTTTAAAACAGAGTCTTCTTACAAATACGATGATTTGGTTGTTGGTGGTGGTAGCGACATGTATAACAGCCAAACAGGTAGATAGATAGCCAAATTCCATCAGCGCAAAAAATCTGATTTGATCAATGAGGCTTGTGATGTGAATGCAGCCCTTCGTGTTTCAGTAGTGACATGAAGACATACTTAAAATATGTTTTAAAAATCTAAAAATTACACAACAAAACATTACAAAATTTGAAAAACATTTGAAAAAATCCAAAATTGTTAAAGTGTTACTTTCACAAGCTAAAATATAGGAGTTAAGGTTTGGGAGAGTACGTTATGATGTTAGATATATTTAATTTACTACTATCTCAAATGTTTCGATTTAAACAGATCATAACATCATTCTTTTTTTTTTACTATAAAGCCGGAGCTCAAACTAATTCAGTAGAATGATTTATAAATGGTTTGCACCACACGCTCCACCCAGCACGCTTAGAAGCCAAGGACCTGCTGTGCCCACCACCTTAATGTCACCTCAATGGTTCAATCTCCCCAGTCGTACAGGGTCTCGAGTAACTCTCTCAAAATCTCTCAAAACTCATCTCATGTCATGTTCGAACCGCTGATTATAAAGTGGAGAAACATGATTACATCAGTTCTGTGGTTTGGGGGTAAGACTCTCGTCCAGTAACGAAGGAAGCTAAGACTATTTCTGACGGTCACAGAAATTCATTGGCTGGAACAGGAAGCCAAGATCTTTCACAAGTACATTCAGTTTGCATAACGTCAAGACACTATGTTCTCGAAAGTACAAAGTGCTCAAAGTACAGGTCCACCATGGAGAAAAGAATTCCTGCTGTCATAGTTGCTCTCTTTTAAAATTCAGCTTAGGTGTTCTGGTATGTGACTTGTACTGTACAATGTAATGATGAAAAAATATTATCTCTATCCATGAATGGATATGAATGGACCAATAGAAATGCTTCAAAATAGCTTAGAATTAATTCTGGTTCCATTGACTTACATTAAAAGTAAAGACCCCTTTGTCCCCTCCAGTAAAGTTGCCATTTAGAAGATACTTGTTTTTAATAGTTATACTGGATTGTATCAACACTGCCCCGTACTGTGGATACTACCTCATAACACTGTGCCCCTGTAGATGGCGAGGCGATAGGAGGGCAATCATGCTACTGAGCCGTGCTCTGATTGTGCCTTAATTGGGACTCCTCACGGCGCTCGTAGTGCTTCTCCCTTTCATGCCCTCCTCCCTCCACCCCCCTCTGGAAGGAGAGGGCCGAGGCCGTGGTCTCGGAGAACAGGGTTTTCTTCTCTGATCGATGGAGAGCTGCCTGCGCCACGGGACGGATGTTACAGCTACAGCCCCCTTTTTAGATTAACTAAATCACTTCCATTAAAAACGGTGTGCCATGCTGTCATGGCAACCCCTGCTAGCATCAATGGGAGTTGTGAAATGTGCAGCAGAAATGTTCGTCCCTGCCCGTAGCCCCCCAGACGTGATATTGATGCCGCTGTCATGGGTGGCTGCCTTTCGCCTCAGCTGCTACCTGCAGAGCCTGCAAACGAGAGGAGGCTTAGGCCTGGCAGTGTACAACAAGCATCCATACATCTAATCCCAGCGCATACATACATAATCCCAAAGCTGCTTAAACACAGGCGGCGTCGTACTCACCCGACGCTACCTGACGCTCTCTTCAAACAACACGGCCATAAACTGACGCTGTGATTAAAACTTCCTCATAGCTTTTACAGCTACATTCACACCACATAATCAAGAAAAGTGTGCAAATACCTGTATGTGGAGCAGATTGGCTTTAATACATAATACACTCTGAAGTGCCAGGTGTGTCTGGTATACAAGCTCTGAATCAGTGTACATACTAAACGTATTGATGGGTGGTGCCCAATGATGGGTGGTGGCCGATTATCATTCAAATCTCACTGGCATGTACAGTTTGATCATGACTGATCATGACAATGTTTTAATAGCATTATCAATTAGTATTTAACTTAATTTAATATCATGATAATATCAAGGTGCATTTATTCGCATTAATTTACAACCTAAATTGTAAAAATCATGCTAGAAACCTTGAAAGTCTAAAAAAATACATGAGTCATATGAGTACAGCATCCTTAATTTGATCCTTGAAGGTTTATGGCCTTGAAGTTTGATGGGTACCGGACACAATATAAGTAGGATGCTGATTAGTGTCCTTTATTTTTTATTTTTTTAAAAAGAGACCACCTTGGTTTGGAGTTAATGGTGTCAAATGATGAATTGTGATATCATAAATTGAATTAAATAAGATGTGGAAAAATTCCAGATTTGGACTTAATGGTGTTTCCCACAAAAGTGGACTTTGGGAAGTCTTTGAGCTTCGAGAAGGCATTCTCCAATTAATAAAGAACCTGCTTTTTCATTTAGCCCATCTTCCAGAAGATTTGTATTCTTTTGTATTATTTTATTTTGACTTTGTCTTCCTCTCTCTAGTCCATCTGTCAATGGGAGATGACCATCACAGAGGCACTGCTGACCACATCTGACTTAGGTGGTGCTTCTACGTCAGTGTGTTTATTTAACCCTTTCCAAGCTTCTCCTTGTGGAAACAACCCAGTATTATTTACAGTTATCATCTAATACCTGCTTTGACTGCTCAGTACTTCATTAAGCTAAATCAAGATTACTGCTGAAGGAACTGAATACATTCATACAATGTCTGGGGCGTCCAGCAGAAATCTGGAACTACACTTCTTCAAAGTGACAAGATATTATTATTATTATTATTATTATTATTATTGTTGTTGTTGTTGTTGTTGTTGTTGTTGTTATTATTATTATTTACATCTGTTCTAATGATATCTGTATCTACATGTATTGCTCAAATAAAGACTTGTCCACAAACAAAGACTTTTGCACAGTAGTGTATGTTAATGTCACTGCTGGGCTGAGAGAGCTCCACTGAAACTGACCTAGAAACTGACCTACTGACTCATGTCGGGGATGAATAACACAAAAAGATGAGTCATAGCTTTAAACTGTACATCTAAAAGTTGCACCAACAAGGTGGGTGTTTCTAATCAAATGGCAATTTTACAGCAACGCACATTATCCCTGAGGCTTCATTAGCGCTTTATTGCACTTTTTAGAGCTATATGAGTTATGAGTCAGCGATATGGGAACTGTGGGCTGACGCCAATATTCTGTGTATACAGTACTGCGCAAAAGTTAGACCCCACACTTTATTTATTGAATTTTTAGTCAATGTGGCAGTAAAGTTGATGAAATTTTAACATAAGAAAAGCAATATATTTAACAAAGTTACAGAAAAGTTACAGGGAATATATATATATATATATATATTTTTTTTTTTTTTATTATTTTTTTTTATTTTTTTTTTTACATGTGTGTGTATGTTGACTCTTTACCTTTATTACAGATTATATTCTTGCAGCCACTAGACGTTCAGTCCTAGACGCATTTTCTGCTTTTCACAATCCAAGTTAGCCCAAACACGTTCAGTGATACTGAGATATGAGATTTTTTTCCACTTGTTTCGCATCTTAAACAGCTAAACATCCTTACAGACCCATAGCAGATCTTCCTCTGTGTTTATCTCACAAGATGGACAGAAACATCTGCAGATGTTTTCAGATCTGAAGTAAGAGTGGAACTGACACCTTTAATGCTGTTTAAATGGGAAAATTTGGTGGTCTCTGTTACTTAAAATCCAGTTTTGGAAACTCCTGTTTGCGGATATTGATACATAAATATTTACAGAATGTAGAAACTAGGATTCTAGTATTACTAGGCATTACTAAGTGTTAGAAGTATTACTAAGAAATTGCTATTTGTAGAGTTACTAATGTAATACAAATAATAAAATGTCAATACGTTTGCACAGTAACCCAGTTACACCGACAGCATACTGCTTTCCATGACCGTTTTCATATATGAGCTTTTTAAATGTCATGAAATATCGGCTTGCACTATCAGACAAACAGAAACATCTCCCTGCTGTTGATACCGGTATGATCCCGATAGCACTGTCCATCCTCTTCTTATTTTTTTCCTTCTCTCTGCTCCAATTGCGCCACATGTCTGCAGCACCAGGCGGTCGGCACTGGAGGACAGAGAGCCGTGCCAGCAGGGACAGCCTATTCTTAAACATCCTGCAGGAGTGGACAGAAAACTAAGCTGTTCCTCCAGCAGCTCCACACACATCCCCGGAGAGAGCACATGCCAAACAGGCAAACACACAGACTGCCAAACCCCGCGGCCGCGCTCACACACAGACTCCGCGAAGGGACACAGCTACAGACACAATTACTAGAGCTTTAATCGGGGCAGAAATTTTGATCTGAACTCAGAAAGAAAACAGACCAAGAAATCACGTTCCAAGTCCAAACATGACCCGACCTGCATCATCAAGTTTTGAATCTGAACACGAGCCAAGCCAGAGAGAAGGCAGCCCACAACCACAGCAACACAACTCAACAAAATTCTATCTGAAACTGAACAGAACCACACAGATGACAGATAAATACAAGAAAAGTAATGATAATAATACAATGACGATGTAATAAAACATTAAACTCTTCAAAATTAAAGTGTGTTAGGAGACACACTTATTTTTGGAGATTATACAAATTGCATGCAACTGAATACCTGCATCAGCAATGGGTCCTACAGTACCTAAATTCACTTGTTACAAATGGCTGCCTGTATTAATGTATAATGTATTTCCAGCTGTAAAACACGTGTGCCTGGACAGACCCAAAGAGACCAACGTAAGACAATCAGTTCTATCTCCACACATGACATTATAGCCTAAAGCACTGCAATATGGCATGCATCATGCTCTACTGAAATTCCAACACTTTCCCCATACAAATGTCGTAAAGGTATAGCTTGTGGTTATAAAAATAATAAAATTATGACGTTATAAAGAAATATGCTGTCTAAAATCAATACGAAATTCTGATTTAATAAGCTGCTGCTTTCCATCAACACCCCAAACATTTGTAGTCTGGATAAACCTCCCATAATGTGCTGTTTTGCTGCTGCCTTCTGTTGCACAGTCCTGATATAGTGAAATGTTAGCCTTCATCTATTTAATCCTCAAAACTCTGCCTGTACACAGAACATATTAAATATAGCATAAAACTGTATCTTCGATCTAACAAATTAAACTGCTCTCCCTAGAATTGATTCACATTTCATTTACCCAGTGGGCCTTGTGGACCTCAGTGCTAAATTCTATCAGCGACACAAGTGGGCAAGTAAACCATAAAACTCAGGGTAAAACGAGTTGGAAGTGGGAGAACCTAAACTTTGATCACAATCCCAAAACAAATTCAGGATATGACTTCTGAATCTAAGCCGTAAGCTCCTATCAGGTTAAATATAAATATGTTATGTCATATATTATATGTAGTGGCTGTCCAAAGAAGAACAGGTACCTCAATTTTTGCACAGAATGCAGCAACTGTAGTTCACATTGTCTGAAGATTTCATGATGACTGGACCAATAGAAATGCTCCAAAATGACTTGGAAAAACAATCTGGTTCCATTGACTTACAGGAGTTGGACAATGAGTGTGAAGTTCAATTAGCAGGTAAGAGCACAGTTTAGCTCAAAATATTGCAATAACACAACATTATGGGACATACCAGAGTTCAAAATAGGACAAACTGTTGGTGCACGTCTTGAGCCACGGTATCCAGGGTAATGTCAGCCTACCACCGAGAAGGACGAACCACATCCAACAGGATTAACTGTGGACGCAAGAGGAAGCTGTCTGAAAGGGATGTTGGGTTCTAACCCGGATTGTATCCAAAAAACATAAAACCACGGCTGCCCAAATCACGGCAGAATTAAATGTGCACCTCAGCTCTCCTGTTTCCACCAGAACTGTCCATCGGGAACTCCACAGGGTCAATATACACGGCCGGGCTGCTATAGCCAAACCTTTGGTCACTCGTGCCAATGCCAAAGGTCGGTTTCAATGATGCAAGGAGCGCAAATCTTAGGCTGTGGACAATGTGAAACATGTATTGTTCTCTGATATTGGCTGCAAAAGGAAGCCCTACACCATACTAACAAATTATTGTGGTCTAAAACAAGGTGTTTCAGTTTCATTATCCAACCCCTGTACATAAAATGTAAAGAAGGTTTTGGGTCTATCCTGTAAAGTTGGCATTTTGGAGATCATCATTTATTATATTATTATATGTTAAAACGTTTGCAGACATCTGCTCAGCAAGTGTTTTCTTCTGCAATCAAGGGTATTAACTTGGTTGCCCTGCTGTAAGGGTCTCTACACTCCTGGGAAGGTTTTACACTTGATGTTGGAACTTGTTGGAACTGTTGGAACTGCTTTGAGGATTTGATTGCATTCAGTGCATTAGTGAGGTCAGGTACTGTTGGATGATCAGTTCTGGATCACTCCAAAGGTACTGGGTGGAGCTCCATTACTCCAGAGAAAGCTGTTTCACTGCTGCACAGCATAGTCCTAAGGGCTTTATAACCTTTAAGCTAATGCCTAGAACTGGACAGGGTAACCTTAGGCTCATGTCTGGCTGCTCCTAAGTGTTCCATTCTATCGCTCAGTTCTTTTCTATAGAGATTATGCAAGTTGTATGTGTGCAACTGACCACTTTCATCGACAGCGAGTGCACCTAATAGTAGCTAAAATCACTTATTAGAATGGCTGTCTGGACAATTACAGACATGCAGAGTATTTCAAGCTCTAACACATACATGAACAGACAAAAACACACACATAAGACAACAGGTTCTAACTCTACACCTGAAATTATAGCACAAAAGTGCTGGAATACTGCATTTGTGAGGTCAGGCACTGATGTGGGATGATCAGCTCTGGATCCCTCTAACTCATCCCAAAGGTACTGGATGAAGCTGCATTACTCCAGAGAAAGCGGTTTCATTGCTTCACAGCTCAGTCCTGGGGGCTTTATACCCCTTAAGCTGGGGCTTGGAGCCTGGACATGGTGACCTTAGGCTCATGTGTGGCTGCTCCAAAGTGTCCCATTCTATTACCCAGTGCTTTTCTTTAGAGATGATGCATGCCACTGACCACCTTCATCAATAGTGGGTGCACTGTTCACTTATTAGAACGACTATCTGGACAATTATAGACATACAGAGTATTTCAAGCTCTAACACATACACATAACATAACACACATACATGAACAAACACACAGACACACACATAAGACAATAGGTTTTAACTCTACTAAAATTATAGCACAAAAGTACTAGAATACTGCATTTGTGAAATCAGGTACTGATGTTGGAAGATCAGCAGCTCTGGATCCATCCATCTCATCCCAAAGGTACTGAATGAAACTGCATAACCTTTAAGCCAATGCTTGGAACCTGGACACGGTGAACATAGGCTCTTGTCTGGCTGCTCTCAAGTGTTCCAATCTATTGCTCAGTGCTTTTCTATGGAGATTATGCAAGCTGTATGTGTGCAACTGACCACCTTTATCAACAGTGGGGGCACCTTATAGTAGTTAATGTTAACATATGGAGTATTTCAAGCTCTAACACACACACATACATAAACAGACACACAGACACACGCAAAAGACAATAGGTTCTAACTTTACAGCTGTAATTATAGCACAAAAGCACCAGAATACTGCATTTGTGAAATCAGTGACTGATGTTGGAAGATCAGCAGCTCTGAATCCATCAATCTCATCCCAAAGGTACTGGATGAAGCTGCATAACCTTTAAGCCAATGCTTGGAACCTGAACATGGTGAACATAGGCTCATGTCATAGTCATGTCATGGTCTTATGTCATGTCATGTGAAATCAGGTACTGATGTTGGAAGAACAGCAGCTCTGGATCCATTCATCTTATCCCAAAGGTACTGAATGAAGCTGCATAACCTTTAAGTCAATGCTTGGAACCTAGACACAGTGAACATAGACTCTTGTCTGGCTGCTCCCAAGTGTTCCATTCTATTGCTCTGTGCTTTTCTATGGAGATTATGCAAGCTGTATGTGTGCAAATGACCACCTTTATCAACAGTGGGTGCACCTTATAGTAGTTAAGTTAACTTAGAATTACTGTCTGGACAATTACTGACATATGGAGTATTTCAAGCTCTAACACACACACACACACATACAGGAACAGACACAAAGACGCACACGTAAGACAATGGGTTGTAACTCTACATCTGAAATTATAGCACAAAGCAGCGGAGTGCTGCACGCAGATTGTGCCATGCCAGACTGAAATCTTGACACTTTCTCAGCACAAAAGCCGTAAAGGCGCAGCTGGTGGTTATAAATTAAACGTGCTTACCGGGAGGAAAGATTGATGACCGCGCTGTGTGCGTCCTGTGACTCTCCTGCTTAGTTAATAGGGGGACTGCAGTGACTTTTCACATCTGCAATCATGCAAGTTACTGAGGAGGCAGGTTCTTAAAGGGAATTAAAAGAGACGTCAGGGAGACATCCTCGCAAAAGTTGTCGGCCAATTGGAGAACGAGGCAGTTCGTCTGGAGGGTCTGCAGGTGGTAAATGGATTATGTAACTGGAAGCGAAAGCCACGCCGACACAGCTTCTTGGAGCACGCAGGCACCAAAGAGATGAGCGCTCATGCTTTCTTTTTCTTTCTTTTCCTTTTTTTCCCCCGTTTCCAAGACTATAGATTCCTAATAAATGTTTACCACTCGCTTTGGGGCCAACACACTCAACAACAATCGGTTTAAGTCACGGGAGAGGGGGAAAAAGGCAATTTATTTAAATCCGCTTCTTATCCCGAAAAGTCATCCTGGCTCCGGCGCCGTCCCAAGCCACTGGCTCCATTTGGCATCGCTGTCATTTCCAGCCATCTCCATAATAACTCCTGGTCTTAACCCAGTCCCTATCGTGGGGGAACGTGATATTCAATCATTATCTGCTCCAGGAGAGACCAATTCACTGTTTATACTACTTCACAATTTATCCCACTTTAAAAGACTGCCACTGCGAGACAGAGACAGAGAGAAAAGAGAGAGAGAGAGAAAACAGAGAGAGAGAGAAAAGAGAGAGTGAGAGAAGTGCTTAACAAAAAGCCAGATTCATCATCAAATTTGCTCAGTGTTTAATCAGCCAGTGTAATGAGAGGGAGACAGAGCTGTAGTCTATTCAGGCCCAGTCATTCCTCCTTCGCCTATTGACACTATTCAAACACTCAGCTGTTTTAGCTCTCACGGCACTTCACAAGCCTCCACAGCAAAAGCCTCTCAATGGCCCGCGCCTCTGAGAGGCCGCCTGCTCTCTGACAAGCGGAGGGCGCATTCACCTAAACAAAAACGTACCAGGCTACAGAATGTGCAACCTGCACCGGTACAAACCCGTGCTATTGATCCGGTGCCAGGATTGTTCTTCGTCTGGCTCGGCGCACAGACCACGTAGGACAAAACAGAGGCAAAACACAGATGCACAAAGCAATCAGGCCTTTTTTCCTCTCCCTGGAGGGACACTCGCAGACATCTCCTGCAGCACCTACAGCTTCATGCCAAGCAGCAGGATATCTGGCAGAAGCAGGGCGCATTCCTCAGGACAAAAAGAGCGTAGCCTTCGAAAAACACATTCTTTGTGGCTGTGTGAGGGACATGGTCAACATTGAGCCAAAATCAACTGTACAGAAAGATTTTACAAGTATAATCAAGTGTAAAAATCACTATAGTACACAAAACAGGAAGGCAGCGTGCACGGCCTCTGCCTCCAAACCAGAATTTCTACGAACCAAAAGCGCATTCTTCATGTCTAGAAGAGGGACATGGTCAAAATCTGTTTAAATGAAGTGAAATTCCTCAAAACAAAACAGGATGACCTGCACCTTCACATCACCATATCAGAGTATTAAAAGAATCCTGATGTCTGCAAAACAAATATAGTTAAAATTAGTTACATTTAAGGTTAAATTAAACTTTAAAATTACTTTACAAGTAAAATTAAGTATAAAAACCACTACATTGCACAACAAGTGAAGCAAAGTAGACACATCAAGACAAAATAAAGCATGGCCTCTTCCTCTAAATCAGAATTACTATTAACCAAAAGTGCATTCTTCACATCTAGAAGAAGGACATGGTCAGAATTTGTGGAAGCAGCGTGCCTCTAAATCAGAACTTCTAGAACTCAACATCACTTTTTAGATGAGGAATGTGGTCAAAATCAGGTGTAAAAATCACTACTCAAAAAAAGATAAATGGGGGAAATTCCTCAGATGAAACATAAGTATAAAAATCACTATGCCAGCCAATAAAAGCCTTTAAATCAGCATATCTAAATACTGAAAGCCCATTCTTTGTGGCTGGAGGATGGACATGGGGAAAATCAGGTTTAAATCAAGTGTAAAAATTACTTCATTAGCAAAATCATGTGTAAAAATCAGTAGACTAAGAAGAAAGTGAACCAAAGCCACAGTCAAGTGAAACATTACCGTAATAGTAGAGAAATGGTTGTAAACATTACATCCCCGCACCAAATAGTGAAGCAGGGAGGATTCTTCAAGAACAAAAAGCATGATCTCCGACTAGGAATCAAAGCATATTCTTCATATATAGAAGAGTAACACTTACAATTAAGTATATAAATGATTTGATAAGTATAATCAAGCATAATCATAAATCACTATGCTACACAATAAGCAGTGTGGACATCTGAAATGCCTCGGCCTTTAAATCATCATATCTAAGTATCAAAAGCACAAGCTTCATGATCAGGAGACGAACATGGTCAGAATCAAGTGTAAAAATGACCGTACTAGTAAAATCAGGTGTAAACATTACAACCCTGCACCAAATAGTGAAGCACGGAGGATTCCTTAAGATAGAAAAAAGACCTCTGCCTCTAAATCAGACTCTCTAGGAATCAAAAGCATATTCTTTATCTCTAGAAGAGAGACACTGTAACATTGCAATATGCGAACAAGGTGGATATACATGCCAACTTCTTTTATTAGAGTCTATGGTGAAATAAAACAGAGAGACAAACTAACAGAATTACAAACAAATTATTTAAACAGTGACAGAGCAACATCACTATCACATCACAACCACAATACCAGACAAACACAGGGAGCAAACAAGAGGTATAAGAGAACACAGGAAACAGGGAACACAGAGAGGAGGCGCAAACTAAGAGCAGGTGAGGGGCATAACAAGAGGGCAGAAACAAGGAGGAGCACACAACCAAAACAAACATAAGCACATGGATAATGAAAAGACAGAGGAGAGTAAACAGAAGCATAGACTGAAAGAAGGCAGGCAAAGCATGACAGACCCTTACAATTAGGTATAAAAATCTCTTCACAAGTATAATCAGTTATAATCACTCTATACGTAAGTGAAGCAAAGAAATACCTCAAGTGCCCCTTTCTTTAAATCAGCACATCTAAGTATCAACAGCACAATCTTCATGATCAGAAGACAGACATGGTCAGAATAAGGGGTAAAATGATCGTACTACTACCCTGTACCAAATAGTGAAGCAGGGAGGATTCAAAATCATGTGTAATAATCAGTAAACTACAAAGAAAGTGAAGCAAAGCTGATTCCTCAAAACAAATAGCAAGACATCTGTCTTCACATCAGCATATCTAAGTATCAAGAGCACAATCTTCATGATCAGAAGACAGACATGGTCACAATCATATGTAACATTACCGTAATAGTAGAGAAATGGTTGTAAACATTACATCCCCGCACCAAATAGTGAAGCAGGGAGGATTCCTCAAGAACAAAAAGCATGATCTCCAACTAGGAATCAAAGCATGTTCTTCATCTAGAAGAGGACCACTTACAATTAAGTATATGAATGACCTCAAAAGCCTCGGCCTTTAAATCAGCATATCTAAGTATCAAAAGCACAAGCTTTATGATCAGAAGACAGACATGGTCAGAATCAAGTGTACTAGTGAAATCAGGTGTAAACATTCCTCAAAATCGGAATTGCTAGAAATCAGCACATTCTTCATATCTAGAAGAGACACTTGCAATTAAGTATAAAAATGGCCAGTATAATCAAGTATTAAACTCACGCTACACAATAATTGAAGCAAAGTGGATATCAGCATACCCAAGTATCAAACACCAATTATTCATGCTCAGAAGACAGAGGATGTGGTCTGAATCAAGTGTACAAATGACTGTACTAGTAAAAAATCAGGTGTTAACATCACAACCCTGTTACACAGTGAAGCAGGGTCAAGACAAGAAAGCTTCAAATGTGTTCAAATGTAAACATAATGAGTGTGTCTCAAAACCTAGTGCGCTGTTTAAATACACAGCATTTTACATCATAGTATGCGGCTCCCGACATGTAGATTGTCCCAATTCTTAGATACCTTACTGAGGCGCCTTATTTTGGCCCGATTGTAAGGAAGCATCAAACGGTTCCTTGGCCTCTAAGGCAATCCCATAATGCACAGAGGCAAAGCTGTGAGCAGTGAAGTCTTTTTGAAATGTAAGTTATTCTAATTCTCTCTGGTGTTTTAATGTGTCTCTTGTCATACTTTGCAATGAGTCGTTGACCATTCAGGAGTTTTATACTCTAAACATTAGCTTTTAAACAAGCAGATTTTCAAGCCTTGGGCTATTGTTTTGGATAGCAGACTTGTAGCTTAGCAACTAGCTAAAACACCGGTCTCAATAATCTGTTTCACGAGGTGAGATGTCAGACAGAACGCCGCTACTTAAACAGCTGCCTACCTAGACAGTACCTTAAAAGCATACTAGGTTTTGAGACAGACCCAATTTGTACAAATCAAAAATATACTATATCAACACAACTTTCAGCAATAACTGTGCTAAATAAACATATTTTGAAATACACAACTGTTCATAACATCACTGTCCAATGAAAAACATGTATAATTTTTGTTGATTTTAATTTTTTTTACATCATTTAAACAGGACACCTGGCAAGGACATTGAGTACAATTTCCATGATAAATGGACCAATAGAAATGCTTCAAAATCACTTGACTCACTTGAAAATCCATTGACTAATTGAAAGTAAAGACTGTTTTTGGCCTGTTCTGTAAAGTTCCTATTTTAGAGATGCTTGTTTTTCATTGGACAGAGACAATATGCTCTACATAATTGTAGTCCAGTTACTTCAGAGCAGTAGTAAAGAAAAGAAAGTGTAGAAATGGCCATACTAGTAAAAGCCCATTTGAAAACGACAGTACGTGGAAAAGCTCAAGACCCAGGAGAGAGTGTAGGCGTTTGAGTGTAAGGCCTCAGTGTTGGGCACAGATGAGAAACCTAGAGTAGAAGTGAGGCTCCATATGAGGAAGCCCTGCTGAGGATGAAATGACCCCACTATTGAGGAGGTAAGGATGGCAGCTTTTTCATACACACTCTTGTGTGTGCTGATTAGCATCAGTGGGCGCTCCCGCCTGAGCCGGGCCAGTGGACTGATGGGACATCACCAGGGTTCCACGCTGCTTTCATTAACACTCCATCTCACTCACCTGAGGGGAGCTGAAATATGAAATCAAATATAAAGAGCAGCCAAGAGAGAAAATTTCTAAGTGCGCACCACACACACACAACAAAACTCCAAGACACCCGCCCCAACACACACACACCTGACAACACTCGCCCACTTTTAACATACACACACAGATCAGCAATCTGCTGCATAGCGCTGCACCGCGGTATGAAGTGCAGCTGCACTGCATAAGCAGTGATGCAGTGAGAGCGCAAATGAACACAAAGCTCATTTTACACTCCACTCCTACAATGAAATAAAACATTCAACATAATTTCGGGAATATATCATAAGGTCATAAGGTCAAAACAATACAACACTTAGAACTAATTATCCTAAAGATAAAAGATAAAGATTTGCAACACAGTTATGCCATTTTTCTCTCACAACAAAGCCGTCAATCAGTAGAGATGTGTTTAAGTGTTCAAATGTTGCTCCTTTAGTTTAACACTGGAGCTACCAGGTTATTAACATTGCCAACAAACACTACAAACCAATACTCACGCAAATCTCTATACACTCTCTATATAAATCTCTATATACTCTCTATACAAATCTCTATATACTCTCTATACAAATCTCTATATACTCTCTATATAAATCTCTATATACTCTCTATACAAATCTCTATATACTCTCTATATAAATCTCTATATACTCTCTATACAAATCTCTATATACTTTCTATATGAATCTCTATATGTCTAAAATGGCCCGCCCAGTATTTTTAAGTAAGTAAACAAAATCAACAGTTTAAGAGGGCTGACAGAAGTTTTTGGGAAGTACAGAAAAGATTTGGATGACTATTGACTTTTAATGTTTGTTACC
Organism: Megaleporinus macrocephalus; assembly: GCA_021613375.1. NCBI lineage: Eukaryota > Metazoa > Chordata > Actinopteri > Characiformes > Anostomidae > Megaleporinus > Megaleporinus macrocephalus. The sequence continues at coordinate 24,139,186 of CM038712.1, forward strand.
AATGCTACCATAGTGCTAAACTAGGGTTAGGGTTAGGTTGGGGTTAGGGTAAGCAATCTTTCGGCACCAAATATGTCTTGGCTAATTCATTGTAAATGCTTAAAAGAAAGAAGTGACTGTCTTTCTTAGTCTAAATTTCAAGTCTTGCGATCCCCTATGGAATTTTTGTAGTCTTATTTAATGCAGTAATAGTAAAATGCTGAGTGGCGTGCTGTGGTGCTCAGAGAAATTGAGCAGAGCTGGAAATCACAGAGCGACAGCGTGTCAACCGCAAATGTCGGCGGCGATGTGTGCATCTTCTTTAAAAGCAATGGTATGAATTTTTGGAAGCTTCGCAGCACACGCGCACGGCAAAACACATGCGGTCATATGCACTTTTCAACAGACAGAGACTCCTGAGCACGCCAGTGCTGCTCCGGTTACGTATTCAGATCAAACGCTCCATAGTATTCTCCAGCTGAAGAAAAGCCGGCTGATCCTCGCAGCTCCTCATGCTTGTGTGCTCTTGCTGGATGTTCATCTGTGCTTTGTGGATGAGGGGAGCTTTCTCTTTGTATCTTAAAATACGCCTCTTTGCTTCTTTATCGAGCCTCTATTTCTTTTGTCACACACCGTTGGATGAAAGTCCTTCATCTTTTAAGGAGGCCCGTTGAGGCACGTCACATGCGACTGTCAGAATCAGTGGAAATGCAGAGCGCTTTTGGGAATTTGTGTTTTTAATTCAATTTCTCTTTGCCGTCTAGACTGGCGCTCAAAGCCGAGCGCCGTAGTCTCGCTCTATGTTGCTCCGAAGCTGAAGCTGTATTTCCCCCGGTACTGTACAGCAGGAAACTCGGAGAGAGCTGAACAAGGCTACGTCCTCCAAAGGACTCCTAACGGACTGCTGAAAGAGGTGGACGGGACGTCAGTGGTCGTGCGAAGCCCCGTGGGAGCGCTACAACGGGCACGTCATGTTAAACATCGTATCTGGGCTGTTTTGCCTCAGAGGCGGACGGCATTCTTATTTTCTGTCGTCGTCCGCACACACTTATGGCTCTTTCTCTTCACTCCTCCCCTCTTCTTCTCCATCTCGAAAAGTCAACACATGCTTGGGAGGAAATTCAAATGTGGAGCATTGCAGTAAATGTCAGGAACAATGTGGGTCTTTGAGATCAGTGATGTGAGTGCGGGGGTTGTCAAAGACGAGGTCCAGCGATGCTTTCAGATAAGGACGTCCTTCTGCCCATGGGCTTCTCACAGTGAATACGAAGAGGGGACGCGAGAAAAGAAGAAAAGACACTGCCACGGTAAGAAATGCAGCATTCATCTACTTAAAGTGAAATTTACTGAATAGTAGCTGATAAGCAGAGATGTCACTAATGGACTAAAGGACAACAGTAATAGCTAGAACTGTTTACACTCTTGTACATTTTTATAGATGACCGTATGACTTATAGTTACAGAAACCATATAAGGAACAGGCCTGGGCACAGACAAATAGGGGGCTCAAGACAATAAAGGAGCAATGTGAATGTTAATTTAACCTACATTTATGGCATTGTGGCATCATTCTCTGCATTCCCTGTATCTGCCCACTGATGGACCGGCGGCCTGTCCAGGGTGTTTCTTTCTTTTTTTCCACCCAATGAGCACTGGGATAAGTTCCAGCTCCTCCAACACCCGAAAGGATAAGCAGCTTGGGAAATGAAGGATTGAATGAATTAATGAATAAATGCCATAAAAACTCATATTAAGATGAGATTAAGATGTATGTTATTATGTTTCAGTGCTTTATTTCATATTAAACTTCACAGTTTAAAGAGTGTCCAAACAGGAATCCCAAAATCTCCAGCACACAAGTGCTCAATATTAGCCACTACGCTGTCTAATTGCTTTAAACCCATGGATAATGTAGCAACTAGTCTATAACTAGCCAATAGTATGATACAATAAGAGTAGCATCTCATCGCTATCCAAATAAAACCTACATCTACATCATTTGAACGTATCAGCTGATGTTTACATTGTATGAAAATTTCCTAATGCATGGATTAATAGAAATGCTCGATAATAGCTTGAAAACAGATCTGGTTCCACTGACTTCCACTGAAGGTAGAGTTTTTGTACTTTTTTGCAAATGATGCTCACTTTTCTTTGGACAGCGACGGTATAGGCTAACTCAACACAGTAAGCTGTAGCTATCAGAACAAGAAGTGATTTATAGATGGGAATTAAGAAGAAGCTAGAATAGCATGGCTACTTTGCAGCCTTTATGAGATTTTTACGTGGGGCTACCGCATTACTTGACTCAAACAGAGATTGGAATCCCAATCTCCAGCGTACAACGCTAACATTACCCAATGTGTTATCTAATTGTTTTCACTAGTTAGTTATAATTATTTGAGCGCTCCACAGAACCTGGCCTGAAAGCCTATTTTTATAAAAATAAAAGCACGGTTTTGGTAATTATTAGTATCACTTGCTTCTGTCATTATATCTGACTGTTAAAAATAACCAGATTATTATATTGTGGCCTTTTTAAGACATTTACTCAAGTAATGCAAGTATCCAGGTCAAAGTGGACTTCTCCACAAGCAGTACTACACCACTCTCTCGCTCCCCAACCCTCCCACTAGCTCTATCCCTGCAGCAAAACTGGAATTGAGCCTTGTTTAAAGGGATCTTGAGGAATAAGCAAATGTAGAGGACAAAGAGGGCACTCGTACAATCTGAGGGGCTCAAGCCTCCCCAGTCATATTTCCAGCATGGACATCATGGCAGAAGCTGTGAATAGGCAGAAGAAGATGTTGTTGGAGGAAGCAATGAAGAGAAGATAACGTGAGAGAGTGTCTGAGCAAGAGGCTGGAGCAAATCTCAGACTGGCTTGTTCTCACTGGCGAAGGCTAGAAGAAATAAAAGTACATGAGACAGTCTAACGGGAAAACAATGGATACCCGACAGCAGAGTTACTTATGACACATTGTGATGCAGCTGTGATCTTATCAGTGTCATTCATGTCTTACACAGGTTTGTAGTTTCTCCTGAAGCCAAAAGTCATCTAACCATGCAAACAACAATAAACAATAAACTCATTATATTTAATCTGGCTCGCCTTCATGTGCATGCATATCTCACAAGCATATTAACACACAGAACCAACCACAATTGCGTGTGCGGTCTAGAGTGTCCATATGCCTGCATGACTCGTGTGCATATGAAGGAGGGTCAGATTCTGGCTCATTGAGCTCATCAGTGAACTATTCGCAACTCTAGGTGGACCCCAAGAGCAAACATTTTAAAGCAATATGCGCATCTGGCAATAGCTAGGGGGGGCAATCAGACTACAGCACCCTGCACACAATCTCACAAGTCTTTAAAGAAACTAAATGAAGGCACTTAAGATGTCTTAGCTGATTGTTGCCCATTCGAAGAAAGAAACATTGTGTAAATCTGATTATCTGACTGATTATTAGAAACGCTGGATATTATTCTTACCAATACTTCTAGATAATGATTTTTTTGTTAGCACGCACCAAGTGCAGGCAATAAGTCACTTAGTTACCGGGATGTTAGCTTACTTAGTGAGTAAAAAAAAAGCTTCTAAAACATACACAAACACTGAGGATCTTAAATGAGGCCACAGATAGCAGAAATGCAGAAACCCAGAGGGAAATAAAAACAGGGAGGTATCATTTATTCAGGAGGGGGATCGAGTTTTAAACAAAAATGGAGCAAAAAAACTTTTCCTGTATTATTTTTAAAGCTTAGCGCTGGTCCTGAGTCCAGTTCAGGAGGAGCTTATTGTTTGGGGTGATTGATGGAAATAAGGTAAAATGAGGTCAGATGCTGGATAGACTTAGCCTATTTTAGAGCAGTGTTTAGTGCCTCTTCTCTTTCTCTTTGAGTGTGTTTACAGCAAAAGGAAATCTTGTGGAAGTTTTTCATGTAATGAACAAGTAGATAAACATACAAGATAAATGTGGCCAGACTGGATTTGAAACACTATAGGGATAATCTCTTTCCCAGTCGTTTGTGGAGGCTGTGAAAAATAGCACCGCGGCAAATAACTTTGTCTTCTTCGTGCTGGTGAGATACTACTTTCTCTCCTAACAAGCCAAGTGCTGGATCTTGCTAATCTGATTTAATGGCAAGTGGATACATTACATCTTATTCTAATGCCTCTCCAGAAGAGAACAGCACTTCTCGGTTAGGCTGGAGTCCAGCGTCATTAAAAGTCAGGGGCGACACGATCTTTAAACGGGCAGGAGAAAAATCTATATCTCCGGAATGAGCATCTGTTGGAAATCAAAGCGGCGCTGGAGTGTCCTTGAAATCAAACGAAAGAGGAACTGTTGAAAGGGAGCGAGGTGGGCCTGAGCTCCCCGGAGATCGGCATCGAGTCCTTCATGTAGCTGAGAGAACATTACACATGCCCTCTGACTGGTGTCCTCCCCAGAATTCTTCTGCCGGAGAAGACGGCGCTTCCTTTAAAGACACATAGAAAGGCTGCGCACCCACCCACACATCCACGCAGGGGTAGAGGCCTTCCAGGTAGCCTGAGTCTGAGGCTGAATTTCAGAAGAGGAGAATCGTTTGGACTGAATGAGCGTTTAGAAGCACTACTGGTTGAAGCACTGATGGAAGCATGGAGTGAAAAAGCTGATAGGTGGGGACAATACGGGTTCCTTGAAGGCGCCATGGCATTTATTCACCATCCAAGACGCTCACCCACCTGGGTCACGAGGGTGTGGGAGCCTATCCGAGCTCTCATTGAACCTAAAGGCAGGAAACACCCTGAACCCATGACCGCCAGTTGGTCACAGGGTGGACACACAGACATACACATTTACACACAAACCCACACCTGACTCGCCTGAATGCACACAATATACACTGTGATGAGGCAAAAAGTGAAATGCTTATCTGTAGGCCTACCCTAGCAGAACCAGCAAAGGGAGGCATTATAGTCTGAACTCACCCTTAACATGTGTCGTAGGGCCCGAGGAGTCTCCGGCCATCTCCCCTCTATACCACCTCGCCTTATTCTACTCTGTGACTTTGTGACTCCTTTACTGAAGATTGGTGAAGCATCGTCACAACAATATACTCAACACAAAACTCTGGGGTTAACTGGGCAGGAATCAAACCCAGGCCCTTCTTATTGCCCCACAGTGCCGCCCAACATGTCATGAAGTTCTGGTATGATGGCATTAACAATTCCTTCACAAAGCTGGTGTCAAAGTTAACGTTCTAACAAATTAAGAGATGTTAATAATTTAGCACATTTTCCTGGTTTGACGCTTCAAGCCATCTGTAGTTTCCACTCTGAACCTTAGCTGTTCGCACGCTGTATGTTTTTTTTTTTTTTAACACTGTCGCTATGACTCATTTCTGGCTCTATTAAAGTTATTTCCAGCTACTGGAAAGCTGGAAATGAATCTGTTTATCATCAAAGTACATCATTCTAAAGTATTATTTACAAGCAAACACGCCGCTGAAGCAGCAATGTCAATAACTGGGCAGACGGTGCTGGACATGGCTTGCGAAAGAGAGAAACTAACAACAGCAACAGTAAAAAGAAAAGCTTCAGTTCCACTTGAAACAAGAAGGGAATGGAGAAGCTGGAATACTTCTAACCACTCTCTCACCAGAAGTGCATTCGCCTCGTTCTCATATTCACCCTGCAGGGTGTTCAGCTTACTGTGATCTCTGCTTTCACACAACTAAATAAAGGCATTATTTAAAGTTACATTCTGATGAAGCTTGTTTAATTATATACAGGTGTGTGCAAAAGTTGGGGCCCAACATGTGGTCAAATAAGAGACCAATGAAGTGTAAACAATTTAACACATATGTCTACAGTGAACAAACCTCTTCACATTTTAATACACAGTTGAAATGTGAATTTTGCATATTGGAGTTAAAAATAAAGCAGAAAACGTGGCTAATGCTAAAGTTATGGCACATTTTTAAATTTATGTTTCAGTTTTTCCAATATGTCAAACTATATTTAACATTAAATATTAAATCCTGTAATCTGATGGGGGTATTCAAGCTTTTGCACACATCGGAAACTATTGAAATCTAGAAAAAATGTAATTATGCTGTTTATCTAGTGTTAATTTTGGCAGGCAAACTTTTAAGTTTACTAAATATAGTCTTTTGATGTATGTTAGTTTTAATCACATTTCAGTGAATTAATTATTATTAGTCCTAATCTAATTTTAGTTTAAGAAATCAGTTAAGTCTAATTTTGGTCAATTTAATTTGTATTTCATTTTGATCTAATATTAGTTAAATGTTGATTAAAAGTATATTTTAGTATATACACGTATAATCTAATTTTAGTCAGGCCATACAGCTACTCCAGTACAGACATAAACATTATGTACCAAGAACCAGTAGCCAAGAACTTCATTACAACTGTCTCCACAAGTATATCTTTGAAACCCATCCTGTCCAGTAATGTTCAGCTGCTGTATTAAAGTCACTACAGTTACAGGTGCACCTTGTGAAGATAGCAATCTCTGTTCATTTGGAGCCTACACAGCCTAGCAATGCTCCCAACATGAGAGAAGTTTGCCTTCAGGGCTTTCTGCCAGATACAGTTAGGGTGAAAGCCGTTCACACCAAGCATGATTCTGTCGGTTGGGAAAAAAAACAAAAAACAGATGAAACTAAATGGTACATACTCTGGGTACATCCTATCTACAGAAAAGACAAACACACAGGTAGTTCAATACCTCTTACGAGAGCTAGCTGAAGCTGAACATGAGCGATTTCCATATGTAACGTCAGTGCTTCTGCTTGCTGCTCTCATTAAACTGGAGTAAATGAACTGTGATTATATACAGTTACTGTAACCTATACACTCTACAGAGTGTTGCTTGTTCTATGAATTTTTTGTGCTTTACTATAATCAAGATGAGTTCTCTCGCCATCCTGACGTGTACTGGTTTGGACTGTAACCATGCCAAGGCGCCCGACTGGTCAACCTGATTTGAACTCTTCTGCACAACAGAAAACAGAGCAGCGCTGATTAAAACGATGGTCTACTTGTCAGTCTTTCACAATATTGTTAAGTTTTTATTTGCTAACAAAAACTGGAACATGTTGCGTCATATTTCTTTTCATTTATATAATTCTATTTCTCGTAATATGATGAAATGTGGGATATTTTATTTAGTTCTCATCTTCTTTCATGTTGATGTTCATGAAGAGCAGGTCATCAATGACTATTTTGGTTAACAAAAGTAACACTGTAATTAACCATGATCACATGTTTAATCAATGGCTGTTATTCTGAAATGGCATTTTATTATTGATTAATTCAACAAAAACTTTACAATCATTGCGAAAGCTGACTAACAGTCTTGTGACTGGCTAATTTACTAAAGCCCCAAGGCTACATGCACATCCAGGAATATTTGTATACAGGAAACCCATCTATAACAAGTATTTCAGCCTAGACTACACAGGGTCAATCAGAACAGAGATAAAGAGATGTGGGAGAGTTGTTGTGTAACAATAATTTGTACTGTTTGGTGGTCTGCAGGATAAAATACAAGACAAATATAAGATATAAGCCCTCTGAAACCCTCTGAAACCCTCTGAAACACTGAAAAATGACAGCACAGCTTTAGGATCTATTCTGGCAAGTTCAAAACTGTAACTCACTGGATGACTCAGCCATCTTCCTACGACTCCAACCCAAGCTGTCTGGTTAAAGCCATTGTTACACAGAAACCAAGTAATTGGTAATTGATTCTATTTATCCTTGTATTGATCTCTAAACTCAACCTCAATTTTTAAACCCTCCAACAACGCTTACATGAACAGCAGACACAACAGCACGATTTCCAAATAAAAAAATTCCAAGTCAGGTCACAGTCGAGAATCTGAGTGACAAAAGCTGATGATGGCAACGCGAAACATTGCAAGGAACCTCATGACCTCACGCTAACTGCGGCCTTCTCCTCAAACGTATTTACATTTTCAGCACAAATGGAAATCCAGATATGGCACAGAGGGGGTAAACAGGCCCTGCAAAAGAAAAACACGGCTGATTGAGCCCTTGTCTCGTTTGATTACAGGTTTTATATATCAACTACGAGAGGGGGAACAGCCAGCACGGAGTGTTCACAACTCTGCCGCTCCACGAGGCAAAAGCTGAGGGATCCTGCACTGCAATTCATTCATTAGCATGCTAATTACATCCATTCACAAACGAAAATACCCAGAAATACCCGGCGCTGCGTCGAGCGGCTGTGGAAAACAGGAATCCATCAACGCCTCGCTGCAGCAAGCCGGTGGTGCCTCCTTCATGTCAGATTTGGAACGCTATCAGCTCCATCCACACCGTTTTTTCAGTGCGCCGCAGAATGATGTGGTAATATTTGTTAACCAATTGGCCCTGAAAATTTGACGGAATGTGATTAGCACTCAGTGTGAATGAAGCCGCCGCTTGGATGAGCTCTGTCAAATTTCCGCTGACGAGTGAAGAGATTATAGCAGCATTTAAATGCCAGTTTAATATTTTGGGACTTCTTTTTTGTGACACTGTATGTAATTTACCTTCAACCTTAAATTGCGAAAGGAAATTAAATGAGGTGAAGGGACACAAATTCGTCCCCACAGACTTTAGCTTTGAAAAAATATTCCCTATCAATTACTGAGGACACTCCACTGTTACCTGGAATAAACCGCACTCTTAGAGGTGACGCACTGCATTTACGCCTACTGTACCGTGCAAAAGTCTGAGACTGCCTGTCCAGTCAAACCCACCATTCAGCACGAGCTATTCATTTTTAGGAGATAATTCTGAGGAGATCAGATTAAGAAATAGAATAAGAAATGCCCAAGAAAAATAGGATGAACATTCCCAGACTGGCCATTGCAGAACCCAGACCTCAACACCATTGCATGTGTTCAGGATTACTTGGAAGCCAAAACAGACGGAAGCTGTAATCAAGGCAAAGGATGGATATGCTCAATAGCTTATCAGAAAAATCTTATATTAAAAAAATAAATAAATAAATTATATATATATATATATATATATATATATATATATATATATATATATATATATATATATATATATATATATATATATATATATATATATAATAAAGGGACACCATTGTTAGAATTGCTTTCAGTAGAGTATGTAATGTTCCAGAGTTTACTGTTTGGGACACATCCTTACTGTCATCATTTTTTTTGTTATTTCATTTCAGCATTATATTTATATAAATATATATATATATATATATATATATATATATATATATATATATATATATATATATATATATATATATATATATATATATATATATATAATCCTGACATTCCATGTATAAAGTTTTCAGTACCATGTAATGTGGAGTATCTTGTTTAGTTTGTAAAGTGATTTTTAATTGGATTTATCTAATAATAAACAGATGTACAGATAATGTTGTATTCCATTTATTTATTTATAATTTACTGTAATTCCACAAATGTTGTTCTACATCACTATACATACAGTGATTTACTACCTTACCTACAGTGGAATCGTCATATAGGTAATATTTTAGGGGATAGGGTGGGCTTCAATTCACATTAAATGTGTCCCAGCGAATGTCAAATCTGCTCCTATGCTCTTGATCTGTAGTATTTACCTTTATGAGCTGATACTCAACATAGACCTCCTCGGATTAGATCAGTGAACGAAAATATCAGGATATCTCTAACATTACATCAACACAATTTTGTCTCCCATGTTACTTATGATTGACAGTCCTTGTTAGGATATATACCATGAAAATAATGTACACATTAGAATTAAGCTCTCCGTACAGTAGCCAGACTGCCGGTGTGTGTCCAGTGTAGCAATATGCCTGATATTGCTGCAGTATCACAGCAATAGAGCAGCTCCTCTGCACACTGTCAAGTCATTGTTAACAGATGGAGAAAGAGGGCACTGCTAGCGTTTTGGATGATTACCTCAGATTGCTCATGACACATGCAATGCAAGGTGCTCCGCAGTGCACGAACCTGGTTTTAAGACACGCTGCCTTGAGGCATACACTGTGTTCAAAGGCTTTTGATTAGAAAGTAACTGATGAGGATGCTACCTCCCTCTTCCTGTGGTGGGAAGACAGCCCTAATGACTGCACAGGGAAGCTTGCTTTCTAAGCTGCAGACACAGTACAAAGCAAATTAAAGACTTTTAAATCCATCATTAATTAAAGTCATAAAATTCCAATGTAAAGCCTACTAGGATGAAATTATCCCCTAATGTACATTCATCAAATCCTCCCTCATTGAGGCCAAGAATCTGTCCATTAATGCGCAACACACTGTGAATGAAATGGGGGAGGGTCAAATAACTCTGCTTAACACAATAAGAGCAAACAAATACTGAAACGTTATCATCCGGCCACATTTATCACACAGCAGAAAGAAACATTGAGGAATGCTTTAATAGAGAACTCCACTATTTTGTTTCACATTTCTGTATATGCCAATGGTTTAGATGTAAACAAAGAAATTCATAGTGGTGTGATTTGAAAGGCTACAATGCAGAAATGTGCTTACTCTGATATCTTTACAGTGGTGATGATAAAAAACCAGGGCTTTCAATGTCTACAGTGCAAATATCTCGATTTGCATATGTATATATGAGTTTTATGTGTATTGTTGGTAAAATAGCAGTAAATCTATGTTTTCTAGGGGTCTATTTTGCCTCAGAACAACCTGCATGTACCTTAAACTACATAAAATAATGGGTGTGTCTCAAAACCTAGTGAGCTGCCTACATAGACAGCATTTTATGACATGTAGGCCGTCCCAATTCTTAGATACTTGAAACATGCTGTCTACTGAGGCACCTTATTTTGGCTCGATTTTAAGGAAGCATCGGATGCTTTCTCAGCCGCTAAGGCAATCCCATGATGCAACACAGGCAAGTCTACGAGCAGTGAAGTGGTTTTAAGATGAGTTATTTTGACTCTCTCTGGTGTTTTAATGTGTTTCTTGTCATATAATCACACAAAACAGTATCACTAGGTAACGAGTCGTTGACCATTTTGCAGTTTTATTCTCGAGCCATTAGCATTTATGCTCACGTATTTTTAAGCCTCAGGCTATTGTTTTGGACGCTGGCTGGTAACTTAGCAACCAGCTAAACCACCGGTCGCGTGCTGCAGTGGGCGGGAACAAGCCGTGACGCAGCTGTTCTCTAACCAGAGTATCTCAATAATCTGTTTTATGAGGAGAGATGTCAGACAGAACGCTGCTACTTATACAGCTGCCTACATAGACAGCCTACTTAGACACTCACTAGGTTTTGAGACACACCCAATATTACTGACATCAGGCAGTGTTACAAAACTGCAATTATCAGTAACAGAGCATTTGAAGGGGATGCTATTGCCACAGAGCAGGTATTATTTGGGTGGTGGGTCATTCTCATCACTGCAATGACACGTGACATGGTGGTGGTGTGCTAGTGTGTGTTGTGCTGGTGGGAGTGGATCAGACACAGCAGTGCTGCTGGAGGTTTTAAACACTGTGTCCACTCACTGTCCACTCTATTAGACTCTCCAATCTTGTTGGTCCACCTTGCAGATGTAAAGTCAGAGATGTCAGTTCATCAGTTGCTTCAGAGTTTGTGTTGGTCATCATCTAGTCCCTCATCAGTGGTCATAGAACGCTGCCCACAGGACTGTATGGATGGCTGATTTTGGTTGGACTGTTCTCAGTCCAGCAATGACACTGAGTCGTTTAAACACTCTAGCAGCACTGAAGTGTCTGATCCACTCACACCAGCACAAAGTGTCACTACAGTGCTGAGAATGATCAAATATTCAAATAATACGTGGAGTTAAAATTTAGTTTTGGGAGCTGGACCACGTTCTAATTACCTCTACCTACTATATATACAACCCCATTCTCACTCCATTCCCATACCAAACAACATTGTACCCACCACCTCCCCATCTCCTCCCTACATTTCATCTTTATCCCAAAGATCGAAGGAGTGGGCACTGTTCACACACAAGCACCAAGCCACACGGAACTTCAGCCCAAGCCCTCCGAGTTCTGCTCTGAGCTCACTTCTGAGCGTGGTCCATGTTAGCAAACTGCTCTATGGTGGTCCTGTGGCCGTCCTGATCAACAGGGTAAGAAAGTATACAAAGAAACACATGGACTACAGTCTATAACAGTAAAAGTGTAGATATGGGTGTAGATATATGGAGGTAGTTATGATAGTTATGGCTGATCAGTGGAAGTAGTAACGCGCTGTTGTGCGTATATTAGAAACTTCACTGCAGAACAGAAATGCAGCCAAACCATCATCCCACTATAAAACGATCATTTAAACAGAAGTAGTCGTTCAGAGGCTCCTCAGACGTTCGGTTCCCATCAGCCCCATTTTTTTAACAACGCTGCCTCGGTAAGCTTCTCTAGAACGACACATTTCAAACACATCAAACCACTTTCAGTGACTGTGAACATCTTAACAGTTTAACGATGCAGAAAAGATGATAAAAAAATGGGTGGAATTCCCCTTTAAACCCAGCTATGGCCCTTCCCCTTTCTCTGCTTATTCCTGGCTTCATGTTACTGGGCAGAGAGCAGCGTTTGCCCTGGAAAAGAGATTAAAGAGGAAATATGTAGCAGTGTAGCCGTGGCTTAGCGGGAGCGCTTTAGTGCGGACACAGAGATGCATAATCCCTTGTTGCCAGGCCGGGCGGGAGGAGCCTGAGAGAAAGCTCGTACGTCGTGAGCCACTAGTGAATCTCACGCGACCATCGCCAACGTCGCTGTGCCCCCCCCCCCACCCCCCACATTTCCGCAGCCCGGGAACAACAGCTGGACGAACGCCACCTCTCTGACCACTCGGCACAAGAGTCCACCGGCTCCATTAAGCCGCAGGCACATCTGTGACAAAGCCCTAATCACTTCAGTAGAGGTAGCTCCTGGCATTCTGAACTTGATTATAAGATCAGGAGCATTGAGAGATGGTAATCATTTAATCCTCTCAGAACACAGAGGAGCCTGATTTCTCAAGCACTCCAGCGTTTCCTATTATAGAGCTCATTATTGGATGGAGCGGGGGGAAAAAAAGAAGCACCAGAAAACAATTTAGAGCTAGGGAGGGGAAAAAAATGATGTGTACGACGCCTGCTCCTAAAATAAACATTTCATTCGGAAAAGTGTGCGCCGTGTTTGATGGTGACAAACAGAAAATTCACGCAAGGATGTGAAATCATCTTTACCCAGATAGAATCTTTGCGAAGCCTCTACAAACTATGTGCCAGCAGATTGTGCTGTTTCTTTTTCTCCTGCAGGAGCAGAGCCGTACGTCTCTCTTTATAATGTAGCGGCGCGGCGAGGACCACTGGACGGAAAAGAAGAGCTTTACGCCGAGAGCCCATCTGTTACTGTGTACAATAACACAATGGGGAGGGAAGCAGAGCCGTGACCAGCTCACACGTGCCCGTGCGTCCGTTCCGACCGATGTGGTGAGAGAAGGGACGCGCGGTGCCTATATTTGGCCGGCGAGTGGTCATTTTCTCGTCCAGCGTGGAGGATTTGCCCCTGCCGCCGCGGCCGAGTGGTTAATGGCCTCTCTGCGGAGTTGAGCACCTTGAAACCGGACTCTAATTGCCCCCAGCATCCGGGCAGGAGGCGGAATGGAGCCCGGACGAACCGGTCCACGGCAGAGAGACTCGCCCTCGCAGCCTGTTTGCTGGTGGAGAAGGATCTGTGTGAGGCCTTGAGGGTCCTAATGCTCTCAGACGGCTCCATCAGCCTGTCAGTCAAAACACAGCATACACACACACACACACTCTCACATCCTCAGCAGCCTCAGCAGCCGGCCCACCACAGACAGAGAGACTACACCTCCTTCACTTTCAAAGACAGGTCTGGGGCTGAGAGAGAGAGAGAGAGAGAGAGAGAGAGAGAGAGAGAGAGAGAAAGAGTGTGAGAGAGAAAGAAAAAGGGAGAGAGAAAGAGAGATAGAGTGAGAGGGAAAGAGACAGAGAAAGTGAGTGGGAGAGAGAGAGAATGAGAGAGAGAGAGAAGAATAAAAGAGAAAGTGAGAGAGAAAGTAAGAAAGGGAGAAAAAGATAGGGAGAGAGAGAGAGTGAGAGTGAGAGAAAGAGAGACAGAGAAAACGAAAGTGAGAGAGAGATAGAAAGGCTAAAGAAAGACAGAAGAACAAGAGACAAGAGAACAAGAGATAAAAAGAGGAAGAGAGGGCAAAACAGGAAAGAAGAGGGGAGATGAAGCGCATTGCCTTTACCTCTTTCTCTCTCTCACTCTCTCACTTCCTCTCTCTTTCTCTATCTCCCTCTCCCTCACTCTGCCTTTCTCTTTCTCTCTCTCACTTCCTCTCTCTCTCCCCCCCCCCTCCCTCTCTCTCTCCCCCACCCCTCTCTCCCTCTCTCTCTCTCTCTCTCCCCCACCCCTCTCTCTCTCTCTCTCTCTCTCTCTCTCTCTCTCTCTCAACTCAAATGTCAACAGCAGATAAACACATGGGGTGTTTGTTTCTGGTGTACCTGAACTGGAGCAGCGCTGATTGAAGTGAAACAAACTCCTGGTTTTTTGTTTACCATCTACCAGCAGGAAGTGTGCGGCTTCCTGACGGTTCTCTCTCTCTCTCTCTCTCTCTCACTCTCTTTCTCTATCTCTCTCTCCTCCAATAGTAAAGTGCCAGTCTTAGAGACGCCACAGAAATGGAAAACGAGCCTGTCTCTGCTCGGCGATAACCCGTGCCCTTGCTCAAGGCTCTCTCACTGTATAATCTGCCTCAGATCTCCTCACTGAAGTCGGCTTGTTTTGATAGAAAGGCCTGCGCGGGGCCACAGCAGCTCAACATGTGAGGAACCTGTGGAGGGTCTGGTAAGAAATGTTAACCCATCCACAGTCTTCCCCTTCACTGGCTGGTGATGCTTCTTCTCCCGCTTCCGACAGCAGAGACTGACTCTGAGGCCATCATAGGTAAAGGCAAAGTTTGTTTTTAGCAGCTGTTCACATCCCAAAGGTTACACCGGTGACCTTGCCTGCACTTGAGTGATGGAGACGTTACAAGAGGACACACAAATGTTGTCTTTGTTTCTCAAACCATCACCAGGCACTGATTTGTTTTATTAAAAAACATGCACTGAAAGTCTATGTAGGTCTATGTTTACTGTTATTCACTTTTATTGCTTTACTATAGTATTTACATGTAATAATATTATATACAGTCACAAAATCAATTACACTTACGTTTGATATACATTGATAGGCTCAAGTCTGCACTTACTTTACTGTGTTAATGTGAAACAGTAACAATAATATTCTGTGAAATAGGATCATAGAAACTCTTCCTATGAATCCTGTATTTACTATTAGGGCTGTGTATTGGCAAGAACCTGGCCATATAATACCTATCGTGATACAGCGGTCACGATTCAATGTATCACAACATATTGCGATATTGGAGGCAAAGTGATATATTGTGATTTTTCAAATCCTACTATTAAAACACACCACTATATGAACAGGTTTATCAATGCTTACAATAGCATTGCGCCCTTGTGCTGCTTGTTCATGTTGGAGTGGAGCTGAAAATGGATTACAACACTGCCATCTAGTGGTCAGAGGTTTAAACACAATACACAATGATTCGCTGTCTGCCAGGAATCTGTGTATTGATAGTGTGATTTTGAGAATCGATACAGTATCACAAAACATAATACCCCGATATTCAATATTTTTATATTTTCCTACACCCCATTCACAATGCTATTTATGAGGCATTATATAGCATGCATAATATCCTATAAGACCTGTCATGAGCCTATGTATTTGCTTAGGTGTTTTAATTACATGTATAGCACTTTCTAAAGCAAGAGAATATAACTGTGTAAGGTTTTATAATGCACTATAATATCCACTTATTATGGTAATGCACCACAACAGGGTTCTGATATATTTCTTGGATCCAGCACAACTGTGCCTATCAACTCAGCTAAAAGAAGCAGCACCTGAGCATGTTCTGTAAAATAAAGCATCAACTTCTAAATATGACAGAATAGTTTATGTGGAACTGGTAACTGGAACAGATACTATCATGCGTTATGGAACCTGACTTTATAAAGTTATATACTCATATACTTCATAAAATGCATGTATTTTTGACTACTTAAAAAACAACTAAGCATGTTTATGGCTGGTGTTATAATGTATATTCCACAAAATGCTATATGAATGCATATATGTAACGGTACAAATACAGGATTCATATGAAGTGTCACCAGAATAACTTCTCTTCCCTTTACAAGTGCTAATGTTATACTCACTGAGAGTTTAGTCCACATTCTGAACAAAATTGTGCCCTGACATGGTTTATTCTTAAAAGATCGAGTTCTACTTATATTATACTTTATTATAATTACTTGATCCTGGTAAGTTGTTTCTACTGTCTGGTTAAAAATTCCAGTGCACTTATTTTAGTAAGTGAGCAAACTCAAAGAGACTACAGGGTTTAGTTACCCAGAATACCTTTTACACTTTTGTATGTAATTAATATGTAACTCTGCATAAAATATTTTTTCACATCTCCGTTTGTGATCGAAGAAATTATGTTGCTGTTGTGAAAATAATAACAATAAGTAGAAAAACTGCTGTATTTACTGAAACTGAAAAGCAAGTTAATTTGTGCAATGTATACTTACAGATTGTTAAACTAAAATCTTTAAGTGTATTTAACTTCATGTATATTTATATTTTTATATATGAATATAAAAAACTTTCCAAGTTCCAAACTTTAATTAATTTGAGACTTAATTTACAGTTTACAGTGTACCATTGAGAAATAATTCATATCAGATTAATTTTTTTTTGTTTTCTGTGGGATCTAAAAGAATAATGTGTTATATGTGATAAATGTGAGCATAATAATGTGATAAGGTGAGCAAAAACATGGTGCATGATACAGTGTTGTTATTCTCAGTCTGGAAAAATGATATATAATGCCATGTAAAGAACCCATATTATGGAAGAATGACTTCTGAATTCACTATTTTTGTGGTGTCATAAAACCCAACACATTTACAAATATCAGCAGTTTAGTCCCACGCACTGATGCTGAAGTAATAAGAAGTAAATCAGTCTAGACTGCTTTTGAATGAGATATGACACAGGGCAGCCAATCAGAACAGAGCTCGTTTACATATTAGTCTTGATATGTATACACATTAGTCTTAAAGGGATAAAACGAGGTTGGAAAATGGTCCAATTTTTAGTACATAAAACCCCACAAATGTCATTAGTGGACCGAAAGGGAGAAAATGAAGAGAAATGTAGAATAGGAGCCCTTTAATGCTTTTTTTAAACTGTAGCTATAGAGGTTTGGTTCTTCCACTAAATCAGCTACTCAAAGGTCATTTTAGGTCAAAAGGAGGAACCACACCATTTCTGTACTTCAGCGCTACAGCTTGCAAAGCGCTCGTGTTTGCATGAAGAGAGTTTATCGGCTTTCTGCGTCGACTGTGGTACAAATGGTGATGAAAAGGGGCTTTGCAGCCGCACCACTCTCTGTTTATGCCCGTTCATATCAGAATTATATTCACATAGAGATTATCCATATAATTATGCAGGTGTAAATGTACACACAATAGACTCAAATCCATATTTCAGGAGGTCTGAGACACATTTCAGCCTAATGTTCTAATATCAAATCCATCTCTGTTCCTAAATACCAGCACCAGTCTGGCTCATCTTTACACCTTCACATTAATCACTCCTTTAATGCACATGCTCTATGACTGCGTATGTTTCCTTCTTTTATTATGGTACGCTGTTATAATTGTTTTAATTAATATAAAAAGAGTCATACTGATTACAAGTATACTGAGAGCCTAAAGGGGAATTCCACCAATGTTTCAAAATTCCCTCAAGTCAGTAGCTGATATGTAAGTCCTTTGGAGTATTTTGATGTAAAACAGTTCATTGCAGAGACTCTGATTTCTTTGTTGTGCTGTAACCAGGTGTCTACAACACAAACACATATGATTTATTTATTTTCCAAAACTATCAATGAACCTACACATCTTCTGTGTTTATGTTAATAATAGTAAAAAAACAATAAATCATAACTTTTCTTTTAGTGTTTTTTTGGCTTTGAATTTAAAAATTATGTTTTAGACCAAAACATTGTTGAGATACTTATCAGACAGTACATTCATAACCATCCCTCCATTCATCATCATCTTCTGCTTTATCCTGCTAGTTGGGGTCACGGAAGGGCTGGAGCCAGTCCCAACATTATCAGGCGAAGGCGGGGTACACCAGGGCCATCGCATGGCCAACACACACTCACACCTACAGGCAGTTTAGAGTGAGCGATCAACCTATCATGCATGAGTTTGGACTGTGAGAGGAAACCCACTCGAGCACGGTGAGAACATGCACACTTCACACAGAACAGCCCAGACTGGGAATCCAACCCGGAATGTCTTGCTGTGAGGCGACAGTGTTGACCACTGCCCCACCATGCCCCCACATTCATAACCATTTAATGTTAAAACTAATTATAATAGAGCTTTCAGAGACATAAAACTTTCAGCTGTCTGGTTCTTATTACCACCACTGTGAACAACTCTGGCTCTAAGTTTCTCTAGAATGGAGCATTTCACGCAAACCACTCTGCGTGACTTTCCCCACAATGAGTTTATTATGCAGAAATAAAAAAAACTAATGCCCTTTAATTACAGGTTTATGTCTTATTATACTATGTTTGGAAACTATAGGCTTGGGAAGCCACGTTTACACTTTTAAACACACACATGCTACAAAACAACAATTCTCTGTTGTTTGAACTTTTTATATCAAGCACACAAGCAAGCTATAGGACGTGGTTTTCTGTGTTGGCTTTTGTGGCTTAGGAGATTGTTGCAGGAACTAAACAATTTCAGCTTTGTAGCCATGCTACTCTTAGCAGGCACAAAACTATTTCCTCCTCGGCAGCACCCACAGCTTTCCACTTCTGACAGTAGACACTGGCCACAAGCCATCACAGGAGGCTGCTAGCGCTACACCAGAAACCATGTGTTTCCCCCAGAATATTGATGAACTCATGCAGTTAGTCTATACAGATCCTGCAAGTGACTTTGTCTATTCCCTCCTATAACACCTGCCACTCATACCAGTGCTTAAACATGACTGCCCTAAAGGAGAGAATGTGTGTGCATTATCATTTCCGAGCCTGTGCTGATACTGTGGGCCAGAAGCACAACTTCATCTAAAACACGACTCATCATCTCTGTGGGTTATGGGACTCACACACGTAACCAAGTCCCAATTTTAACTGATACACTCTTAAATACCCGCAAAGTTCCAGCATTAGACTGTGACCGCAGTGAAAGAGACCTGGAGTTAACGTGAAAGGAAACCAGTAGTCCAAGTATAGTAACCGAGTGGCTTATCTCTAAGGGACTGTGCAAAACCACAAGGACAGGTGTGAATCAAGTCATCATGTAGAAGAAGCTATGCAGAAGAAAAGCAGACTTGCTCCAAATGCTTTGCTGGGTTGAAGTATATGCACTAGTCTAAGAATATATGCAGATAAGGCATATATACACATGCATTGTTTTGAGGTATTTTTGAATTTATTACTTGGCCTGGGTAATACATATTGGATTGTTTATCAAGGTCTTGCCGATACTCAATAAAGGCCTTTTAATTCACTATGTATAAAGGTTTATTCTTCATGACTTGTATTACTGCATATTCACATTTGTTACAGGCAATTTATTCATTCTCAATACATAATAATAATAATTTTCATTGTACTATTAATGCTCAAGCTTAAATTATCATCTAAATTCACATCTTATTCATAAAATTGGTAGAATGTGAGTTTATTTATACTTTACAGCCACTAAGAGTGTAACAAGTAGGGGTGTGCGATATATATCGTCTATGGTAATATCTTAATTGCTGTGTTAACGATGTGTGAGCTGCTGTTATCTAGAACGCTACAGACTGGGGTAAAAAACAACAATCAAAACGCCTCGACTCCACACGTTCACTACTTCATGCTTTAGTACAGGCTGCTGTGAGTGCGCATTGAAAGCGTCCATACTGTGTGCTAGCATAGGCTAAAGCTAGCTCAGCTGCCTAAACAACACACCTAAAGGTGAAAATGAGTGAACACACTGGACAGGGGAAGAAACTCAGACCTCGCCAGCCTCGCACTCTACTGCCTTAGATTTAACTCCACAACTGCACAACCCTAGCAACAAGTCAGTCATACTTCAAGATGACTTGGACACATCAGAGTCTTGAGACTTGACTCAGATTTGTACCCTGGATACACAGGACAAGACTCACACCTCAGAGAGTCTCAACTTAATGGCGACTTGTACCCTGGACGTTCTAGACTTCACTCATACTTGTACCTGAGAGACTCAAGACTTGACTCGTTCCCCTAGAGACTTGAGACCTGACTCAGACTCGCACCCTAAAGACTCAAGACATGATTCAGACTTATACCCTGGACATGCTAGACTTCACTTACTGAGGTGTTTGCATACACCTCAGAGACTCCAGACTTGACCTGGACTTGCAACTCGTAAACTTAAAACTAAAACTAAAGCAAACTATATATTTAACAGTAAGAGAGGAGAGAATCATAGACTTCCTCTATAGGTTTATAGCAAGTAGTGTCCATTGTCTGTTTCGAAAATATATCATTGGTGTTTTATTAAACTTTTATTTTACACTATTTAAAACAGCTGGTCTTTACACTGTGCGAACATTTCATAACGAAGGTAGTGACAGAAATACATCCACATTTATTTGGAATAAACTCTTACATAAACATAAGGGTACATTCTAGCATTTCGTATATAGGTTTTTTTTATATTTAAGATATTTCCATTTGTCTATATAATAAAAGATAACCTACTGGATGTAATGTGCACTATATCCACTGAAGAGATTCCATCTTTTTATGTAAAGGCTGGACAGTAACACAGAATCCCTCCCAGTGGTCAAAGAAGGAAATGCTTTGTTAGTGATATAAAAGAAACCTCTGATTCCTGAAGTCCAGCACCAGTGCTGCACCTAAAGATGAATTTCCTAATCGATTTATCTAACGATTCTTTTCTCTTTTTTTGATTAGTTAATTGTAAGGATTCAGGCTCAAGACGTATGTTACGACCCATGGGCAAGGCTTTATTTACCACCAACGAACCAAAGCAAAACAAAACAAAACAATGTCACGTACAGACTACAGTCCATGAGGGGATTATATACACCCCCCATGATGAGCGGCAAGTGTATACTAGATGCCCTCAGGTGTGAAGGTGTGGGTGCGCCCTGTGGGCACTGAAAGGCGGTGCTCACATCGATTAATCTAACGACAAATTTTCAGAATTATAATTTGTATTATTTTGTGTGTGTATGTGTATATAGAAGCACGAGGAAGACGCATGGGCATTCTAGACTTAATGTATTAAAGGGTACCTTACGCACTTGATCTATAAATGGTTGAAAAGCTCAGACTACACTTCAACTGGACTTTTAGAACCTACACATAGCCTACACACCTCATGTACAGGAAATCGGACAGTTTGTGGACTATATATTTTGGCAAAGAGCCCTTTAAGAAGCAGCTACGTGTGTTTTAAAGCTCCCACGGTATTAAGAACAGTCTTGGGTCTCTACACTGGACGATTAAGAAACGGTTTGCAATACGACTGTTCAAGTGACTACTTCTGAAAGAAACATGTTACATGTGTTAATAATCTTAAAATAATTTACTAAGATAAGATAAACAAGTAAACAGGTGCTGTCTTGCTGCTGTGTTGATAAAGCACTACGGGATGTTTGACCTTTAAGTATTCGTGTATAGCAGTTGTACTGTTGTACATCTCCACTGTGCAGAGCTGACAGAGCACCACACTGTTGTGTTTCTGTGTGAAACACTCCCACAACTTTAGATGCACGTCAGTGATTGTTTGTAGCTGCAGCTTGCACTCCAGATAAATCCATGCTTTCAGTCTGTGTGACACATCAAAGCACGTTATGTTAATCGATGTAATTTCGTAATTGATTACGTGCCGAGTCGCTGCAGCCCTATCCAGCACTAAAGCTTAAGGAGTTAAAAGCACTGTTTTTGTATGTGGGGCTGACCAGTGCTTTAACCTGACCAACCGCCACGGTTACTCCTCTTCTCCCAACATACCGAGACAAGCATGCGCACATGTGAACGAACACACGCGCGCCTTCCTCAGGGACCCCCGTCTTTATTATCACAGCCCAGCAGCTTACTGTTTCCATGGCTCTGCAAGATGGATTAATCACACCATTTAATGTGTTTATTTCTCCCTGTCCAGGAGGCAGAGGAGGAGGGTGTGCTCTAACCGGCTTTGTGCACTCTTTAATTGGCATGAGAGGGGGCTCGCTGCGCAATGGCCCCCGAGTGAGGCGCAGCCGCAAAGGTGTGCGGCCCCCATGCTGCACGCCAGTGCCTGGGCCTCGAGGTGCGCCCTCACACGCTCCCTCGATTTCCTAAAATCTCCACGCTGATGTGCTAAATAAAATCCTCCCCGAATAAGGAGAGTGATAGAATGTCATATCTACAAATGGCTCGAATTCTGTTTCCAAGACAACGGCTGAGAATGCCCACTGAGTGCGTGCGGGAGAGCCCACTGTGAACAATTTTCTGTTACACTTCTTTTTGAGGGGAAACTACAGAGACCGCACCTCTAAATCACCTTGAATGACCACACAAAAAAAACAGCCATAAGCATTCAGGATATGTGGAGTCAGGGGGAAGTATACAGTACTCACACATATGTGCATACATGCAATCAGTTATGCATATATTCAGGCATACAAGCACAGACAAATATAGAGCTGTGCAAAAGTCAGAGACCACTCTACATTCACTTAAAGGGGAATTTCTACAGAATTCAGTCACTGAGACGTAAACACAGTCATGTCCAGGGGATTCCACCAATGTTCTGCATAGAGATGTGAATAAAGTCATTTATTTGATCATAGTTGACAGTAATTTGATTCAAAATGGTTCTTTGTAGATAAACTTATCAACTCGTAGTGCTAATAGGAACCAGGAGTCATGATGTCTACAACTATACAAAAACCAGCCGTGAACCTACACAAGTCTTCTGAGTCTATATATGCAATAGGGCTGTGTGTTGGCCAGAACCTGATACGATACCCAATACGTATCGTGATACAGCGATCACAATTCAATATATTGCGATATACTGCAATATTGCAAGCAAAGAGATATATTACAAATTTTCTAATCCTACTATCCTAGTACACACCACTATATGAACAGGTTTGCCAATGCTTACAATAGCATTGCGCCCTTGTGCTGCTTGTTATTGTTGGAGTGGAGCTGAAAATGGATTACAACACTGCCATCTAGTGGTCTAAACACAATGCACAATGATTCATTGTCTGCCAGGAATCTGTGTATCAATACTGTGTTTTTGAGAATCGATACAGTCTCACAAAACATAATATCCTGATATTTGATATTTCGATATTTTCTTACACCCCTAATATGCAATGGTGGCAATAGCAAAATAGTATTCAATCTGAATGTAATATTGTGGTTACAATATGGGGATGGGGTGGGGTCTGGGTGCTTACTGTCTCCTTAAACACATAACAACTACCATAACTACCATGTCACATGCATCAGGCAGCATATTCATAACCATTTCATGTACTAACTTTCTGTGTGAAGGTATTTAGATGCATAACACTGTTTAGACGTCTGGTTCCTATCACTACTACTATGAACAAATCTGACTAGTAAATCCAAGAAGGGAGCATTTGACGTAAAACCGCTCTGGATGAGTTTGACATCTTAATCAATTACAAACTTATTAATTTCTTTACAGTGGAGATGATAGGAACCAGGGGTCATAATGTCGTGTGATCTAGTCTTCTGAGTAAAATAGTGCTAAACCTGAATCAAATATTGTGGTCAGTAAGATGAAGAATCCGGTAAAGTCTCAATACTTTGCTTGGAAGCTGCGCTTTATTGAACTGTGTAAGGTCACCACTAACCACAGACTTCACACTGCGGGTGACCCCTCCTCGCGCACAGAACACACAAACAACCCATATCCCAGGCATAAATGAACACAATCAACACTTCCCCAGAATTAACTAATGGAACAACAACATAAACAACAGTAAGCAGCCCTTTTCACTGCCCACATGCGCGCCTACCTGGCAGAACGCCACAATATGTTTTCTTTGGGGACTATTTTGCCTCACAACAAGCTGCGCATACCTTTTTGCCATGAACGAATTTTAGAAAACACCAACTAGGCCAAAAAAACAGCAAGCAAAACTGTTAGAAAACAATGTCTCAGCCCAGGCAGCGTATTCATAACCATTTCATATAATAACTTTCTGTGTAAAGGTATTTAGAGGCAACAAACTCATCAGACGTCTGGTTCCTATTAACACCACTGTGAACAAATTTGACTAGTAAGTCTTAGAAGAAAGCATTTGACATCAAAAAGATCTAGACATGGGTGTAATTCTCTTTTATTAGTGGTTTTATGTAAAATTTTGCATCAAACTTATTTACTCTGATTTCTTTACAGTAGTGGTGGAAGGAACCACGGGTCATACTATCATGTGATCAGTGAACCTACATGTGTTTCTGAGTTTGTATATGTAACGCTGAAATTGAGAAGAAAAAAAAAAGTACAAATAAAACACAAAAGTTGCTACTGTTCTCAGAACAATGGACTGACCACCCCAGTGTCCAGACCTCGACATCACTGACTGTGTTACTTACTAACTAACTTGCTTCTAAGACTGAACTTTGGAGTTCAATGGTGGACACATTAAATACTGAAACACATGCATATTAATTTTAGTTGTTGATGTTTCTGTATTGTAATAATAGTAACAATAATAATTCAAAAATATTAATAATAATCACAATTTTTGCTGATGCTGAAATATGAATGACTTGTACTTAATGGCCGTTTTGACAAAAAATTACTTTTGCATTGCACTATATCTGAGTCTTTAAAGCTCTCACCAAGAGCTTTAAAGAACCAACCACCACCACAGCTTCGTTCCCCAGGCCACCACCTGCTTAACAAGGAGGCTTCTCAAATCCCTCTGCAGCAAACTGCTGCATCTTCACTTTATTACACAGTGTAATGTACATAAACACATAACCATACCATAATCCTTCTGACCAAGAACATCTCCCACTACTTTACTGGAGTCAGTGAACACACTTGTTTCAATATACATTCTATAAAAAAGGTTTTCTATTTATATTTAAATGCTGTGGTACTGCTATACATACTGCAAATATGTATATCTATATTCCAGTACTTGGTTACATTTGTTCATCTGTACTCTCACACTGAATATAGTTTATGAGCAGTTTGTTTGTGTACTGTCTATGCTATGTTAAATATATACTGCTGTGCAAGGGTCTAGGCACCTAAGGTCCTTGTTTAAAGCCTTTGTCTCATGAATAAGTGTATTTTCAAAGTATGAAAATAAGAATAAATACAATACAATTATCCTATTTTGAAAGATGTGTACAATATCTAGAGTTCCAGTTTAAAAAACAAAGTTCCAGATTTCTTCTGGACACCCCAGCCATTGTATAAACTAAAGTGTACCAAAATGTTTGTCTGGTAGTGTACTAAAACGTTTGTCTGGTAGTGTACTAAAATGTTTGTCTGGTAGTGTACTAAAACGTTTGTCTGGTAGTGTACTAAAATGTTTGTCTGGTAGTGTACTAAAACGTTTGGCTGGTTGTGTACTAAAATGTTTGGCTGGTAGTGTATCTAAAACGTTTGTCTGGTAGTGTACTAAAATGTTTGACTGGTAGAGTACTAAAACGTTTGGCTGGTGGTGTACTAAAACGTTTGACTGGTAGTGTATCTAAAACGTTTGGTAGTGTATCTAAAATGTTTGACTGGTAGAGTACTAAAACGTTTGGCTGGTGGTGTACCAAAATGTTTGGCTGGTAGTGTATCTAAAACGTTTGTCTGGTAGTGTATCTAAAATGTTTGACTGGTAGAGTACTAAAACGTTTGACTGGTAGTGTACTAAAACGTTTGGCTGGTAGTGTATCTAAAACGTTTGTCTGGTAGTGTACTAAAACGTTTGACTGGTAGTGTATCTAAAACGTTTGACTGGTAGTGTACTAAAACATTTGACTGGTAGTGTTGTGAAATGTTTGACCGGTAATGTACTAAAACGTTTGACAGGTAATGATCTGAAATGTTTGACCGGTAGTGTACTAAAACGTTTGACCGGTAGTGTACTAAAACGTTTGACTGGTAGTGTACTAAAACGTTTGACTGGTAGTGATCTAAAACGTTTGACTGGTAGTGATCTGAAATGTTTGTCTGGTAGTGTACTAAAACGTTTGTCTGGTAGTGTACTAAAACGTTTGACTGGTAGTGTACTAAAACGTTTGGCTGGTTGTGTACTAAAATGTTTGGCTGGTAGTGTACTAAAACGTTTGTCTGGTAGTGTACTAAAATGTTTGTCTGGTAGTGTACTAAAACGTTTGGCTGGTTGTGTACTAAAATGTTTGGCTGGTGGTGTACTAAAACGTTTGTCTGGTAGTGTACTAAAATGTTTGACTGGTAGAGTACTAAAACGTTTGGCTGGTGGTGTACTAAAATGTTTGGCTGGTAGTGTATCTAAAACGTTTGTCTGGTAGTGTATCTAAAATGTTTGACTGGTAGAGTACTAAAATGTTTGGCTGGTAGTGTATCTAAAACGTTTGTCTGGTAGTGTATCTAAAATGTTTGACTGGTAGTGTACTAAAACGTTTGACTGGTAGTGTACTAAAATGTTTGGCTGGTAGTGTATCTAAAACGTTTGTCTGGTAGTGTATCTAAAACGTTTGACTGGTAGTGTACTAAAATGTTTGGCTGGTAGTGTATCTAAAACGTTTGTCTGGTAGTGTATCTAAAACGTTTGACTGGTAGTGTATCTAAAACGTTTGACTGGTAGTGTACTAAAACGTTTGACTGGTAGTGTTCTGAAATGTTTGACCGGTAATGTACTAAAACGTTTGACAGGTAATGATCTGAAATGTTTGACCGGTAGTGATCTAAAACGTTTGACTGGTAGTGATCTGAAATGTTTGACTGGTAGTGTACTAAAACGTTTGACTGGTAGAGTACTAAAACGTTTGACTGGTAGAGTACTAAAACGTTTGACTGGTAGTGTATCTAAAACGTTTGACTGGTAGTGTACTAAAACGTTTGACTGGTAGAGTACTAAAACGTTTGACTGGTAGAGTACTAAAACGTTTGACTGGTAGTGTATCTAAAACGTTTGACTGGTAGAGTACTAAAACGTTTGACTGGTAGTGTACTAAAACGTTTGACTGGTAGTGTACTAAAATGTTTGACTGGTAGTGTACTAAAACGTTTGACTGGTAGTGTATCTAAAACGTTTGACTGGTAGAGTACTAAAACGTTTGACTGGTAGAGTACTAAAACGTTTGACTGGTAGTGTATCTAAAACGTTTGACTGGTAGAGTACTAAAACATTTGACTGGTAGTGTACTAAAACGTTTGACTGGTAGAGTACTAAAACGTTTGACTGGTAGTGTACTAAAACGTTTGACTGGTAGTGTACTAAAATGTTTGACTGGTAGTGTATCTAAAACGTTTGACTGGTAGAGTACTAAAACGTTTGACTGGTAGTGATCTAAAACGTTTGACTGGTAGAGTACTAAAACGTTTGACTGGTAGTGTATCTAAAACGTTTGACTGGTAGAGTACTAAAACGTTTGACTGGTAGTGTACTAAACCGTTTGACTGGTAGTGTACTAAAACGTTTGACTGGTAGAGTACTAAAACGTTTGACTGGTAGTGTATCTAAAACGTTTGACTGGTAGTGTACTAAAACGTTTGACTGGTAGTGTATCTAAAACGTTTGACTGGTAGTGTATCTAAAACGTTTGACTGGTAGTGTACTAAAACGTTTGACTGGTAGTGTATCTAAAACGTTTGACTGGTAGTGTACTAAAACGTTTGACTGGTAGTGTATCTAAAACGTTTGACTGGTAGTGTACTAAAACGTTTGACTGGTAGTGTATCTAAAACGTTTGACTGGTAGTGTACTAAAACGTTTGACTGGTAGTGTATCTAAAACGTTTGACTGGTAGTGTATCTAAAACGTTTGACTGGTAGTGTATCTAAAACGTTTGACTGGTAGTGTACTAAAACGTTTGACTGGTAGTGTATCTAAAACGTTTGACTGGTAGTGTATCTAAAACGTTTGACTGGTAGTGTACTAAAACGTTTGACTGGTAGTGTATCTAAAACGTTTGACTGGTAGTGTACTAAAACGTTTGACTGGTAGTGTTCTGAAATGTTTGACCGGTAGTGTATATATATGTTGCTTTGTTCTATGGACACCAGGTACTTGACAAGTAAAGGCTCTGATTTTGATATTAATAATTAATGACTAAAAAAAAAAGATGATTGATATAACGAGTGATTCTAAATGTAGTGCACGGACACACACGTGTACGAAAGCGTGCAGAGAAAGCTGTGTGAGCACCACATTACTTGCTTGCAACTAGCACTGAACAAAGAGATGACAAATTCGTGCCTGGTGAATCCATGTTGGGCTCAATTCTTTTTTTTTCTGTCGGCAACATTTGCTCGCTGGTCCATATCAGGGTCTGTTAATTGGCGCGCAATAAGCCCACTCCTTTCTTCCCTTCCTGCCTGTACAGGGTAATTATACCTGCATGTGTCTGATAGCTTTATTCGCAGGACAATCCTTCCAGTTATCCTCTTTGATCAGTTTGAGAAAAAAGCACTTTTGGGTTGTCATCTCCATCTTTTCCAAAGCCCCCACTCTCTCTCTCTCCCTCTCCTTCTCTCGTTTTCTCTCTCTCGTGCTTTGCTTGCAGACGGCAAGAGGGACGTGTGTTTGACAGCTCGGGGAGCCGACAATAATCTGAATCTGACTGCAAGCTTTTAAAGATGTATAGAAAACGGCTCAGTCAGATGTTGCACCACTCAATTTCCAGTCTCTCACTGGAGGAAAAAATAAGGTGCCATGTTGAAGCAAAACTAATTTTTTTTTTTTTGCTTTTTCCCCAGCTTATGTTTAATTCATACACGTAAAGCTGTTCCTACTCATGTAGAAGCAGAAAGAAATGATAAAAAAGAAATAGTAATCTGGTCAAAAGTATGTTTTTCCTCCTAACATTCCCCGGTACAGTCTGCAGTACGATTGTAGCATGTGTTAAAAGCGTCTTGTGCTTATGTACTTTATCTAAAACCCCCTGTTCTAAATCAAGACAGCCCCAGTGGTCCTAACTAACCAGGTCCTACTCCACGAGTACTTATGTGGCTTGAACTCCTTGAACAGGAACCCCTGGAGAAATGATGCAAAGTGCTGCAAGGATTCAGGTTATCTGCTTGGTACTTTTTAAGCTTCTAAAACTTTACATATACAGAGATAATTAAAGGGCATGCCATTAATATGTTTTGTCATGTTATGCAGTACTGCAGTGCAGCATTGTGACACTGTGTGGCTCACCAGACCTCATTACAATCCCACTGGGAATCCTTCCAGTGTCAACCACTCCTGACCGCTACTCTAGACCTATAGGTCACTACATACAGCCAAGCCAGCACTAGTCCAAGTCTTACTTCAACTGTCAGACAATGTTGTAAAGAAACAAGTGATTGTATCTTAATTCAGAGCAAAATATACAGCAGAGGCAAGTTTTTAACCTTTCAGCCAGAAGTTATATTTTTTTTAGTGTTGTCCTTCTCGTCTGTTGTTTAATCTCTTCATTACTATATAATACAGTAGGGCTATCACAATTATTACATAATCGCCTAATCGCAGTAACTTGGTATGATCACAATTATCCATCCATCCATTATCTGACGCTTTATCCCACTAGTCGGGGTCCCTGGGCGGCTGGAGCCAATCCCAGCACCATCGGGCAAATACTAGATTTAATGTTTTACGTCGTATGCCCGTCCTGACACAACCCTCAACGCGCACCCAGGCTGGGGGCAACACACTCACGCATACACTTACACCTATGGGCAATTTAGAGTGACCAATCACCTTAACACACATGTGTTTGGACTGTGAGAGGAAACTGGAGTACCCGGAGGAAACCCACTCAAGCACGGGGAGAACATGCACACTCCACAGAGAACAGCCCGGACCAGGAATCCAACCCAGATCATCTTACTGTGAGGTGACAGTGCTAACCACTACACCACCGTGCTAACCACTACACCACCGTACTAACCACTACACCACCGTACTAACCACTACACCACCGTACTAACCACTACACCACCGTACTAACCACTACACCACCATACTAACCACTACACCACCGTACTAACCACTACACCACCGTACTAACCATTGTACTAATCACTACACCACCGTACTAACTACTACACCACCGTACTAACCACTACACCACCTTACTAACCACTACACCACCGTACTAACCACTACACCACCTTACTAACCACTACACCACCGTACTAACCACTACACCACCATACTAACCACTACACCACCATACTAACCACTACACCACCATACTAACCACTACATCACCGTACTAACCACTACACCACCATACTAACCACTACACCACCGTACTAACCACTACACCACCGTACTAACCACTACACCACCATACTAACCACTACACCACCGTACTAACCACTACACCACCGTACTAACCACTACACCACCATACTAACCACTACACCACCTAACTAACCACTACACCACCGTACTAACCACTACACCAATGTGCCGCCCTTCGACCACACAACCTGTATTAGCTATTAATCAAACTAAATGACTGATCAACCAGTATAGCCACTTCTGGCTTGTACTTCAAGAGTTCCATGCAGTGGACAATTAAATAGTTAATCACACTTATTTAAATGACAATTAACTGTCAGCTAATATTTCATGATCACGAGGCAGGCCTATTAAAGAGTAATATATTTGTCTTCCCAGAAAAGCTTTTGGCTAAATAAAGAACATTTCAAAGAGTCTGCTGAAGCGCTTGTACTTCCAGCTTCAAGACAGCTTCATAAGAAGGGGGTTTCCTAGTCTTTAAGCTCTTTCTGCAATTCCCCCAGAGGCTAGTCTGCCAGTGGAATGGAAATCAGCTTGATTCGATTCAAATGAAAAATAATATATTCCCTTCCCCGCAAATTCAGTCAATCTCCTAAGACTTGTTTTGGGTCTGAAGTTTGCTTCTTTATTGGACATGCTAACACTTTCTATGAACCCTGTATTCATAATGCACTATACATGCATATATAAGGCATTTCATTATGCCTTTTAATGCCTGATATAAGCTTGTATAACTGCTTATAAGTAAGTATAGTTCATGCATAACACTTTATAAAAGTAAAGTTTATAACTTAATAAATGTCAGGTTTCATAACTGATTATATAGTCTGTTTATAGGAACATCATAAACATGAATATTGTTGTGCACTATAACACAGTATTACAAGCTCCTGGTATATTTCTGCTACACAGTAGACCCGGCTTAGTAAACATTTGGGAATTATCATCTCCCGGACACGAGAAAAGATTCTGTATGGCATGAGAAAAACCCACAGCTGATTTTTGGTGGATCTAGATGTGCGTCAAATAGTTTTACAAGCAAATTAGTTTTTTTATTGCATGACATTTTCATATGCAGTATGAATTTGATAGAGTTTGTTTATTTTAAGCTAACAGGAAACTGTGCTGCTAGTTGGCCAGTATGTTGGCAGATAGCAACCACAGATAAAATGTTAGCGGCTGCTTTTTGTAAGCCAGTCGAGAAGAACAGTAACCGACAGCTGCCTTGTTTAGAAGTGCACTATTATAAATTAGATATGTTTACCTCACTTGACTGACAGCCTGTAATGACTAGACATAACATAAGGGTCTTTAATGGGCAACACTTTACTGTAGGGCCCTGTTCACAAGACTACATGACTACAATCTAAGCTTGTCATGACAACAATGTTCACAAACTTACTTCAATATGCGTCGTCTGTCATGATGGCTAGTTCAAAATTGCCACACATAGCCTGCATAGTGCATTACAACAACCAGAATAAACATTTATAAGCATTTATGTAGGGTTAAGCTGTCATGACTAGTTTATGTAGGTGTCAAATAGTTTTATCAGTGGGGAACCGTCATGGCCCTCTACGCCCTCCCAGAGGGCCTAAAATATTCTTAACACACACACATATATTATAAATAATATATAATTTTATTTGATCTACTAACAGTTTAGCAATCAACATCTAAACAATTACAACAATATAGGCAAATTAATTATTCAAAGTGTCTAAGTGTCTATCTGTGTTGGAACGTGAGGGGTTAAGTGGAAGCCTGTGAGCCTGTGTCTCCCCCTATAAGGACTGTGATGCCTGTGATGTGATGCAGAATGTTGGTGATTGGTGGTCCCACTGTTTATGTACAGAGGGCCAGGCAGTTATTCAATTGACAGTAAAACTGACCAATCATATCTTCCCTCTAAGTGGGCGGGGTTAACTGTATGATAATTTCCGCCTGTGTTCTGTCTTGCTGGAGAAACAGTTTCTCTCGCGCGCAGAGAGCAGCCGAATGTACTGCACTTCGCGCTTGAGGAAAAATATCTAATCGCGAGAGCAAAAAAGCATTAAAGGAGGAAAAAGATTATTTGAGTGCGTGTTTATGGAAATTTACGCTTGGGAGTGAAACATTTACGTGTGCAAGGGAGGGGGGTTTGGGGGAAAGGGCAGAGGCTTAAGGGTCACGGTTCGCTACTGAGTTTTATGAATATTATCCTACATTTAAGTGTCACCCTACAATGTTCTATTGATCAGGTATGATAATGTGTTATGGAACCTGAAGACATAAAATGATGTACTCTTGCCTCATAATGTCATATGGATCTACTAAGAAGTAGCTATACAAGCTCACGCCCAGTTTTAAAGATAAAAAATATATTTTTAATGTGTTTTTGATTCTTTATAAATACAGGAGTCATAGGATGTGTTATTTTTAGGCATGCGATTAGCATGATGCTATACGGTGGTCATAAGCCTACAAGCTTGACAGCTACATTAGCCTTTAAACTTCAGTGAAAAAGATAAAGAAAAAAACGTAGAACCCCAAACTGATGAACTACAATTGAGGTAAGCGTAAAGCTGTGTAAATCCAACTCTGTACTGAAACACTCCGTCGAGAACCTCTTTACATTCTCCAACAGTCTTCTCGAGAGCGCAGCAAAAAAGGGCCCTCGTCTTCGCAGCTTCCTCCAGTTTTATTTGCCCTCGTTCCTTCAGCTTAAGAGACGACACTTACACAAACCTGTGTCACACACTCCGCCTTAAATCCCGAGTGCAAAAACGTTAATGGCCTGTGGCTTTGAAGCAGCCCTTCCATGTGGAGGATGTTTAATAATAAAAAGGTAAAAGCGGAAAGGCTGATGAGAGAGAGGCCGTCCCACAGCTCCCCAGAGCCCCCCGCTCTGCCGCAGCCAATCAGCGGAGAGGCTCCTGCTGCTCAGGGCACGGGCACGCTTAGAGGAACTTTTTTCTTCTTCTTCTCTCCCTCTTGCCTACATATTGCTTGAAAAACGGCCTCCTGAAGCTAAAGTTAAAGCTGCCCGTTCCGACGCGCCTGGACTCTCGGCCCTGTAGTTAAACCTGAGGGGAAAAGGACGGGGGCTGCGTTCACAGCACGCACTGTACCGCGTGCCTCTCAGGAGAGCCATCGACGCTGCCCGCTGACCTTCAGGGCAGCGCCGGGCGCAGGGCCGTGCGTCCAGGCCGGCCGGGGTAGAATTGGACAATCAGCATAGTGCCTGTGGAGATCAAAGCTATTCCAACCCTCCATATGGAGAGTGGCTTTGAGAGACACTCCACTGGAAAGGCTCACAGGTAATGGAAGTTCTTACAGAGGCCTGGGGTGAGCAGAAATGAGGAACCGAGGATGAGGGGCAGATGAAAGACGGCCACCTGCTCTCGGTGAGGGAGCGCTGCCCTGCTCCTGGAAAGGGAACTTCTTGATGAAAGTTTTTTTTTTTTTTTGACTTTCTCCTTAAGCCCCATCCAACGTCGCTTAAGCCTCGGATGCCATTATGTTACCATAACATCAAGGAGAAAAGGGCTGCTCACTTAGTGCACCGCTCCCTTTTTTTGTGAGACCCCCGGCCCTTATTAAGCCAAAACACAGTGCATGCCCATGTAGTACAGCTGGACTGTCTAGACTTCAAGGGGCTGTTCACTTGCTGACTCTTCTATCACGCGTGGCAGGGGTTAGAGGCGGTTCGTTTTTTTTGTTTTTTTTTCAAGGCTCCTTCAAGGCTGTGATTTTAAGTGGCTCAGGCAGCCCTTATGCACTCTCTACCGCTCTCCACCATCCGCTCAGAAGGACCACTCATTCAAATAGCAATAATGGCCCACGTCAAGCTGAAGCAGCGTAATCATATTTTTGTTTGAGATACAACAGAATAATGAGATAGAAACGGCCAAAGGAAGTTCTTCAGAGATGCTCGTCCACTTAGAGGAGGAGGAGAAGGAGGAGGAGGAGTGGGGTACGTAGCAGACGGAGGGATGGAACGGCATATGAAGCATTACAGGCCCTAACAAATGGCGTGCTTACTTTGATAACTGCTTGGCTCCGCCAGCTTTGGACTCGGACTACTCGAGCCGCGTGATAAAGGAACGCATTCTGGCACGTGGGGGAAAACTCAGGCAGCATGCCTCCGTGCCGGCTCTTCATTCCGAGCGCAGAGAAGAATGTCAGGTCGTTCATTAGCACTTTAATTACCTGGGAGGTAACAGGCCCTTTTAAGGAGTTAGCGCGGCTAAAATCAGCAGCTCGAGCAGACTGGCCCGTTTACAGGCCTGGCAGCTTTTCACACTTCTGTCTGAAACCGCCTCGCTGCGGTTAAAGAAGGCTGCAACACGCCGAGGACGCCCGCGCTACTTTGTGGGGCGAGTTATGAAGTGACGCTGACAGACAGGGCGCCGTTCGTGCCGTAGCTGCTGCAGCTTCTCCGGGCCGCAGATGCCTGCTGTGGTTTCCTTCCGCTCACTTTAACACGTTTCATCCAAGCAAGAACTTATCAAAAGAACTTCAAAGCCACTGACAGGTTTATCCGAATCGGACTAATCCCTGTCCAAATCAACCAAAAGTGTGTGATTTCTTTGCGGAATTAAAGTTTGCAGTGTAGGAAAAGTCAGAACGGACACACGTCTCAGTGCACAATTATAGGCTAGTAAAAACAAATAGCTTCTCAAATCAATGTCTGGATGCTCTACCACTATCACAACAATGTCTGCATGCACATTGTGAGACTTTAGCTATTGCTATTTTATATATTCTGTTTATTTTATATTCTATCTTAATTTTTTGTTACAGTGCTTTGTGTTACCCTGTGCACTTGTGGAATCTATCTATCTATCTATCTATCTATCTATCCATCTATCTTTAGGTAATACGCCAATATGGAAGCACTTTGAACATTCTGTTTGAGCGTCATGTAGGGGTTACACTCCAAAAAAAAGCCACAAAAGAACCATTTTTGGCTCCTGAAAGAAACTTCTGATTGAATGTTCATTAAAGGTATGTGACCAGTTGCACCAGCTGTATGACAGTTTGTTTATTAGTTGGAATGTAAAGTCCATCCTGACACATACATTGAGAGTTTAAAACACTTACAATACATCTTAACTAGAAGTGTATAAAATGATCTTAGAACAAAACTGTCACGGAATGAGGTTTCCACCTCTGCAGCCAATCAGGAGCACTTTGTAACGTAGACATGCAGTGAAATCGCTCACATGTCTCTTCCTGTGCTACGGTTATTTCTCTACAGGTCTGTCTGTCTTATTGATTAGAGATTAGTAGAGATTGTGTTTTAAAGTAAAGCATCCATCGCTTGTATGTGTGTTTATTTGGATCAGCTGCTGCTTGGAATTGTTTTGATTTTCAAACTGAGGCTCCAGTACACAATATATTAACACACTTTATTAATGATCAGCAACATTAGCGAAACTGTGGCTAACGTTATCGCTATCGCTATCGGAATTTGCTGAATGACAGAAAGGAAGACTAATGTTAGTGATTCTTTAAAACATTCTTAAAAAATCTTATGAAGTGGCACTGAGGGATCTGTTCCTGTCTGTGTGGTGCTACAAGCCTGTGGTTTAGAGGTCTGTGATCTTTTCTATCTCTGATCAACAAAATGAATGTAACTCAAAAAGTTGTTAAATTGATCAAAGGGGTTAATATTTCCTGTGGAACTCAAACTGAGACCTATTTTTCCTGCAAGTTTCCCATCGACCAAATCTACCAGCTATTTAACTGATTTATTTTTGCAAGAACTTAAACCGACTGCAGGATGGAATGTGAATTTCAGAATTTAGAACTATTTGCTATTTGTGTTTGCTCACAGCAGTGCAGAAAACACCCATATCTTCGCTGTCCAATGAAAAATCTCCAAAAAGGCAATTTTACAGGACAGAACAAAACCACTACTTGCTTTCAAGTCAAGTGATATTGGAGCATTTCTGTTGATCCACTCATCATGAATTCTTTACACCAGCTGTAATGTTCAAATCATGTAGAAAAATAAAAATGGAGATGGTGATGTTTGTCTTTGGACAGCGACGATATACACGGTGAACACACACACACACTGGCGGCAGTGAGCACACTTGCCCAGAACGGTGTGTAGTTCTGTCCACAGCGTCCGGGGAGCAGTTGGGTGTCTTGCTTAAGGGCACTTCAGTGGTGTCCTGTCAGTTCAGGGGATCAGCAACATTAGCGAAACTGTGGCTAACGTTATCGCTATCGCTATCGGAATTTGCTGAATGACAGAAAGGAAGACTAATGTTAGTGATTCTTTAAAACATTCTTAAAAAATCTTATGAAGTGGCACTGAGGGATCTGTTCCTGTCTGTGTGGTGCTACAAGCCTGTGGTTTAGAGGTCTGTGATCTTTTCTATCTCTGATCAACAAAATGAATGTAACTCAAAAAGTTGTTAAATTGATCAAAGGGGTTAATATTTCCTGTGGAACTCAAACTGAGACCTATTTTTCCTGCAAGTTTCCCATCGACCAAATCTACCAGCTATTTAACTGATTTATTTTTGCAAGAACTTAAACCGACTGCAGGATGGAATGTGAATTTCAGAATTTAGAACTATTTGCTATTTGTGTTTGCTCACAGCAGTGCAGAAAACACCCATATCTTCGCTGTCCAATGAAAAATCTCCAAAAAGGCAATTTTACAGGACAGAACAAAACCACTACTTGCTTTCAAGTCAAGTGATATTGGAGCATTTCTGTTGATCCACTCATCATGAATTCTTTACACCAGCTGTAATGTTCAAATCATGTAGAAAAATAAAAATGGAGATGGTGATGTTTGTCTTTGGACAGCGACGATATACACGGTGAACACACACACACACTGGCGGCAGTGAGCACACTTGCCCAGAACGGTGTGTAGTTCTGTCCACAGCGTCCGGGGAGCAGTTGGGTGTCTTGCTTAAGGGCACTTCAGTGGTGTCCTGTCAGTTCAGGGGATTGAACCGGTCACAAGGCTGGTTACTGAACCTCTAGTGTGCGAGTTTTAAGTTATAATTGAACTCTATATTGAAACTATGCTACTCGGTGCAACCGGTTTAATTCTAGCTGTTCGTAAACCTGAACGCAGTGGCAGTTTACACTGAATTAAACTTACATTTTGCTGGTGCAACTGGCTGTAAACCTGTAGGTCTGAAGAATGTTTTAAGAACCTCCCATAAACTGTACTAATTAAAGATGTTCCCTACAACCTACAGCTGAGGCAGAGGAATCAGTGCAAGGGATACACTGAGACGATCTTGATCTAACTAGAGGTCTGCTATAAATGTTCGTGTTTCAGTTTGTGTTCAGAACCTGCTTTCCATGTTATCTTTCAGGAGATGCTATGCTGATGTAAACTGATTGTATCTACAGTCATGCTGCCAGTGCAATAAGACTTACTCTTGGTACTTGTATTGTCACTGGGGAAATGATAAAACTCATCATTGTATTATACATGCTAAAGCGAGGCGGCATTATCTATCTGTTCTCTTTCTCACTTGTTCCAGTGATTGGCTTAAATTTCAAGTTTCTTATGCTTTTAGTGATTTGAGGAAAACTGGGTTTAACTATATTGCACCACTAATGTCTAATTCACGCTACACGATTTTAGCCTGATTTTTCAGTCGCTCTGATGCCGAGCCAATGCCTGGTTCACACTACACGACTGTTAGAGCTGTAATCGCGAGTCTTTCAGTTGGTGTGGCTTTTATACTACATGACTGATCAGTGACACGGGGTCACAAATTACTTGATTTTCACTCTAGGGAACCACCCACTGGCTCATCTGGCTGCTGTCCACGAGAAGACATGAGAACTAAACTCTTGAAAGAACTAAACGCATGTGAGAACTAGCGACACCACGTAGAATACACGCTATTTCCAAAATGGACGTCAACAAACCAGCAGTACAAGTTGTTACTACGCTGATTTGCAGTGACGCAAGAAAGAAGAGAAAGGAGCAAATATGGGTGAAAAGATGGATAAAGGCTCTTGCAGCCATTGTTTAATGTTTGGTACTCCTCGTCAACTGTCGACACTCCTGCGGCCACAAAAAAGACTATAGGCTATAGCTATAGCTATTAGCAATAGCTAGACACTGCTGTTTACTCACTGGCCTAGATATTAAACATTGCTTTATGTTCCGCTTGGCTACAGTGTAAATTAGTGTTTCCCTCAATGTACTACTACAGAAATACAGTATTTTATTTTTTTAAAAAGCCATTCTGCTATCTTTTTACAATGAATAAAATTGTATAGCAGCTGTGTAACATTGTAGAAACATGATGACCTGGTCATTTCTGCTCAGTGTGAGTGGTTCCAATTTGGGTTTTTGAATTTCATGCCTGTTCATGGCCTCTAATCCTAACCAATTTAATAATAATAATATTTATGCATACATACATGACATGTCTTTCCTAGAACCCAATGACACTTACATATTACAATTAATTAGCACATAAACAACAAACTGGTGACAGATCAGTGACACAAAAATGTTTATTTGAAAGATAATAGTATGTTATGACAGAAGAAGACTGCATGAGAGCCAGAAGAGATGAGTTCCGGAGGCGCGAAGCAAGCCTGCAAAGTGCTCGATTACCAAAGCTTTGGAGGTTAGAAGAAGGAACGGTAAGCAAACCAGCTGTAGAGGAACGGAGAGTGTGTGTAGGCTTGTAGGGTTAAAGAAGGTCAGACAGATAGGGAGGAGCGAGATTGTTGAGAGCTTTGTATGTGAGTAGACGGATTTTAAACTGAATGCAATACTTGGTGGGAAGCCAGTGAAGATTCTGGACGACATGAGTAATGTGATGGCGAAACCGGGTGCAAGTGAGGAGAATTTTGATCCGTCGGAAGTTTGTGAAGTAATTACGAGTTATCGCCTGCAAGAAGAGGACTGCGATAGTTTAAGCAGCTAGAAATGAAAGCATGAATTTCAGAGTTTCAGCAGCAGGCTGAGAAAGAGACGATCGATTTTTAGCTTTGTTGCGCAAGTGAAAGAAAGAGGTTTTAACAAGGGAGCTGACATATGAGTCTAGTTTCAGTAACCTAACTTTAGATCTCTGTCATTTTTAAACATCCACTGGGTCAACATTGAATCATTAAAGTCCAAAAGTAAAGATTTAAAATTTCTTGAAATATCCCTCCATTCATTCTCTTCTGCTTTATCCCGCTAGTCGGGGTTACAGTGGAGCTGGAGCCAATCCCAGCGTTATCGGGCAAAGGCGGGGTACACCATCGACAGATCGCCAGTCCATGGCATGGTCAACATACACTCACACTCAACTGACCTACGGGCAATTTAGAGTGGCCAATCAACCTAAGATGCATGTGTTTGTACTGTGGGAGGAAACCGAAGTACTCAGAGGAAACCCACTCAAGCACGGGGAGAACATGCACACTCCACACAGAACGACCCGGACCGGGAATCCAACCCAGATCGTTTTGCTGTGAGGTGACAGTGCTAACCACTACACCACCGTACTGACCACTACAACACCATACTAACCACTACACCACCGTACTGACCACTACAACACCATACTAACCACTACACCACCATACTAACCACTACACCACCATACTAACCACTACACCACCGTACTGACCACTACAACACCATACTAACCACTACACCACCATACTAACCACTACACCACCATACTAACCACTACACCACCATACTAACTACTACACCACCGTACTGACCACTACAACACCATACTAACCACTACACCACCGTACTGACCACTACACCACCATACTAACCACTACACCACCGTACTGACCACTACAACATCATACTAACCACCACGCCACCATACTAACCACTACACCACCGTACTGACCACTACAACATCATACTAACCACTACACCACCATACTAACCACTACACCACCATACTAACCACTACACCACCATACTAATTACTACACCACCATACTAACTACTACACCACCATACTAACCACTACACCACCGTACTGACCACTACAACACCATACTAACCACTACACCACCATACTAACCACTACACCACCGTACTGACCACTACAACACCATACTAACCACTACACCACCATACTAACCACTACACCACCGTACTGACCACTACACCACCATACTAACCACTACACCACCATACTAACCACTACACCACCGTACTAACCACTACACCACCGTACTAACCACTACACCACCGTACTAACCACTACACCACCTTACTAACCACTACACCACCATACTAACCACTACAACACAGTGCTAACCACTACACCACCGTACTAACCACTACACCACCGTATTAACCACTACACCACCGTACTAACCACTACACCACCGTACTAACCACTACACCACCATGCTAACCACTACACCACCGTCCAACCACTACACCACCGTGCTAACCACTACACCACCGTACTAACCACTACACCACCATACTAACCACTACAGCACAATACTAACCACTACACCACCGTACTAACCACTACACCACCATACTAACCACTACACCACCGTACTAACCACTACACCACCGTCCTAACCACTACACCACCGTACTAACCACTACACCACCGTACTAACCACTACACCACAATACTAACCACTACACCACCGTACTAACCACTACACCACCATACTAACCACTACACCACCGTACTAACCACTACACCACCGTGCTAACCACTACACCACCGTACCAACCACTACACCACCGTGTTAACCACTACACCACCGTACTAACCACTACACCACCGTACTAACCACTACAACACCATACTAACCACTACACCACCGTGATACCACTACACCACCGTGATACCACTACACCACCGTACTAACCACTACACCACCTTACTAACCACTACACC
Organism: Megaleporinus macrocephalus; assembly: GCA_021613375.1. NCBI lineage: Eukaryota > Metazoa > Chordata > Actinopteri > Characiformes > Anostomidae > Megaleporinus > Megaleporinus macrocephalus. The sequence goes on from CM038712.1 coordinate 24,180,732, forward strand.
ACCTTACTAACCACTACACCACCGTACTAACCACTACACCACTATACTAACCACTACACCACCATACTAACTACTACACCACCGTACCAACCACTACACCACCATACTAACCACTTCACCACCGTACTAACCACTACACCACCATACTAACCACTACAGCACAATACTAACCACTACACCACCGTACTAACCACTACACCACCGTGCTAACCACTACACCACCGTGCTAACCACTACACCACCATACTAACCACTACACCACCGTACTAACCACTACACCACCGTACTAACCACTACACCACCGTGCTAACCACTACACCACCGTACTAACCACTACACCACCGTACTAACCACTACACCACCGTACTAACCACTACACCACCGTGCTAACCACTACACCACCGTCCAACCACTACACCACCGTGCTAACCACTACACCACCGTACTAACCACTACACCACCGTGCTAACCACTACACCACCGTACTAACCACTACACCACCGTACTAACCACTACACCACCATACTAACCACTACAGCACAATACTAACCACTACACCACCGTACTAACCACTACACCACCATACTAACCACTACACCACCGTACTAACCACTACACCACCGTGTTAACCACTACACCACCGTACTAACCACTACACCACCATACTAACCACTACACCACCGTGCTAACCACTACACCACCGTACCAACCACTACACCACCGTGTTAACCACTACACCACCGTACTAACCACTACACCACCGTGATACCACTACACCACCGTGATACCACTACACCACCGTACTAACCACTACACCACCTTACTAACCACTACACCACCTTACTAACCACTACACCACCGTACTAACCACTACACCACCATACTAACCACTACAGCACAATACTAACCACTACACCACCATACTAACCACTACACCACCGTACTAACCACTACACCACCGTGCTAACCACTACACCACCGTACTAACCACTACACCACCGTACTAACCACTACACCACCGTGCTAACCACTACACCACCGTCCAACCACTACACCACCGTGCTAACCACTACACCACCGTACTAACCACTACACCACCGTGCTAACCACTACACCACCGTACTAACCACTACACCACCGTACTAACCACTACACCACCATACTAACCACTACAGCACAATACTAACCACTACACCACCGTACTAACCACTACACCACCATACTAACCACTACACCACCGTACTAACCACTACACCACCGTGTTAACCACTACACCACCGTACTAACCACTACACCACCATACTAACCACTACACCACCGTGCTAACCACTACACCACCGTACCAACCACTACACCACCGTGTTAACCACTACACCACCGTACTAACCACTACACCACCGTGATACCACTACACCACCGTGATACCACTACACCACCGTACTAACCACTACACCACCTTACTAACCACTACACCACCTTACTAACCACTACACCACCGTACTAACCACTACACCACCATACTAACCACTACACCACCATACTAACCACTACACCACCATACTAACCACTACACCACCGTACTAACCACTACACCACCGTGCTAACCACTACACCACCGTGCTAACCACTACAGCACCGTACCAACCACTACACCACCGTGTTAACCACTACACCACCGTACTAACCACTACACCACTATACTAACCACTACACCACCATACTAACCACTACACCACCATACTAACCACTACACCACCGTACTGACCACTACAACACCATACTAACCACTACACCACCATACTAACCACTACACCACCGTACTAACCACTACACCACCATACTAACCACTACACCACCATACTAACCACTACACCACCATACTAACCACTACACCACCGTACTAACCACTACACCACCATACTAACCACTACAGCACAATACTAACCACTACACCACCATACTAACCACTACACCACCGTACTAACCACTACACCACCGTGCTAACCACTACACCACCGTGCTAACCACTACACCACCGTGCTAACCACTACACCACCGTGTTAACCACTACACCACTATACTAACCACTACACCACCATACTAACCACTACACCACCATACTAACCACTACACCACCGTACTGACCACTACAACACCATACTAACCACTACACCACCATACTAACCACTACACCACCGTACTAACCACTACACCACCGTACTAACCACTACACCACCATACTAACCACTACACCACCATACTAACCACTACACCACCATACTAACCACTACACCACCGTACCAACCACTACACCACCGTACTAACCACTACACCACCGTACTAACCACTACACCACCGTACTAACCACTAGACCACCGTACTAACCACTAGACCACCGTACTAACCACTACACCACCGTACTAACCACTACACCACCATACTAACCACTACACCACTATACTAACCATTACACCACCATACTAACCACTACACCACCATACTAACCACTACACCACTATACTAACCATTACACCACCATACTAACCACTACACCACCATACTAACCACTAGACCACTGTACTAACGCAGAGAAGCACCTGCAGGACCATACACTTCTAAGGTCAGAAACATATGACCAGGTGCACAGTGACAGCTTCAGGTAAATAAATAAATATATAAACGGCAGCGAGAAAAAAAAACAACCCTCGATCCAATGACCCAATTGATTCAGTTGAAAAAAGAGGGAGTGACCTTGTTCAGGTGGCGCGAGGTCTCCAAAGATGATCTGATTTTAGCTGTACTGGTACAAACCCCAGGCGGAGGGTTTAGAGATCACTTCAGCTGATAGCTGTAATTAGCTCTAAAGGACAGCTCTGACATTTCTAGCTAATAACCTCTAACTAGTCTGTCCTGCAATAAACACATTCAGACGCTTCAGGATTGAGCGGCTCACGCAAAATTTCTTCTGTTATTCTTCTGTTTTCTTCTGTTTCTTCTGTTATAATGTATAGTTATGTAGAACAACATTTGTGTAATTTCAGTAAATTGCAAATAAATAAACAAAATACAACATTGTCTGTATGTCTGTTTACTATTAGATAAATCCAATTAAAGATCACTTTACAAACTAAACATGATACTCCACATTACATGGTACTGTTGTCAGAAAACAATGTCTGGATTATATACATATATAACCAAAAAAATATTATTTTCTTTGGTGGTATAATGCTGAAATGAAATGACAAAATGATGTAGGTTGAGGTTTCCTGACTAGACAAGACCAACATTAATGTTAGACAGTAAGGCTGTGTCCTAAACAGCACCTACTGGAACATTACAGGTGTAATGTTCAGGTGGCGCGAGGTCTCCAAAGATGATCTGATTTTAGCTGTACTGGTACAAACCCCAGGCGGAGGGTTTAGAGATCACTTCAGCTGATAGCTGTAATTAGCTCTAAAGGACAGCTCTGACATTTCTAGCTAATAACCTCTAACTAGTCTGTCCTGCAATAAACACATTCAGACGCTTCAGGATTGAGCGGCTCACGCAAAATTTCTTCTGGGATGCGAATGTCCATTTCCAATTATGACAGCTGTCACTTCTCACGCTCTGAAAGACGACAGATTAGTTTTTTTCGGCCGTGGCGTGAAAACAATCTGCCTCAGTTCATATCAGATCAAAAGCACATGTATGCATTTAATGTGCGACAACACTCGACACGCAAGCCACAGCACTGGTGTTGTCCTTTAATGCCTCGATTTATCCCGTACAAGAGAAGCTCCTTGAATCCTGGGCATGATTATAATCTTCCTGGTCGACATCAAACGCTTCAAATCTGGTGTCTCGTGTGCAGCATCAAAACGGCCGCGGGTGGAAATTAAACGAATAGATCGAGCAATAAACATAGCTATCTGGCAAATGCATGGGACACAGGAGCGTCATGCTCGTTTCCAGCGCACCTCCCTGCTCCAACGGCAGGAAAATAATGAAACAAACAGCAGGTAAAGTACATTTTTCCTTTTTTCACCCTCTTTTCTTTATCGCACTTGCTTATCTAGCAGCTCCAGGGAGATTGGGGCCAGTGTTTTGTGGAACACTGCAGAACAACTGCTCCCTCTCAGACGGGGCTTTTGCAAGCAGGGCTTCTGATGGAAGTATCGGCCCGTCTTTATTAGCCCTGAGCCCAGAGAGAGAGAGAGAGAGAGAGAGAGACCGATCCCCCACACCACCACCCCCCCAACAGCCCAGCAGCTGCCCGCTATCTTCCTCAGACAGCGCACCGTCGCCCTCTCCGTGGCCCTATTTAAAAGACACTTATATTTTCGCTTCGAGGAACGCGCTCCTCCGGAGATCTCTGATAGCCACACACACCAAAAAAAAAAAAGAAAGAGAATGAAAAAAAAGAAGCTTCTCATTAGAATTCCTGCAAGGTGAATGTACGCTCGCGGAGTCCGGTATAACTGTCATGGCAACTACGTTCAGCGCAAAGATCCCAAAGGAATCGCTCACTCCCCACCCCACCACCACTGCCGCCACCACCACCAACTAAGGCACAGATTAAAAGGAAGTGAGGGGCAATTCCTGCTGGAGACCAACATTAAAGCAATAGTTCTGTGAAAAATCTCATTTACACAATTTTCCCTCCGTAGCTCAAATCTCAGATGCAGTCCATCAGCAAATACATGTTTGGTGATTCTTTAGCTGCGCACTGGAACTCCACGGCTAAGGCAGGAGGCTGGGAACACGTCTCTATTCTGCTTACGCCAAACGTTTTATAGTATGTGAATTTAAATATATTCGTTTTTTACATTCACAATATATGACCACAAGTATGTGAAGATACCAATCTCCACGTACTTGTACCGATCCCCACCACACCAATATGAGCTTATTGAGCATCCAGTTGGGCAAAACCATGTTTAATAACTCTTTATTCTTAATTCTTTATTCTTTAATCTTAATTCTTTATTTTTTGCAGCTATTACTGTTTCCACTCTTCTGTGAAATCGTTGGGAATGTGTGGGAATCTGTGCCCATTCAGTCAAAAGAGCATCTGTGAGGTCAGGAGCTGACGTTGGAGAAGAAGGCCTGACTTGTAATTGAGCCTCCAGTTTATCCCAAAGGTGTTCAGTGGGATTGAGGTCAAGGCTCTGTGCAGGCCGCTGGAGTTCCTCCACACCAAACTCATCAAACCATGTCTTTATAGAACAGGCTTAGTGCACGGGGACACAGTCATGCTGGAACAAAACAAAAAACTGCTGCCACCAAGTTGGAGGTGTATAATTGTCTTTCTATGCTGTGGCATTAACATTACCCTTCACTGAGGACGTACCCCCGAATACCAGCCCCAGATCATTATCCCTTCTCCACCAAACTTTACTGGTGGCACTGCATATTCAGGTAGGCGGTGTTGACCTGGCATTTACCAAGTCCAGCTTCATCTATCAGACAGCCAGACATGTTTTCACTGCTCCAGAGTCCAGTGGCAGGGTGCTTTACACCATTCCAGCTGACATCGCTTGCCATTGAGCATAGTGATCTTAGGCTTGTGTGCAGCTGCACTGAAACCCATTTCATGAAGCTCCTGATACACAGGTTGTGTGCTGATGTCACGTCCAGAGGCAGTCTGGAACTCTGTAGTGAGTGATGCAACAGAGGACAGACCAGTTTTATGCTCTATTCACTCTAGTACTCTGCGGGTTCTGCTCTTTAGGTAAGGGTGGTGCTGTTTGGTGGCAGAGCTCCTGTTGCTGCTGTTATTGAGGTTTCCATTTAAAGATTATAGCTCTTCGGCAGAACTTTCATGAATTAACTTGCGACGAAGGTGGCTTCCTGTGACAATGCCACTGTCAATGTTGTTCTATGGAGATTGCGTGGTCACATGTCTATATGTACCTGTTTGCAATAGGTGTGGCTAGCTTAAGCCAAATAAATTCAAACTAGGTAAGTGTGTATGTACAGATATGTTTAAAACTTTTTTGGACCAAGTCAACTGCTGTAAACCAAGCAACCATAGTATTAGCTCTTGCTCAATTCGATCTGGCAGCGGTCCACTCTGGCAACACAATGCCCTTAAAGTATAAGAATGTAGAGCGCCCACTCGATTTTCCATAAAATTTCAATACTGCTTTCCTCAGCGGAAGCCATTACTGTTTTCTTTGACTGAGTTTCAAGTGAAGTCCTGAATCTCACTGAGCAGAAATAAGGCTGGATGTAAAGAAAGTATCTATGTATAAAAGAAAAGATAGCAGGGAAGCTTTTATTTCCCGGAGATGTTCAGCGGGGGACACTGCTGGAAAACAAGAATAAACGTTCTGAGAGCATCTAAAGGGCTTCAGTGGAAAGTTTCTTCTGAAAGGCCCAGTGAGGGGTTTGACATGGGGGGGTCACATTTGCTAATATGAATCAAAGCCCACCCTATCCCCTAAAATATTACCTATAAGCTCATTCCAGTGTAGGCAAGGTAGTAAATCACTGTATGTATAGTTATGTAGAACAACATTTGTGTAATTTCAGTAAATTGCAAATAAATAAACAAAATACAACATTGTCTGTACGTCTGTTTACTATTAGATAAATCCAATTAAAGATCACTTTACAAACTAAACATGATACTCCACATTACATGGTACTGCTGTCAGAAAACAATGTCTGGATTATATACATATATAACCAAAAAAATAATTCTCACCAATTTTCTTTGGTGGTATAATGCTGAAATGAAATGACAAAATGATGTATGTTGAGGTTTCCTGACTAGACAAGACCAACATTAATGTTAGACAGTAAGGCTGTGTCCCAAACAGCACCTACTGGAACATTACATACTGCACTACTGAAAGCATATCTATAGTGTTTAAACTTTGCTTTCAAACACATTAAGATTACAATGTCTGTGTGCAAACTTTTGACTGGTAGTACTTACTTATCTATGAACATGAATAAGTATGGCAGTTAGCTACAAACAGCTAAAGCAGCTCATTTAAAGTGAAAAACTTTTAAACTTCTGTCCATTTTTAAAAATACCCTCACGCCTAGACCGACTGACTACAATATAAATTAAAATTCTATCCAAACCGTCTTAACAGCAGATGATTGATCTACGCAGGATAATTACGCATGTAGATTTCAGTCCAAACAACCGCTGAGAGTTGAAACATGTGCTGCTGTTGTTCTCACAAACCTGATCAGACAGACAGGAGGCAAGGCAGAGAGGTTCCGTCGCTAACTAGATGTAAAATGTGTCCTTAGTTAGCCTGTGTATGTGTGTTTGGTTTATGTGTGTGTGGTTTGTGTTTATGAAGCACTCTCAGTAAGTAGCGTGGCACGCCAGCCAGCCAGACTTCTTTAGTGCAGCAGCTGGGGGAGCAGCCACAGGCAGAGGGCAGCACTCTGCTAACCCATTCGTCCACTCCAGGGGGAACCAATGTGATTACTGCATTACCCTCTGGCAACCCAGCCTGCATTCGGAGCCTGCCCTCCACCAGCTTGCTCCCTTTGAATCAAAAACAAGCCTGTGGAGGAGCACAGCGCCAGACAGCAAACTAACGAAAAAGCGAATTACATTTCAATAAAAAAAAGAAACAGCTAAGCAGGCCGAGGACAGCGTCGCTGCAATCTGTGCGCCCTTTTATTCTTAGCAATCTCGTTGATGAGACGACGGAACTCTGTGAGAGAAGAAGCAGAATGTGTTCACATGAAACACAAAAAAACGTGTCTGTTTAAACAGAGAAGCTAAACTATGAAATAATCATGATTATATGAAGAAAAACTCAAACACTGACTACTGAAAGTTCAACACATATGTGTTCGGATGGAAGTATGTTGATGCTATATATCTGCTGCACCAAGACAGCAGCTGATAGTGACTTTCCCCCTTATGGTTCAGAGTCTGGCTGCTTGAGCGACACAAAGTGGCAGCTACAAGTCTTCCTGGATTGGCCAATTGACTGATGCTATATTGGCAAATACTTGGCATCTTGGGATGGCCGCTTCTGGGACACTGCTTAGATGCTGCCACTTGGAATTATAACGTTTTGTCGGAATTACAGCCTCTTTTTCTGTTACAAGATGATGTCATCTCATAACACAATCATTATTGGCCACCTACTGGCAAGCTGGGCACGCCCTCACACGACCAACAGAGAGCTAAAAAATGTCCCACTCTGAAACATCCTGCTTCAGTTTGGCTTTAGAAGGTGGATCAGGTCTACCGACTTTCAGGGTCGGACTCTGACTCAAACTGATCTGGCAGAACCAACAATACTGCAAGAACAGCCACAGCGGTGTAGGGACAAAATATCTCTCTGGCAGTCAACTAATGAGATCACAATGGGCGAGCTGACCAATCCCAATGTTGTCGGTCTGAAGCAGAGGGGCTTTCCTGATCTTAGGGCATTACTGTTTTCAGGAACGCCCCCTTGTTTTCATTGGCTAAAACAAGAATGTCCTCGCCTTTTCATTCACTTCAACACAGAACCACCCCTCTTCCTCATTGGCTACGACTTGATCCGTTCCTTGTTTTCACTGGTTCTGTTTTCCTGTGGTTTCTCACTTTTCTGTCCGAACAGTCAAGTTTGCAAATTTTATTTAAAAGTTAGTCATAAGCGGTATGACTGACATTTTCCAGTCTTCCAGAGTCAGAGTCCTTCCAGAGTTCATATAATTCGATTTGGTGATTTTACGTTACCTTTGATTGTAGAATTGTTGAATTCTAAAACAAAGTAACTGTGATGTATGTGTTATGTAGTTTCTGGAACAGTAGGTGGCACTAGTGCTCACAAACGCACAACACACCCACATGTAATTTACAATGAAGCAGCTAGTAGACTTGTAGAGACTTGTCTGTTGCTGTGTCTAAACATTGTTTTAACGCATGTGACTGTAAAACACTACAGTAACTGCTTACTCATCTAATTTGAAATACATCCACAGACCCTTGTGGATGTATTGTACAGACCCTTCTCGACCAATCAAAGCACACTGGGCTCAGCAGGAGGCAGGGCTTTAAGTCATGAAGGAGGTGAAAACAGATGTACAGTATGGGAAAAATACTGTGTTTTGTGAAAACTGAGGCAAGACAATCTGGTCCAGTGGGCCCCAAAATACAATTCTGAACACTGAAAATGAGCATAATAGGTCACCTTTAATTCGCCCACTGTTTACCTTTATGCAGCCCACTGTCACTGTAACTCTTCTAATTAAGAACATTGAAAATGAGCATAATAGCATAATGGGCATAATAATCTGAATCAAGGACATCTCTTCTTATTCACCGTGGTGACAGTGCACGTGTACAGAAGAGCGATCCCACTCCGTCACCGCCGGCACGACTCCCAGAAGCCGCGTTTCGGTTAACCATTAGGTGCTTTTTTCAAACACCAAGCACATTACGGCTTCGGCTGCCTCATTGTGCTTTCATTAAGCTCAGTGTGTCGGCGGGAGGAGGTAAAAAAAAGAGCGAGCTACTTTAAGGGATTTATGCACTCCGAGCTTCTATGGGCAGGCAATAAAACTGCAGGCCAGTGATACGTCCTTTCACAGTGCTACAAAAAGGAAATGTAATTACCTTGATACGGTGGCAAAAGAAAAGGGCAAACTCTCAATATGCAGTAAACGCACTCACGCTGAGAGCAGGCGAGGCTAATTGTGCGGCTGATCTGTACCAGTTTCTCTCTCTCACTCACTCACTTGCCCCGGGTCGTGAAGGAGCGCCCACTCCCGACCGGCCCGCAACCTGCCTGGGCTGGAGACTCCCCAGCCGCCCGGCTGCCACCACAAGGGGCTCAGCGGGTAGCTCCTGTTGTGAAAAAAGCAGAGGTGCAACAATTTGTTTGAGAGGTACTCGCTGCAACCTCCTCCTTGGCCTCAGGCAATCACATTGTGGAGTCATTTGCATGAATATTTTGGAGGAGCTGGGAATGAAAAAAAAAAAAGAGAAAGTCATCACTGGTTAATAGGAGTGAGAAAAAAAACGGTACAGAAGTTTAATTTAAGAATGCTAATTAATTCACTTCTTCATCAGCCTTCATTTCGGCTGATTAAAGAGACTCGGAAGACAGAGGCAGAGCACGCGGCAAGTTTTTTCGGGGAGTCTTCGGGTAAACTGCCACTAATCTTTTACAGTCGAGTGCTGCAATGTCGAGAGATATATAATTACGTTGCTCTTTGATAAGGGCAAGTGCTTTCATATCCCGTCTTCTCCAGCTATTCTCTTCGGTTTACTCCATTTCAAAAGTAATAGAGGCGAAGCAGCGGAGACGCGCGTGCCCACCGCTTTAGGTTCCACATCTTTAATGAAGCAGCCAAACTTGGAATTTGACCTTGAAAGAAAACGACATCCAGCTCGCTCGTTCAAACTGCTGACGCTGTAAACTGAGGCGATGCCTTCCATGATGACTCTGATCTGCTTGCGTGAATGTGCCGTCACAGTGGACGCGTGACTGCGCGCTCAGATTTAAGCCAGGAGCGCGCTCCAGACAAGACAATGCCAGAGCAGAGGCTTCTGGGCGAGCCCGCTTCGAGTTACTAAAGCGCTGCAAGAATGCGAGCAGCAGGTATTTATGGAAAGGCGATGACAGATAGTTGCTCTGGAAACAGTGACAACAAAAGGAGAAGAGGAGAAGATGTGGAAAAAGAGAGAAAGAGAGCGAGAGAGGGGGGGGGTGGAGAAAAAAAAAAAGAAGCCCAACTGCAGGCGCTGCTCAAGGTGTGATGGTTGGTACCAGCTCTGCGTACCCCGTCGCCATGGCAACAAGCGGCAGCGGGGAGAGATGACGGTGTTAACATTCATTCAGAGAGGCGGCGCACGTCCATAAATCTCCCGCACATAAAGAGGCACCAGCCCCTCCGCTAATGGTGCGAAGCCTGCGGGGGGCTCCATTGTTCTGCTATAATTATGACAAAAAGGACAGGACAAGGGTGTTGCTCTCTTCTTCACACGGAAGCGCAAACATCAGGGCGAGCGTGCCGCCACGCCGGGATGGAGGCTTCGGCCGGTCTCGAGGTGTGTGTGGAGAGCGGATCTGACAACAAACACACACGCGCGCACACAGACACACAAAGCGGCGCGTGCCCCTCTGAAGGAGGCACCAGAGGCGAGCGCTCTCATTTATCACTTTGTTGTGATAATCTGTCCTAAACGCAGCCCTGGGCTTGCAGATAAACTCTAAACACAACAGCCGAGCTGGGCCTCATATCTCTCGCTCTTCCCACTTTTCCTTCACTCCTCTCTCTCTCTTTCTCTCTTTTTTTTCTCATCTCTCCATCCTGCCCTGCCGTTGGCTGGCATGCTGGGTTAGCAGCGGCGGCACCATGACGGGGGGAAGGGGGAGAGAAGAGCGTGAGGCGGGTGGATGGGGGCAAACCAAAAAAAGATGGCACGGTGGCGTGAAGGTTATGACTTTGAGTGTGCTTCTTGGCTGCTGGCTGGGGGACCTAGAGACAAACGAAAATATGCACGCAAAGGGCCGAGGGGCCCTGAGAGCGCCAGGTGTAGCCTTTCTATCTCCCAGTCAGACGGTAAGAAGTTGCGTTTGAAACTTGCCGGGCAAAGAAATAAATGGGCCAAGCTCAAAGTACAATGGTGTTTACTGATTGTTTTGGCTGGTTTAGATTTAAAGCCTATGGAAAATATTTGGTCATTAAACGCAAAGTAACTTGGTAATGCTTTTCAGCGGTTTGAAGCCAGAATGGAACTATATTGACTTTTCTGTAAAATGCTGTCTGCAAGTTTACCCACCAAACTTCATAATTATGTTAAAGGGAAGAGCACCATTTCATTTAGCTGCTATTATTCATAAAAAACAAAGGCATAAATCAGTCATGTTTTATTATTAAACTAGTAAAAAGTCCATATCGACCTGGACTTGGTTCTGAATAATACCTGGTTCACACTACATGACTGTTTGAATGGTCAGGTCTTTGTGCCGTTCACACTATGTGACTGGTTGAGCTGTAATCGTAAGTCTTTCAGTTGGTGTGGCTTTCACACTACATGACTGATCGGCGACACGGGGTCACAAACTGGGGAATCACCGACTCATTTGGCTGCTGTCCGAAAACCTGAGAACTAAACTCTCGTAAGAACTTGTGATACCATGTAGAACTTGTGTTTGAACACAGCAATATTTGACCTCCGCATTGAACCCATCCGTGCAGTGAAACACCCACATACACTAGTGAACATACACACTAGGGGGCAGTGAGCAAACATGCCCGGAGCATTGGGCAGCCCTATTCACAGCAGTTAGGTGGGGTTAGGTGCCTTGTTCAAGGGCACTTCGTTCATGTCCTGCTTGTCCCGGGGATCGAACCGGCGCCCTTCCAATCACAAGACCGGAGCCCTAACCTTCAGGCCACGAGAGTCCACAAACACTAAACAATGGCTGCAAGAGGTCCCTGTGCCTTTATCCATCTTCTCATCCATATTTCTTTCATCACTGCAAATCAGCGCAGTAGCAACTTATTTCCACAATGGACGTCAACAAAGAAGCAATACAAGTTGCTACTGCGCTGATTTGCAGTGATATAAGAAATATGGATCAGAAGATGGATAAAGGCACAGGGACCTCTAGCCTGCTATTGTTTACTGTTTGTATACTCCTCCTCGGCTGCCTGTAGCTGCAGATAGATTGCGGCAACGGTGACGTGGCTCTCTCTCTACGTGATCCCATTGGCTGTAGACTTACAGTCTACTGGTCTAGATATCAAACATGCTAGACGGTTGCTGGGTGTCTGGCAACCACTCGGCAATGGCTTGGCGAGCATCTTTTAGCAGTTCACACTACACCACTGAGGGAGCGCCGAGTAATTGCCGATTTTCGAGTAAACACAAAAAACACATCCAACAATAAAGAAAGCCTGGTGCATCTTTAACACAGTGATAGGAAACACAGAAATAAGGAGAAAGCTCTGCTGAACCATCTTAATATGGCCAACATGGACATGCACATTACTCTGGGGCCAAATTCGATCAGTTAAGCGAACAAACACAGTGTGATATGCTAATCTTATTATCCAGTAGCCACTATTAATGTACGTTATGTGGTTCTGGGAGTGATGAGTTGAGTGTAGACCCACATTTGAATGAAGTTCAAGGAAGTTTACAAACTACAGCCTTTTTGTAGGCTCAGGACTGATTGCTGATACATATGGTCAGGTGTGAAAGCTGTTGAGCCCAGGAGTGGTCCACTGAACTGATCTCTGGTCCTCCTGACATTTGGTCAGGGCTCCAGTGAACTCTGGTGGGTCCCCTGTGCTATCCGTTCCTAGCTTGTGCACGTGGGGTTTCGCGGTTGGTTTATTTTGTAACTTAACTGCATGAACTTATCAAGTGACTTTGCTTTTCAAGTTTTGTGATGGTGGGGAAAAGACTGTTATGGACGAAAAGCACTGTTCTTTGCAGTTTGGCTGTTTGTATTCAAGAAAAATAATAAAAATCAGTAAACATATAAAACTAGTGCTAGTGCATTTTGAAATCCTGCATGCAGCAAAGAGATGTACTGCACAACTGATCCAGGGTACAGATGGAATTCTTGCGTGTAAAACCAGTGATAATGAGCTCCTCCCCAAAACAATCCCAGAATCGGTCCTGGGTGTGGACTCAAGTGCGAAAACATCCTAGCAATGCATTTCCTTGGGTGGGCAACATGATTAACTGCCTCCCAATATGCCTTCCTGTGTATACTGACCAACTGCGTGTAAGTAGCCCTGTTTAATTGGATTTAGTGCAGCTCACTGAGGCACTGGTTGCATTATGTTGCTTTAAAGGTATCAAACCTAAGATAAACAAAATACTGTGAAAAACATATATATTTGAATGTAAAATATCTTTAAGTACTGTGATGATATAGTGTTGCCACAGTGTTCAACCTTAATCCCTTCCAACAACAGTATGCCATTCCTGCATAACCAAAGGCTAAGTGACCTTTCCATGTTCCGCCAAACAAGTTCTTTCATAACAGTTGCTGAAAGGTTGGGCAAGCTTTTTTGTAGGACATTGGTAAAAGCTATTACCGCCTAATGAGAAATTGTAATGCACACATCAGTTTTTGTTAAAGGGCACATTTCATACATGTTTTTGTACTTCCATTTTTTTCTTCCTTAAGATTCACTTAAGGAAGGAACATGCAGTTTCTAATCTATATTATATATAGATTCTCCTCTAGAATTAAATAGGCTGATTTTGTCCCTGTGCCTTTAGGACTGATGTATGTAAATGAGCTCTGTTCCTGAGCTTTAATTGGCTGTTATGCACTGTGGTTTATCCAAACAAAGAGTCCAAGCTAAACGTAGTCCTTATAACTTCAGTGTTAATAGTCGATGTCCAAAGAAAACCAAGTATCTTCATTTTTAGCTATTTTTAACTTTGAACTTACAGATTCTCTCTACATTCTGTCAATATTTCATGATTATTGGACCAAATAATATATTCCAAAACTGCTTTTAATTAATTCCATTAACTAACATTCAATGAGAGGAATATTTTGGCCTCTTCTGTAAAGTTATCAATTTGTAGATACTTGTTTTTATTTGGACAGCGGCGTAATGAAAAGCAATGTAACATAAAGCAATGAATGTAAAGCAATGTAATGTAATACAGTTTAATGTGAAGTAATGTAATGTAATGCAGTGTAATGTAATGCAATGCAATGTAATGTAATGCAATGTGATGTAAAGCAATGTAATGTAATGCAATGTAATGTAATGCAATGCAATGTAAAGCAATGTAATGTAATGTAATGCAATGTAATGTAATGCAATGTATTGTAATCTAATGCAATGTAATGTAAAGCAATGTAATGCAATGCAATGTAATGCAATGCAATGTAAAGCAATGTAAAGTAATGTAATGTAAAGCAATGTAATGTAATGCAATGTAATGTAATGCAATGCAATGTAAAGCAATGTAATGTAATGTAAAGTAATGTAAAGCAATGTCATGTAATGTAATGCAATATAATGTAATGCAACGTATTGTAATCTAATGCAATGTAATGTAAAGCAATGTAATGTAATGTAATGTAATGTAATGCAATGCAATGTAAAGCAATGTAATGTAATATAAAGCAATGTAAAGTAATGCAATGCAATGTAAAGCAATGTAATGTAATGTAAAGTAATGTAAAGCAATGTCATGTAATGTAATGCAATGCAATGTAATGTAAAGCAATGTAATGTAATGTAATGCAATGTAATGTAATGCAATGTAATGTAATCTAATGCAATGTAATGTAAAGCAATGTAATGTAAAGCAATGTAATGTAATGCAATGTAAAGCAATCTAATGTAAAGCAAACTAATGTAATGCAATGTAATTCCAAATGATTTTAGAGCATTTCTATTGGTCTGTTTATCATAAAACTTTGACAGGATATAAAGAACAGCTGTTGTGTTTAAATGACATACAAAAATGAAAACTGCCAATATCGGAGACACATGTTTTTGTTGGATAGCGACAATATGTAAGTGCGCTGGTTTTTGTGACATCACAAAAACAATCAATTTAAAACAGGCAGCTTAGCTTAAAAAGATTTACGCTCTATATGAAATCTTCCATATAAAAAACAAGCCAATGTAATACTTAATTTTTCACAATAAAGTGTTTAGTACAGATTAGTCTTCTGTTTAAAATGCCATGGTGTTCTATAGTTTAGTAGCTATCCAAGACAGAGGTAGGTTGGAAACATTGTCTTCATGCTTGTGTTACCTCAATTGAACAAGGAGAATACACCCAAACTATCCCCTCAGTGTGACCTTGCACAAATACACCAAACAAAATTATCATTTCAACTTATTAATTCACTCCGAGAGCAGGTACTATTTCCACCACAGTTTCTCATTACATAAAATGGGATTATCGCCAACGTACAGTACAGCTTGTCCACCCTCACGGCAGCGGTTACAACAGAATGCATTTGTGGGCGGGGTATGAATAGCTCAGCCGCTAATTTAACTTTTATGAGCGCCGACAACTAAGAATGTATCACTGTCCTCTATTTCTGCTGATATACACAGAGTGAGCTGAGGCAGAGATTTGCGTGGTAATGTAGCCATGCTGCTCTCAGCAGTAACTGCACGACACCACCATATCCTAACTGCAGAGGATGACTCACAGCCACCACAGCATTAAATCTCTACACGCGCGCGCACAGTCCCCAGCGTGATGAGGCCCACGTCACACCTCAGAGAGGTTCCAGGGTTTCTCCTCACACAGAGGGAAGAGACAACATGCCCTCTCACTGCTACAGCCAGCCTTCACATCCTCTCTCCAAAACAGCAAAGAGGTGGTAATAATGTGTTACAAAAACTGCAGATGCAAGCAGACAGCCCAAACCTCCTGGTACACCACCAAACACACACACACGGATAAAGGCAGAAAGAGCTGAGCGGGGAGATGCCGGGCTGAG
The DNA here is from genome assembly GCA_021613375.1 of Megaleporinus macrocephalus. Taxonomy (NCBI): domain Eukaryota; kingdom Metazoa; phylum Chordata; class Actinopteri; order Characiformes; family Anostomidae; genus Megaleporinus; species Megaleporinus macrocephalus. The sequence goes on from CM038712.1 coordinate 24,197,144, forward strand.
TCGTATTGGCTGGGGTTCGGTAATAGATCTCGGCCTGGTGATAAATGTTTGGAAAGGGTGTGAACGCACACAGGAGAAGGCTCCACCTGTTGGAGAGTGGAGCGTGCAATGGAGAGAGGAGTCGGGGGCTGTTCGGCGGAAGGGGGTAGGTGGTGAAAGAGAGGAGATTTTGGGTGTGAATAGTGTGGAGGGAGACGATGCAGCTGAGGGAGCATGAGGAGGCCGTGGCGTAGACGCTTCATTAGCCTCACTGAGCTTACGTACACTGTAAAAACGGATCTGATGCTTGAATCTGACCTGGCTCACTGAAGTTTCCACCACTGAAGTTAAAGCTAGTTCTTTTTCTGTTATGAGCAGTTTAAGAAACTCAAAACTGAAAGGCAACCAGGTTATGTACTGTTTAAAGATTATAATTCAGTATTTGGGGGCTGCATGGTGGGCCCAGCTGGCAGTACTATCACAGCAAGATGGGACTGGGTTCGATTCACTTTGTGGGCGACCAGCATCCTTGCTGTGTGGAGTTTGCATGTTTCCTCCCACAGCTCAAAGACATGCGGCCAGGTGAGCTGGAGATTCTAAAATTACCCCTAGATGTGTGTGTGTGTGTGGATGTGTGTGCCTGTCTGACTGGTGACTGCCTTTCGCCCAATGAAATTTTACCTGATGAATGAATGAATAAAACTTATAAATTAGTTTATTAAGTTTATTAAAAAAAATAAATAAGCTATTCTTAAAGAAACACTCTGATCGTCCGTCACTGCATCTGTTGTAAACCTGCCATTATAGTCACTGCTTGAGACTGTCTAGTTTAAAGTCTATGAAATCTCCATTCGGGTGATGCATCTTGAATGCTCACGCATGCTTAAGTGAGCTAGGTAGCTAACATTACTGTTAAGATATACTGTTAACATATTAAAGGCTAAATTTAGTAAGGCTGTTACCTGGTTATGTAGATATTGTAACTCAGTTTGGCTTCTTCTCTCTAGCTGAACACGTAAAAAATCTATTTTGTGCTGAAGATAGATTCGCTGCTTTCATAATGAGTTTGACCGTTGAGTAAAGTGTTAAAGAAGTGCTGGTTTAGATCAGTATAGATCAGTGGCTAGGCTAAAAGTCAGGATTAATTGACAATACAGGGATTTGCAATATGCCTGGTATTTTGGTGGGAGAACACTGATGTATCATACACGTGGCTAAAGAAAAGTGAAATAAGTTATCTTCTTAAATCAAAGGCCGCTGGACTCAACAGTGAAATATTAATTATTGTGGTTGTTATCTTTAATGTTTCCCCATTTCAAGTGTAACTTCCAAAAGTGTTAGCGAGCAAACACTGTCTAACCACCTCCACTTTGTTTGTAGAACACAAGGCCACTATCCTGGATGTGTTTAATTAAAGCTGACAAAAACTATACAGTTACACAGTATATTTAGGGAAAATAAATATATTTATATATATATATATATATATATATATATATATATATATATATATATATATATATATATATATATATATAAAAGCTCTTTTTTCACCAGCTTCTTGCCCAAATTCCACATTTTATTATACCTGCTATGTGGAATGGGGAAAAATCAGATTGTAAGCTGACTTCAGGCTTGAGCTATCCGTTTGCCTTTCTTTTCTTTAGCGGTCTTTAAGGCAGCTCTATATTTTTCATAGCAAACGTTGCCAGTCAGTGGGTGTAACCGTACTAACGTCACATGCATGCCCTGTATCCTGGTAATAAGGTATATTGCGCCATTTAAAAATGATGCCAGCAATTAAAAATTATCACTTGTCAACTCTTCTACGTCTGACTGGCCAAATAAACATACTCACCAATTTGGAATTTTAGAGGGGCTCATCATTTGGTGGTGTGGGGGCTGATAATCAACGAAAGAGGAGGAAATCAGAGCCAGAAGAGCTACACCACAGAGCGCATTCGATTTTGGCTTTCAATGTCATTTTAGCATCACCAAGCTGGAAGCCAGCCTGTGTTGTGGCACATCTGGCCTGCTAACTAAGCTAGCGTTAGCTAAACCAAAACACTACAAAACAGCTCAGTTTTAGCTTTCTGTCACTCCAATACCACACACTTGACTTTTTAGCACATACACTTGTTTCAGCAGAGCACCAGTTAGTCAGAATCAAACCTGTGCTATGGAGTGTAGCACTATTTAGGTCTGTAGTCTACTTGGTAGGCTAGCATTACGCTATCAAGCTACCCCATGGGACAGGTTTCTTTTTCACTTCCTTTCAGCATGTTCAACTTCTTTATTATATTTGAATCGTTATCATCTAGACTTATGTAAGTGCACAACCAGCATGTTCTGTAGCAAACAGCAAAGTTGCTATGCTAGCTAAGCTCTCTCACCCAGTTAGTTAGCAGCACTAATTAACATTTAGCAACTGTTAGAGCAGATTGATTGAATGATGGCTTGACTCTTGGACTCTTGGATTTAGCAATAATGCAGGACAAGATGGCAAAAAGCAACATGAATGCTTTGTTAGTCAAGCAAAAATATTATAAACCAAGCAGGCACCTCCCACTCCTCAGGACCACAGATGCTAACAGCTAGTCTAATAAAATAATGATTCAGTTAATTTGAGTATATTTTGCAAGTGTGCCTCTTTGTATTAAGGTTATGTGTTGCCTAAATAATGATATGAACTATTGTTGAAAGCAGATATTGAAACCGTTCTGACCCAAGGCCAGTTTTAACACCTAAAAGGTTTGAGTTCCTAAAAGTGCATGTGGCATTATTACCATACCAGATGTTTTTTGTCAATCAGTCCTTCGGTTTTGCAGTCTTTTGCAAAGAAATGTCTCTCCGGATTCATATTTAATATGTTAAATCGGTGCAAAGTGACAAAGAAACATGTTCACTTAAACCTTAAAGGTCCGTAGGGGACCAATACCGTAGGGGATACAAAATCTTACATTTATTACTATATAATTCATATCAGATTCATTTTAGCTACCAATTAATTAGCTACCAAATAATTCTCAACCTTTTAATGGGCAGTGTACACACACACACACACACACACAGTGTGCACCAGTGTCAGAGTGCTGATACTAAAGTGGAAGGGTCTGATCTGAGCCTGGGTTTAACATCATACTCTGCTTCAGTACATTCATATTCATCTGGCCCAGCGATGAGCTCCAGAACAGCGAAGCGAGAAGGAATGGTGGTCTGCGCGCCAGACACAGGAGACGAAAGAGAGGAAACACTGAAGGGAAGATCAGAGAGCGCATCACTCACTGAATGATACATCAACACAAGGGTTAGCTACGACTGCTCCGGACGCTCGCTCTTACCGGAAGGCCTCCAGCACTGTTCTGTCCGGCAGGCGGGGAGCCACGCGCAAGAAGACGCTTTTGAAGTCCTCCAACTTCAGGAACCCACGACCTGGAGAAAGAGCACAAGCTTAGGCTTAACAATAAGACCCAGACTCATCAAAAACACATCAAAAGACATTTACTGTAGGTCTTGGCAGAAATTACAGCAGCACAACGGAATAAAGTACACTGAGGGGAAAAAGAATGAGCAGTCTCTTGCACCATATTTTGAAGGATATCTGTAATTTTGCAGGTTTCTATTACAATATGCTCTTGTCTTTAACCTTTGAAAGCCTAGAAGTTTAAAGTTGGAAGTCCATTCAAATTCAAATCAATGAATTAATGTATTGCCATCCAAATAACATGGGCAAATGTTGCGTTTGGGGTGTAATGGTCTTAAGACCTTAAGGTAAATCGAAACTTGTTAATATAAATTGTTGAAGTTATAGTTAAGGTTATACATATAATATGCTCACATCACTTAAAAAGGTAAGTATCTGCTGCCAATTTTCGTTCATTTTCTGGGGTACCTCTACAGTATAACTCCTATTTTTCTATTTACTATGCTTAAGAGTGCTGAAATCAAGAGCTTAAGGTGACATTCATATGTCTGTGGTGCTCACAAAGGGGATCAGATTCTGCTAGAAAGTCTGAATTCAGCACAACACCAGCAAAGACAGCATAAATGATGCGGACGTACAAGGTAGAGTAATATTCCAGGACTTGACTGCAGGAGGTTCATGAATTCCATTGCTTATTTGGTGTGAGACTTACAAAGACTGACCAAACTTGTCGCTGTGAGGCTTATTTCTTTGCATGGTAGCCTGATTTTCATGACTTTTGAAATACACAAAAACTATGAAACTATAAAAGTCTGTGTTACAGAGAAGACACAGGAAAGGTCTACATTGCAGTCTGTAATAAGCTATATTGCCAAAGATATTCACTCACTCATTTAAATCATTGAATTCAGGTGTTAAAATCACATCCATGGCCACATGTGTATAGCCGAAGCATGCAGACCGCTTCTACAAGCATTAGTGAAAGAATGTGTCGCTCTCAGGAGCTCAGTGAATTCCAGTGTGGTACCGTGATAAGATACCAGCTGTGCAAGTCCAGTGGTGAAATTTCCTCACTACTAAATATTTCACAGTCAAAAAGCGGTATCATAACAAAGTGGATGCGACTGGAAACAACAGCAACTCAGGCACAAAGCAGTAGGCCATGTCTCGTCCAACATCTGTCTGACCTCACAAATGCACTTCTGGAACAGCTGTCTAAAATCCCCATAAACACACTCCTAAACCATGTGGAAAGCTTTCCCAGAAGAGTGGAAGCTGTTGTAGCTGCGAAGGGTGGGCCGGCATCATATTAAACTGAATGGATTAAGAATGGGATGTCACTCAAGTTCATATGCGTGTTAAGGCAGACGAGCAAATACTTTTGGCATATAGCGTTACTAACATTGGCAGGGACATACAGTCTCTTGTTGGGTTTTTGTTGTTTTCCTGTTAGCCTTGAGACTGTCTTGCATCAATTTATCTCTTATAACTCTGACCAATGAATACAGGCCAATTTCCTCCAGCCTCCTGCTCGATCACTCTCTCTTTTTCTATTGCTTGGTTCCTCTGACAACATCTTGTTGCCAAGATGTCCATACTGGGAATATCAAGCTACTTTCTACATCTTATAGCTAGCTGAAGCTGATATACATACATCATGGAACCACAGAAGTATAAAATAAAATACCAGACACACACACACACAGACACACACACACACACACACACACACACACACACACACACACACACACACACACACATATATATATATATATATATATATATATATATACACACACACACACACACACACACACAAGGTGCCAATAAAATTACATCGCCTGTGGTAACTGCAACCCCTGATGGTTCAAATGAACTGGTTTTCCCCGTTTCCTGTTCTCACCATAGGGCTGCTAAGTGTTTGTTGTTGGCTAAGAGAAGAGTCTGCTTAAGTCTCAGTGAGTCTCACTGAGCTGCTTCCTGGGAGTTTTCTGCGCGTCATTCTCAGCGGCTGGCACCGAGGACTTTGATTTGCGGGGAATAGCTCCCCTGAGGAGCTTTAGAGTGCTAGCATCCAAAGTCAGGGCTGAGAGCGGAATATGTTTAGCACATCTGCTGAAGCAATGAGGGTTGCGGCGTGGCTCTGAGCTGCGGGATCAGACGGGTGCTGGGGAACACGGCCTAGCACATATAAGCATTACAGCCTGAAAACAACAAGGTACTGGCCCCCACTTTTCCAAAGCCTGATCTGAAGGCACTAAAAATCACAACCACAACTACATGAAGCTACTTAGCAAATGAGAAAAGAACACCTGCACAAGGGAAATTACAATCCATGCATTCATTTTTTTCAGTACAGTTAATAGACAAGTGGCAAACTGAAGAATTAGTAATGTTTTGGTCCACCGTGATCTGCCAGAGAAGATTGTGAAGACCTGCAGGTCTCACCACAGGCCCTTGCGATGTGGGACTAAATTTCAATGTCGTGTAAGCAGTTGGAGTTGTAAGGACCAACCCCTGGACCAACAGAACACAATAGAAGGGCCCTTGTGTTCGACACCTAACCTCCAACTGCTCCTTGTGTGCTGTGGATAGGGCTGGCAAATAGTTTCAAATTCTAACCAATAGCATGCATGAAGGAGCGGTAGGCCCAGCATTTACATATAAAACCCCCTAAAATGTATAGACAGTCATATAAAAAGAACCTGCTAAGCAAATCCTTTTTCAAATTCATTATTTTTCAATGAAGAGCAAAGCGGTACTGTGCATGACCACACACCACATGTACAATGCGTCAAGTATGAACCTAGCTTAGGCCTCAGCTTTGGAAAGGGCCCTCCAAAAGTCCAATACACGAACTAAATGCAAGTCTGACATATGGCAGTCATGTTTATTTTAGGAGAAACTTGTGAGTAGGGCTGCAATATTTAAAAAAATGATATCTGGATATGTTCTGTAATTTTGTCGATATGATAATAAACAATTTTTTGCATTATTTAAAAATGTGTTTGTAAAAGCTCTAAAGCTTGCACTTCTTAAAGGATATTAATATCCACCCATCCATTATCTTCCGCTTTATCCCGCTAATCGGGTCACATGTGGGGGCTGGAGCCAATCCCAGAGTCATCGGGCGAAGGCTCTTTTTTATTGAATGACTCCACTGAAGTTTGCTGAGTGTGTTTTGCTGGACAGCTTAGCTGGTTTAGGTCTGTCTTGGACAGCTCACTCCCGTTGGCTGTTGAGCGATCTATAACGGCTGCTTTCTTACAAAGTCTGTAAACTGCAGTACTCTGAGCAATGTCAGTCTTTTATAGATCCAAACCAGCTCCACACGAGTGAAGATGATCCTCGTCTAGAAGTTAAAAGAAGTTAAATTGCAGTAGACTGCGAGGCTGGTGGTGTCTGAGTTTCTTCCCCTGGTGCAGTGTGTTCAGTCATTTTCAGCTTTAGGTAGTTATGCTAGCTTTAGCCTATGCTAGCACACAGTATTGGCACTCTCAGTGAGCACTCGCAGCAGCCTGTTGTTTTTTTCCCAGTCAGCGTACTCGAGAACGTCAACTCACGCATCTTTAACACAGCAATTACAATATGATCGTAGAATATATATATATATATATATATAAATATATCGCACGCACCTATTTGTAAACAATAGTGGATGCCATTTACCCTCATCGTGGCTGCGAGCAGGTTGTGGGCTGGAGCTGCTGATATTTTAAGCGGTATATTCATGTAAATCATAACATCATAACATCATGAAAAATGATTTGTCTTTTTTGAATTTTTGGATAGTTATGTGTCATAACATGGCGAGAGATAAAAATAGCACACCCTGATTTCTCTGCTCTCTCCTTCTGGCTGAACGTTCAGCAAGTAAGTGATGTCCAGTCAGATAGTTGGTGTGTGGCACAGTCACCAACATTTAATCCCCACAGTCACACACTTAACCGAGTGGGAGATCTAACAGTTGATAAATGAGAATGTATTCAAAGTGCGGGACATCGCGCTTTCTTAATATTCGGCAGCATTCGGGCTCAGACGTGGCCTATAGTTTCACACATGCTTTCCCTCTTTGCACCTCAACCTACATGTGTTTTAGTAGCGATACCCCAACGTAGCTGGCAGTGGGCGAGAGAAGCGATTATGCTGGCTTTAACAAAAATACATTGTTATGTAAATGGTGCACAGCAACTGCAGGCTTTTAAAATATGTGATTAAAACATAAACGTAGTTGTAAAATAAGTGAATACATCTGTACTACAATAAAATTAATTTCGAGTTCAGGTTTATTTTATTATTTCTAGCAGTTGCAGTTAAACAACCCTGAAATCTGGGGTTGCTTTGTAAAAACAAACCTTTTTCCTGAAATGACCCACGTATGCACATCTGAAACCTGTAACAGATCCTGGAATCCTAATCAATAACATCACATGAATGCATCATCAACCACATTTTCTGATATGATTTTTGTGGCTATATAGCTCTGAAAACATAATTTTAGGGTGCTTCTTTTGTAAGATAATGTGAACATCACCAGGAAATAATGCCATCAAGTGGGTTGAGATCTGGTGGCTGTGAAGGCTACAGTCTATCATTTTCATACTCGTCTAACCATTCAGTGACTCTTGGCGCCCTGTGAATGGGAACACTGTCGTTCTGGAAGAGACCACTCCCATCAACAGAAAGGTTTCATCAAATAACTATATTGATCTGCAGTGACCTTTGTCTGTAAGGGGACAATTGGACCCACGACAGCCTAGCACATCTGGCTCCCTCACTGTAGGGGTGAAGCATCGTATGTCACACATGCACTCTCCCACTTATATGGAAAATATGGTGATGATTCATCTGACCTTATGTTCTATCCCTGGAAACCAGTGCATGTAATTTGTACACTAGTCTATTTTCACATGTGCATTCACATGTGTCTTCGTAAAGAGAGGGTTGTGCATTGCACTGTACTGTATATACCACTCTGTGTAGTTGTGCATGCAAAGTTTATACTGACACAGTCTGATTACATCTTGCATTGATTGCTTGTGTTTTTCCTTACATGTTGCACCTTACACTCACTGTACTGCTGCTGTCAGAATACTGTTTACATTTGCTACTTGCACAAAGATATAATTGTTTACATTTGTTACTTGCAACTTGCACTTTATGGCTGCTGCTCTCCATACTTGCACATAAAAGCACATGAAACTTTTATTTTTAATTAAAAAAATTAACTTTAATTTTATTTTCTACTACTTACAATATAGTATTATACTTTATCTAGTTTGTATGTTTTTATTTTATTTTGTTATCTTTATCTACTGGTGAATGAAGGAGCAGCAAAGTAAGAATTTCATTGTACAGTGTAACTGTCTGTTTCTGTTGTGCATATGACAATAAAACTCTTGAATCTTCAATCAATGCACCAGCATTATGGTCACTAAATTACAGCCACACCTTTTTAATTTTGTTTAAACCACAATATAAACCATTTAGTGCAATTTGTGTTACAGCTACACCCAAAAACTGCACAAACTATAATGTAGCATGAATATAGCAGGTGTCAGCGAACAGGTATATAAACACATCCACTACACTTATCACATAAGTGTGGGTAAATACCATGCTATGTCAAAAACGACCGCAGGATTGAGAAGTGAAGTCAATACAGAGTCTGGCCTGCTTTGATGGGGAGGCCGTGCCTGCACTGAAAAATGACAGGGTCTCTGGCAGTGCTGAGCGTGCTCCATCACCAGGCACGCTGCCACATCAGCTCAGGATGGAAGCAGCACACTTAAGCGTGCTTTTCCCCTCAATTTGTTCCCATTGAAGATGAGGACGGGGTGACAGAGCTGACGAAACCTTCAAACACCTCGTCCGGCGCTGGCTGGTGAGCAGGAGACAGCAGAGGGCTCGTCTGCATTGGCATGCTGTCAGAGCCATCACACGGAAAAAGCCCAGACATCAGTTTTAAGCTAAGTTGGCAGAGGAACAAAGGCAATCTATCTGGGTTCTGTCGGAATTATTGAGACACTTTTCAACGACACAGACTTTTAGCCTGAAAGGCGTGTTGGCTTTTTTTTAATGTGCATGGGAAAGGAAATTAATAAAACAGTGCTTGAGAAGATATGAAATCGAAATATTTTAAGCATTCCAGTAATGCGGCAATGTACTAAAGCCTAAAAGCCCAGCCAGGGACTGTCACGGTTCCTCATGCCAGGCTCCGCCTTCTCCTGTCTCTGCTCCTGCCGTATCTCCATTCCAGCCCTGCCTTCCCAATTAGTACTGTCACCTTTGCTAATTCCCCTGCAAAGGCAGGCCTCATGTTTCCCCCTCCCTGCCCTAAACCATTTGGTGCTCCTCCAAGGCTGCACGTATTGATGTTCTCATCGTGCAGACGTTAATGGTTCTGGGTTTAAAAGGATGCATTTGGGACTCGTTTCTAAAAGTGCTTATTCTCTAATGTACAGTAGCATAATTCCGAATGCAAGTTTTAGGCAGCTCAAATACAAAGTAAATTATGAGCAGAGAAAAAGATGACAAGCAGGGAAGTGGGAAAAAGCAGGGACCAGTGATATTGTTCATAGGAGAACAGTGATGCCAACTTTTCACTTTGAGACTCAAATACAGGTGTATAGACCGGTTACTCAAATACAGGCATCTCAGCCAAGTTACCATATGGTGCACTAGTGTGTTTAGGAATTCACATAGCTCCACTATAGCCGCAGAATGATGCCACATACTGTGCTGAGGCAAAAGCAGTTCCAGTTACTCACAATGGCTGCTTCACTGTTCATCTATGCAGAGAAGTTTATTTTTGTTTTTATAGACTAAAGTAAGTCATACTGTGCTCAGAACCAATGTGTCTGTGCGAAACAAGTAAAGACCTGGACGTGTTTTGAACAAGCTGTGAGCCATTTTTAGGCACAAAGATGAGTTTGGTGATGACCCTACTTCAGTATCTGTAAGCAGTGTTGCACCTTATGTACACAAGCTACATTTGTGCGGCCTGAGCGATGCAGCATACATACATCGTTTGGTTGCAGAGTTCTAGAATCTGACACAGTCACAAACTTCAAGTCTAGACTGAAAACTTACATGTTTAGTTTAGCTTTTGGTGATTTATCTTCCCCTCTAGATTATGGTAAACTGAGATGATGGTGCTACTGTCCCACCACTTCATGCAATCACACAGGTTTGTTGATGGTGGAGTGGGGGGATCCCAGTGTTTCAGGGTACTCTCATGTCTATCTTGCCTTCTGGTTCTCTCCTTCTAGCCTAGGCTGTTTAAAATTAGATCTGCCTGAGTCATGAGCCACACTCTGAAATGCTTCACATCCTCTATATTAATCCAAATCAGAACTAACTTTGTTTCTTTACTCTTTCTGAGATAATGACCGCCCTCCTGTCCTGCAGAATACTGTCAGAAGACTGATCATCAGGGCCTCCTCCTCAACTGACACCAACCAGTTCTCCTCTTCATTCGTGCCATCTGCTACACCCTCAACTGCATCACTATGTCATCCAGATGTACTGGCTAAGAGAATGTATTATTAAGATAAGATGGGACTGCTTTCAGCTCACTCCCATTTTTCACAAAGACTGAGTCAGAGACTTCCTCTACCTGTGGAATTTCTGAAGCTTTTACCATCCAGACTCAGATTCTCTTAGTTTCATTTCGAATTTAGCTTAATAAACTGTTTGACCAGAGGAGGAGAGGTCGCCCCCTGTGAGTCTTGGTTGCTCCCAAGGTTTCTTACTCCAGTTTTAAGGGAGTTTTTTCTTGCCACCATCGCCTATGGCTTGCTCACAGCGGGATGCATGTTGTGACTTCGTGTTTTCTTGTTTTGAAACTCCTGCAAAGCTGCTTTGTGACAACATTGTTGTAAAAAGCGCTATACAAATAAACCTGACTTGATTTGACTTGACCTGAGAAAGTTACAGACATTCCTTCTTCCATCATCAAATCAGCAAATCTGGTCTATTGTCTAAAATACTGTGCTGCTTCAGGGTTCACTGGGAGGCTCTGTCTGATTAGCTTGAGCCTTCTGTGTAAAAGGGCTCGCCTTTTAACATGAGTGGTGAAAATCAAGACGTCCCTTTATGCTCATACCAGGTTAACAAGCATCTCTCATCGTAAACAAGAGAAACAGGTATCGGATATCAAACATGTCTTGACGGATTGACTGGGTTAAGCAATAAATCATGTTCATTTGATGCTTCTCCAAAGTATTCCTTTAATGAAAGTGATGCTCGCATCTACATCCTGCCTCTACAGCTCCAACACACTGAGAGAACACTTGGATGGAAAACCATGGCAGAAGCTAGTGAAGGACGGCACAGCTGACTCTGACACAGGCCTAAGTTCCTGAACAGCGAGCTCGGCTGCTGTATGTTTTAGCGTGAGCACTATTATTATCATCATTCACAAGCCTCTGTTGTTTAAGATCTCAAAATTAGCTCTGAGTTTTTGCCGCCTGCTGATTAGGGCTTCAAGAACAAAAAAAAGAAGAAATGTTCTTAAGACCTCAGAGAGTCTTGCAAGTTTGATCCTAATCACTAATCTTAAATGAGCTAATTTTCAGGTCCTGAGAATTCAAAGGGTTGAACGAAGTCTCCCAAAGCAATTTGGCCCATGAGAGGAATTTGATGGTTCACTAGCAGACTTGTTTCAAATTAAAACCCACTGTATTCCTCAAATCAACATCAGTACTTGTTGCTGAAACTTTCTTTTGCATAAATTTGATCGTGAGGAAGGCAGGGCCCAGAGCATGGATGCCTAAGCTCTAAGAGAAGTCCAACATTTCAAAGCTTAAGTACGGGGGGGGGGTTGGGGTGGGACGGAGCCAGAGGGGACAGAGCAAAGTCCAGTAACGTGCAACGTGGGTTGAAGAGGCAGCTTTAACATGCATAAAGGAGCCTGTTCAAACACAAGCATTGCCCTCTTTAATGATGGGTCAGCAGGGTTAATGAAATAAGATCCCCTGGCCATTCCACCCAGAATCGCAGTCACCTGATACGCTCCTTCCAAATCGCTCGCTGGAATTATTTTAGTAACAAAATTAATTAGTTAATTATACTTCTGCCACTCTTTGGAATATCCAACAAACAGTTCCGGAGACGGTGGGGCCGGCCCGCCGAGACCACGCAACCCATTTTACTGGCTGTCCTCAAACGGCCTCAAACACACTTTGATTCTGACGCTATTAATTTCAGATAATGACTTAATTTAGTGCTCAAAGTACTTCAAAAACGCTAACAGAAGATAAAAACAGAACCTAGAGTATTACCGTACTCTGAATAAGCAGAGGAACGATTTAAGGCCCTGCTGCTATGTCGGGTGTTTTAGCCCTGAGGCAATCACTCAAGTCCTAACAATGAGCTCACACACGGACACGTAAGAGGCGGTGGGAAGGAAAATAAAAAACAAAAGACCATTTACATTCGGAAAATGTGAAGCTTTGTGTTCCTCCTATAAAACTGAGCTGAAAAAAAGCACCCTACTGGAATGGCATGGGGGTGGAGGGGGCTTGCCGTGAGCGGATCAATGGCCCATTAGCGGCAGAGACGAGGAGACAGACAGCACCCTCTATTGACTCATCAGTGGATTGCTGTTTGCTTGCAGGAATGTAAGGGACATTAAAAATACCCCTTTGCATTCCTTATCAGGTCACAGAGCAGCCCAGCAAGATGTTCAAACGTAGAATGGTGCATGTGAATCGACCTGATCTCCTTTGGTGTGCACACATTAAAGAAATACACCAACTTAATCTCTATGTGTTGTATCTGCATTGTACAGTCGATTAAAATGGACAAACATGTTTCCCTGTGCTGAAAAAGAACAGAAAACCTGCTGACTTCAGACCCTCATCATTGGCTTGTATTAGACACAGTTATAACAGAAGCCAATGGCCAGTTGTTTCCCCTGCCAATTGGCGTCTTTTGTAAAAGCGTTTGAAGTCAATCTTTTTTTTGTTCTTCTAAACGTAGAGGAAATACCTAGTCAGTGCTAATCAACTGTATGCTATAGACATGGCAGATACAGATAAGGATGAAAAATGCTGGACTCCTGTAAAGTGCCCTGGGCAGTGTCATGCTATAGCTGTCCATGTAAGCCTGTTAAGGCATATATGTGAGCGGGTTAGGCTGACACACTACTGTGCAAAGGTTAGAGACCATCATTCGTCTATTTAATCTCCAGTCAAAATGGTAAGAAGAAAAAATAAGCAGAAAACACACAGTAGTGCACAAAAGACACCTAAGCATATTATTATAAACCATGCAATCTGTCAATTAGTTTGGTTTTGTTGTAAAAAAAACTAATGATGAATCGATGTATCAATTCTCAAAGTATACATTTTTAATTAATAGTTTACATGCAAAGATTGGTGACAGACAGTGGCTCAGTTTTTTAGTTTAAATCCCCGGTATATAACAGTTTCTACAGGAGTCATCCTGACTCCTCAAGAGGCACTGTCACTGTAGCATTAAGTCTAATTAGTCCAACATGAGAGGATGAAGAAGTAATCTCCTGTCAATAGTGTGGAAGGTGAAGGTCGTGCTCAAATCTTACATACTGCTCCTTTAAACTATCATAAAATACATACCATTGACTATCTATTGTATGGATAGTAAGTATATTTATGGTAGAGAAATTGTTTTTTAAATGCCTAACTTTTTGACTCGACTGTTATCCCATACCATGAAGTCATGCCATAATAGAAGCTGCAGTAAAAAGTAAAAGGTGGAGTAGTCTCCACCTTTTACTTTTTACTGCAGCTTCTGTTATTTTTGAGATACTTTTCTCGAAGAAATCTCCAGGGATATTTTTCCACATTTCCAAAGCATTTTCGGCTTCTCTTGATCCAAAGAATCATTCAGTGATGTTGAGGGTCTGCGGTGGTCAGTCCACAGTTCTGAGAACACCAGAACCTTCTTTGTTTGATGTATCTCGATTTCCTTTTCCCACTGAGGAGCTTCTTAAACAGCTGCACATTACTTCAGACTCCACAGGGCTGAGGTGTCTTCTCAGAGTGAAAGCATGGACAGAAACACCTGTAGATGTTTTCAGATCTGAAGCAAGTGTGGAGCTTGATGTTCTCCTTACTCTCACAGATAAAAGCTGTAAGTATTGTTAATCTGAGGGGCATAGTTTTGGTGGTCTAGCAGGTCCTGCACGGTAGTCCTATTCTTTCTATATACTTTAACTGTTTTTTATAAAACTTACCCCTTCCTTACACAAGTGGATTATCTTACAGCTTTACATCTAATTTCCTCAGAAATATCTTCTGAAGACTGAATAATACATACTGAATGATAGTTTAGTGGGAAAATAAAATAAATAAATAAAGGAGGGTCCCTAAATTTTAAAACTATATCTATATCTTTATATATCTCGTCTCTGTCGTTTAGTCTGGCTGATGGTGGGGGTGAGGATCTGAGTCACCTGAAAGGGATCTGGGCAAAACTGTTAAACACGCAGAGCACAGAGAGAGAGAGACTGGGAGAGAGGCAGGAACATACAGTGTGCATCAAATGCGTTGAAGATGTGCCTCGTCTTCTCATACAGATCCTCCGCTGACAACTTCCGCCCCATGAGAGACACAAACCGCTCCAAAGGGACCCCTTTCAGGGAGAGAAAGAGAGAGAGAGAGAGAGAGAGAGAGAGAGAAAGAGAGAGAGAGAAGCCAGGTTTATTACAAAGCTCTCCTCAGAAGTGCCTGTACTTCCTTTACATGGCAGTCATCTGAAAGCACTGTGTTTAAAGGAGTAATATGTCTCCCTCTTGCCTGCAGGGTAGTCATTTTTCTCTGAGTGCTGTTATTGAGATGAAAAAGGTAGGCTGGGGGGCTCTAGACAGCATTCTCAAGAAATACCAAGCACACACAGGGCTTTGGAGAGCAGTTCTGGGTGGGCTGCTTTGACAGTGATGCTAGTGAGACTGGGGAGAAATGCCTTTTGGGATGGAGAGTAATTAATTAAGAGATACAAGGCCAGACGGGACGGCCCCCAATGTGTTGCAAATCACGGCTAAATTGAATGCAGTGAAATCACCGTAATCTGAATGACGTAAAAAAAAAAACACGTCTACCTGAAAACGATAGAACTCGTCTAAAGGGAAAAAAGAGGGAACCGATATCTTATTGAGGATACGGATAAGAGACTAATGAGTGAACAGAACTGACAAAGCCCATCTTTTCCTGCTCTGCAGCGTTTCGAACATTGAGAGAATTAGGCCAGCTGTTGCCTCGGGAGATTTTAAGGACATCACAGAGGAAAGCGGCTATCACTAGCCCAATCATGTAGACACAGACTTTTAATAAGTGATTATGTAAGAAAATAATGATCCTCAGATAAATGATCCTCAGATCACGTAAACGCCGACCAGTTCATCCTCCTGCCTTGTGGTTCCCCTGTTTACCTGCATCTTAACCAAAATACATTTTCACTCCCTACATTCTCTCTCTCTCTCTCTCTCTCTCTCTCTCCTCACACATATACACGCAGACTTCGTATGCCAGGCAGAGTGTTTGGCAGCAAATGAAAGAGGGAGATCTGTGTGGGCTTCTTTAACACCCCCCATCCACCCCACCCCACACTTCTCTCTTTCTCTCTGCTTCAAACAGTGCTGTGTGGGGGAGCCAGTGGAAGGCTGATTGCCATTCCCTCAGATACAGAGCCCATCCGTCACGGGACAGTGTCAGCTGGGTGGCCATCGTTTCTCTCCTATTCCTCTACCCTCTCTCTCCTTTCCTGTCCTCTTTTCTCATCTCTGCTCCTCCCTTCGCCCCTCTCCTCTCCACGTTCTCATCCTTCTTTTCTCCACTGCTCTGGCAGAGTGACTCACCCGGCAGCCCCGGACACTGCTAGCCTGTCACTTTCCATACATGAAAGCTCACACACACATACACACACACTTCTATTACTATCATTGCATGTGCTATAAATTTGTCTTGTTGATGCTCTGTATAAATGGACTATATGGAATGCAAATAGGGTCAGAGACCACCCTTCACTTCATTACCAGCCACTAAGTACGCATTCTTCGTGTTGCAGAAGACATTTCTGAGGAAATGAGATATAAGATAATCCATTTAAATGAAGAAAGGAAAGTCAAGTGAAAAACAGGGGCTTACAAAGCTGGAGCTCTGTAATGAGAATACATGACTCCCAACAACCGTGCAAGACCTGGTAGACCACTCAAACTGCTTTCATCAGATAAAGAGCACCTATACCTTTCCTCTCAAGAGAAAGAGGAGAACATCAAGTACCACTTTTGCTTCAGATCAGTGTTTCTGCCCATCCTTCCACTGTGACAAGGACACAGAAGGACCCCAGAGTGCAGACCTCAACACTTATTCAGATTGTGAGAAGCAAAAAATGCAACTCCTAGCCCTGAACTTCTCGGCAGATTTCTTTGAAAAAATGATAGTGAGATGGGAGACAAAGGGTGGACGCAATCAATACTGAAATAAAAGTAACATTATTAAGGTTGGAGGCTTCTGGAAGCCTCGTTATCCTTTTCACAAGCTCGACTATATGACAGCACTGAGCATTCTTAATATACAGTCCAACACAGCAACTAAAACTTCCTAAAGCTAGTATAACAATTGATCAATTTCCGACCCCATTGGTATAATATCTTCTTACAACATGCATTTATGTCCATTTTAACCAAAACATAATATTAGCAAGCTCCTGACACGCAATGCAAGTTTGCATGGAGTTTAAAGCTTAAACTTTGATGTGCATGTATCAGTTACATATATCATCGCTAATATATCAACTATTTTAGAGCGTTTCTATTGGTCCAGTCATCACGAAGTGTACACGATGTAAACAGCAACTGTCGTGTTCAAACAATAAAAATCACCAAAAATGGAGACACATGTTTTTCTTAGTTCAGGATATGTTTTCTGATTATTTTTTTAGTTAAGAGTCAATAACTTGTACTTAATGACGAGTTTGCCTGACAATTAAGTAAATGAAGAGTGGCCGCTGACTTTTACACAATATTGTGTGTGTGTGTGTGTGTGTGTGTGTGTGTGTATATATATATATATATATATATATATATATATATATATACCAGGAACAAATACTTACTGGAGCTTCCAAACAAAAGCATCGTAAAGAATAATTATCTACTGAATTACCATAATTGTAATATTTGTTACTACAGTATGCACAACAAAGTGTTAATAGTACATAAATCACTGATGTGTTGTATAGCATGTACCCTACGGAGCTGTATTTGTTTAAGGATTACAGTGCATGTTTGAGATGATTAATCCAACTTGTTGTGTCTCTGTAGTATACCAACCTCTTATCATACATTTGGCGCTGAGCATTTTTCTTATCAGCTAGCAATTTAACGTGTTTTAATACATGTAGATTTGCAGGCAACTCTGCTCTTTTAACTTCAGCGTTCAAACAGAACGCAGTGCAGTTTGTAGCACTCTTAGGTGAGATGATTAGGTGAGTGGGTGTGTCCACAGACCTTCCTCTTGCTGGTCGCTTTACTCTGATAGGATTCTAGTTACTAACAGTTATTTCTATGAGATACCAAATGAGAGACTCTCAGAAAAGAGGTATTGGAGAGAAAGTTGAATTTAAACTGATTACGTTTTCATTCATTCATTTACCAAGCTTCTTATCACTCAGGACACTCTGGACAGACCACCAGTGCATTGCAGGGCAGATACACAGGCATATACACCCACACACACAGTCATAGCTAGAAGTAATTTAATATCTCCAAATCACTACATGTCTCTGGACTGGAGAAGGAAACCAAAGCACCTGGCGGAAACCCACAAGGACACGGGGAGAAGAAAATTCAAAGTCCACACAGACAGGACCCCGGATACCTTGCCCAGGAATCGAACCCAGGCAGCAGCGCTACCTACTGCACCACCATGTCGCTCCAATTAATTTTTTTTTTATTCATTCATTCTTTTCATCGATAATGCACTAAAATCAATAAACTTAACATTCTGCATCTATTAGTCACTGTTTAAGTACAGAACTAAAACAGAGATCACTTAAAGACTGTACTGTGTGTATTTTTGTGGCTACATCTTTAAATTAATTTGCCCATAGGTTGCGTTTTATGCAATGATGCATCAGTTTTCACAACGACAGAAGGTCTGTATTTTCCTGTTATCCTACAGATATTATAAGAAGGATCTTCCTAAAGACATCAGCAAACACAGTGCACAGATACACACACAGTAGTCTGGTGTATCTACTTTAAATCATGTGCAACTTTGATCTATGCCCATTCCTCTCTTCCCTGCGCTGTCCCTGTGCTCTAGCTGTGCAGGTTATAGGGGGAGGTGTCCACCATTTGATGCTAGAATAAATAATATTTTACGAATGTTGCTGCTGCTGCTGAGGCTTGAATATAAATGAGAGGAGTCTTTTTCCCCACCAGATCATTTGCAGATGCATATGTAGAGCTTCTGATCTAATCAGCCACTCTGTTCTGGCAAAGCCACTCATTTGCTCAGGCATCGCGAAGTGCTAGGATGGCTGTTCAAACATGGGCCATGCTAAACAATACCATCTGTAAAAAAACAAAACAAAAAAAAGGTCTGCATTTGCGTCAGTTTCTCATCATATCTGTGTGTTTGACATCTGACACAACATTGCTTTTAATGTCTTAAAGCTGAATTAAAAAAATATTTAAATGTTTTGAAATCAAGACTCCCATCAGGAATCCTGCAAGTGCAAATCATTTTTTTTATAATGCAACAATAGAAGCTGTCCAGTCTGGCACCTGCACTCTCTGTAACACATGCAGCATGTGGCTTGGTGTTGTTCTGTTGAAATAATCCTGAATGTCCCTAAAAAGTCAGCATATACACTGCTTAAAAATGTGTCCAGCATGTGAAAGTGTGTGTGTTACCCTCCATTCTGTGACAGACCCTGACTAGTAACAGTGTGGATGGTATTTTTCTTCTTTGGCCCAGAGTAAACAACATCCACTGTCCAAAAGCTGGACTCATCAGACAGCAAGAGCCCACCTGTATCTCCATTTTTGTCCCTTTTTGTTTTTCAACATCATTTGAGGACAACAGCTGCTGTTTACATTGTGTAACACATTTCACAATGAGTGGACCAATAGAAAGGTTCTAAAATAGCTTTAGAAAAAAAAATGGTTCCCTTGACTTACATTGAAAGTAAAGGCCTCTGCTGTAAAGTCGCCATTTTAGAGATACTTGAGGCAATCACACATGGTTGTGCACAATTATAAAGAAGAATGTGATGGACGGTGACAGCTTTTGGGAGATCCTGGGCTACACTGATTCAAAGCCAGCCCCAGTACTGGCATTTATGTTTGCTTGGACTTCAGAATGCAGAGAGTTGGTCACATGATCAAGCATATTAAAACCCGTCAAAACTAAGGTATGCTTAATATGGTTATGGGTCAGTTACTTCACATAAATACTTTAAAGCTTGACCCCTCATTACTGTGTTCCATGTAGAAGCGTGTTTTAGTATCTTGCTGCATTAATACGGACTTTAGTTGAGATCAGATTTTAAAGCTGAAACTAAAATCTGTTTTGTAATGAATACACAGACAATGCAGAACAAGATGTGCCAACACATACATCTCTAGTTGATGTAATATATTTTATTCTGCAGATGAAAACATCTGAATCATATGCAGGTCAATGCAATGTTTGAAGAGCACTATATAGTGCAGGAGACCTCCTTGCGTCTTGGTAGAGTTTGTCAGTTTATTAATATGGGGTAGACAGGTTGCTGAAATTGTACAATAATTGTAGCAAAACCAGCCCCTATGCTGGCATTTATGTTTGCTTGGACTTCAGAATACAGAGTGTTGGTCACATAATCAAGTGTATTAAAACCCATCAAAACTAAGGTATGATTAAGGTGGTTTGGGGTCATTTACTATATGTAGTTCAATACACTGTTTGAAGAGTACTATATAATGCAGGAGACCTCCTTGTGTCTTGGTAGAGTGTGTCTGGGTAGACAGATTGCTTACATGGTACAATAATGGTAGCAAATACATTGCTGTACTTTACAACTTGCTTTGTTTCTATTATGTACTGTTCTGTTCTGACTCTAAACAAAGTGTGCTGCAGTTTGTTCATTAAACTGAAAGGGATTTTTTGTTTTGCCACCGCTCATTAAAAGCACAGAAAGGTCAACTGTTCCAGCAATTCCTGATCAGTTTACTAAAGCCATAGTTCCTCACTACAGATTTCTGTTCTGATACATAAAGAAATGACAGCAATTCAGTAACATCAAGACAGAAAAGACAGAAGCGATGCTTGTTTAAACAGAGCCATCATAAAGGTAAGAAAGTGTCAGCTGCACATATAAGAAAGGAGCAAAAAAGCGAAAGCTAAGGCTCGAGAGCCATCCTGATGAGCGGTCAACCCCACTGCACCACACAGAAGCAGCTTATTAAGATGTCCCTCCCTTTATACGATATTTTGTTCACTTTATTACACAATCGGGAAGCCGGAGAGTATAAAGATAAAGGAAAAAAAAGGATGAGGAAAAAAGCGAGGAGTAGGGGTGAGTGGGCTAGTCAAGTGGCGGTGGTATTGTGAGGATTGCGGTGCGGCTCAGGCGCCTTAAGTGGTCTCTATTCTGTGTGAGAGGCTGCCAGAGGGATCCCACTCCTCAGTCTAGCCAAGCCTTCCACATTACTACCAGCAACCCACTCCTTCCTGCCATCACTAATTTAGTAATCACATGAAATTCAGAAGAGGGGCAATTTAATTCGCCGTTTGCTCTGAGCAAGATTTAATGGTGGAATATTTCATCACACCAAGCATGCCACTTTAACTAGATTATCTTGCGCTTTCCTACGGGGCAGTATACAAAAGCAATTTGCTCGTGGCGTAAAACAAGAGACAAATTACTTACTAATCTAGGTCTTCAACCATTTAATGTCTTCCCTTAAAAATGTCTTGCCAAGCCCCTTTTCTTCACTGCTCCTGTCTGTCAAATGCCCCGCAAAAAGCCTGTATGCATTTCACGCCAAAATTATTTTGCGCCTTTTGTAGGGGGATTCTTTCATTTCTGGCAATGTGTAAAACGATTACACGAAATCGAGTCAAGCTCCTTTTCCTTTCATTTTGCTTGAGTGGTATAAACACGGTTTTCTCTGTCGAAATCAGGAGAAAATTCTGCGTATCGCACTCTGGCTCAAAATCGGCACGGGCTGCAGAGCTCCTGTCTCGGCTGGAGGTTGAGTCACCCCGATGAGTCGTAACGCGATGATGAACGGTGCATGAAAATGGAATGGCGGCTCAAATAATGGACGTGTACCTCACAAGGAGCAGAGTGGAGGTATCAGGGCGTTGAGACAGGGTTGAGAATATTTGTCAAATTAAAAAGCGCTGTGCTGTGACCACTGTTTGTCCTCTTGGCTCCTTACCACAATGAGAATTTCAGATCCTGTCAGAATTTCCAGACTGAGTCTTGTGATGTGGAGCAGTAACCAGTTACAAATGTAAAAGTCTGATGAACTGATATGAGTTCATTTGCAAAGTCAATACAGGAGCACATGACACAACATGCTGAGTTCACACGCCAAACAATTGGAGCAACAAAAACTGCACAGTCCCTTTAGTTTTTGCCAGCCTAGAATAAATGTTGCAAGTTCAGCATCAAACCTCCTTCTATTATTGTACAATGGTGACTCCAGTGGTGGAAAGCTGCATCAAAGTTAACTCTTTGTCTTTTGTTGGCTGCTGAACATGGATTCTTGCCAAGAGCTCCAGCCGCTGCAGCTGGGCCTTCCATTGGCTCCCTGTTCTTAAATGATCTGATCAGGAGCAGCACCTTCAACATGACTGACAAGAGGTTAGAAAACGCCATCAGAACAGCACAACTTCTGCATCCTCTCATGTTGGACTAATTTGACTTGTCGCTACTGTGTCTCACCAAGGTAGAAAGAAGTAATACAAGACAGCACAGACTGGGGCTAGAAGGTTAGTGTGCTTACTTCCGTCGATATCTCTTCAACATGATACAAAGACATCACTGACATACAGTACTTTCCAAGCTGTTATTTCATCACATTCTGTAGATGATTTTAGAAAAATCTGGAACGTTTTAAACACTGCTTGCTTTAACATTCTTTTTGTGTGTGTTCTTTCACTGTGTTATATTAGTGCCTGTATCTGTTTTGCTTTGATCACATCTCTGCTGGTTATCATTTTATTTAGACTGAGAGCACATCAAAAAGGGAAGAACAGGGCCTAATAAGCTTTAGTTCCTGGGTTGATGGGCTAGATGTACAAAGAAGAGCTACTTAAATAGTTTTTGAGCTCTACTTTTGTACTTCTACTAAAGTTACTTCCTTTATTTTTCTTTGTCATAACATTAAAATCACCTCCTTGTATCTGCACACATTGTCCATTTTATCATATAGGAGCATTTAGTAGTTCTACACTCACAAACTGGAGTCCATCAGATTCTCTGTATACTTTGTTACTCTGTTCTTCAATTATTAGGACCCCCACAGAGCAGGTATTATTATGGTGGTGGGTCATTCTCAGCACTGCAGTGACACTGACATGGTGGTGGTGGTGTGTTAGTGTGTGTTCTACTGGTACGAGTGATTCCCAGCAGTGCTGCTGGAGTTTTTAAACACTGTGTTCACTCACTGCCCACTCTATCAGATACTCTTACCTTGTTGGTCCACCTTGTAGATGTAAAGTCAGAGACGAAAGCTCGTCTGCTGTTGCACAGTTTGTGTTAGTGATCCTCTAGTTCTTCATCAGTGGTCACAAGATGCTGCCCACAGGACAGTTGGTGATGGTGGACTATTCTCAGTCAAGTAGTGACACTAAGGTGTTAAAACACTCCAGCAGCACTTTCTTGGTCTGATCCGCTCACACCAGCGCAACACACACTAACACACCATCGCCATGTCAGTGTCACTGCAGTGCTGAGAATGATTCAACTCCCAAATAGTACCTGTTCTGTGTTGGTCCACATGGGGTCCTGAACATTAAAGAACAGGGTGAAGGGGGATAAACAGTGCATGCCAATCAGATGGACTACAGTCTGTAACTGTTGAATTACAAAGTGCTCCTCCTATATGATACATGGAGCTGATAAAATGGACAGTGTGTGTATATATAAGGAGGTATTTTAATGTTATGGCTGATTGGTACATGCCTAAAATGACAGATCTAGGTCTATGCACATTCATAGATCTGCAATAAGTGAGGTGACAAGCTGAGCGAGCACGTCCTGCTCTTACCTGGACTGTTGGGTACAGCACCAGCGTGCATCATGATATTTGTTTCAGACTGCAAACAAGAAAGCATAGCAGTGTAAAGACCTACATAATTATGACTACATGCTATTATCTATTTTCAGCAAGACCTGGTCTTGTACCACACAACAGCGCACCATTGCACGCCCACGTTATAAACAGTCGAATGTCGCCCCCTAGAGGCTGAAACAGGACTTACCTTAGAGGGCTTGTACCCAAACAGCATGACAACCGCGATCTTAAGATCTTCTCTGGATAAGTAACCCTTCTTTTCCACATCACAGTGATCGAAAACCTGACAGGAAAGCAAAGCCATAGTAAAAATCTGCACATGCCTGAATGCTTATAGCAGCTTCGGTAGGCTGGCTAACTGTATGAGCTATAACTCAGTTGATAATTATAAGTGAAAGCTTTTTCATTATATCACGTTTTCTTGATCTTAATACTTGTACCGATTCTGAAGTAACACCACAGCATATAAACGTGCATTCATTTCGAGTTTAAACGAGATGTCTCAATATATGCAGTAATTCCTAACCTCCTGACAGAGCCCGGATAGCTCAGTCGGTAGAGCATCAGACTTTTAATCTGAGGGTCCAGGGTTCAAGTCCCTGTTCGGGCGGGTTGACTTTTTCACAAAACCTGAAGCTTTTCTTCATGCCTTAACATCAGTGTATATTTGAGTCTATCTGGCTCAACCATATGGTACTGACTATCAATAGATACTTTGTAATTACACGTTTTTCTGTATAATCTGTGTAAAGACAAATATATGAACGTGTATTCATATATATATATATATATATATATATATATATATATATATATATATATATATATATATATGTTGTATAATTGTTGTTTTTTTCTATATTGATACGACCTAGTCCTAGTAGTAACTAACTATGCGTTGACTCTGGTAACCAAATATATACAGTTCAGGATCTGCTAAAGTTTATATGTGAGAAAAAAGAATATGTTTTTTATTCAGAGTCGCATTAATAACGTAATAACGTTAATAACTGTTTAAATGAATTGTGTATATGAGTACTATATATGTAAATAAATATTATATGTAAATAAATATTTCATGTAATTATATTATGTTGGATGGCATATATCCTGCTTTACTGCCAGGTTACTAAAAAAGTGTTTTTTACTTGTGTCTTTATTTATTTTATTTTTTTTGAAGTTGAGATTTTACATTAAACTCAAGTCAACAACTCAAAATGTGCCGTTCCACCTTAAATGGTGCAGCAGTTTCATTGCAACCGCAGCATTATTTAAGGTGGAACGACAAAGTTCGAGCCAGAAGCTGGCGAATAGGAAGCTTTGTTTGTTTTATCAGAATAACATAAACGGACTAATAAAAGACGTCTAACTTACTGTATGGCTTGTAGTAAAGAGACACCACAAAATAATAAGTTACTATTACTATTTTTTCTGTGTTGTTTAGCTTCCTAGCAAACTTATAACAAATAAACATAGCGCCTTACCGCAGCAAATCTTTTCCTCTCAATATCGCTCATCACTCTAGAAAAGTCGGCGCCACTACAAACAGACATTTCAACTGCATCACCACAAACTATTCATCATTTAAAACGTACTAAATAATTACAGTTTTAAAACAATTACACATAAGAATAACGAGATTTTACCGCTCTGTGTAGCGTAACGTAAACTCAGCTCTTGTTGCCTGGCAGCACAGAGCAGTCTTCAGTTTTCGCTAACAAAAGTTCACTAAGAGTTTGTTTAAATAACAAAACATATTAGAAACATAGGTATAGCTTTTAAAAAGTAAGCAGAAACTAATATCAACTCCCCTCAATGCTGTGTTGTGTTTCAAATCTTTCCGTTTATTTCTTTCTCAAGCTTATACGATGAGGACTTTTATTTTGAAAAATACTTGCTTCCCTGTGTGATGATTCTAACCTAAACAACAAAAAAAAGCAACGTGCTTTGCAGAGTTCAAAACATACAGAGATGGTGCAAAAGCTGCTTTATCAGACAATCGCAGTCTAGTGTTAATTATATATGGTGTATGCGGTCACCGTGCAGCGAGATCCACAAGTGTGGTTATTTCTTATTAGCTTAAATCTGCGAGATCACTGTCTCTTCCCGCCACCAGAGTAAGTCAGTCACTCTTGTCGGCGCACGGTTCTGTTACCTTAACGTTAAATACCTGGATACTAAATGTGATCAAAGTTAGTGTTATCGATTGTTAAGTCGTTAGGGTGTGTAATTATGTCTATGCTCGCTAACGTTGTTTACGCAGCCGTTATTAAAAGTAGACCTGAAGAAAGACGTGGCTGAAGTTAGCTTGTTTTTCGAATTCCTCCTTTCCACCTTAACTGTTGCACCATTTAAGGTGGAACGGGCAATTCGAAAAAGAAGCAAATTTCAGAAAGCAAGCTGTTGAACGTTTCCCGCAAACTGACAGCGAGTTTTACGGTAACCACATTATTTATACGTCTTCATTTTTATGTTACCACTATAATAACGTTAAGAGTAGTTCAGTTTCTGTGGGATTCTGTAGTTTAGATGTAAACAAACGCATTCACAAACTGCCTTGATGTGACACGATCTGTCGTAGAGAAACTTACCGACACGTAAAATATATAAGTTAATAAATTGATTATGTTTAGTAGTTATAAAACAGTGGGTCAGAAGTTATGCATATGCATATAATAACTTTCTCTGGGGGGCTTTTATGTGACTTTGTTTACATACTAACTGTTTAATGATGCAGAGATTTTAAGATATGGGTGGAGTTTTCCTTTAACTATGACACATGTTGAGAACGAAGCTTACATTACAACTCGCTGATGGGTTTGCTTGAGTTACAGTGTACAGATTTCGAAGTATCTCTGTACTGAAAACACAGTGATTGCTCTCTTAAAATCAGATGGTTCTTCAAGGGTTTATAAGGAAAGGTTCTATTTAGGCTTATGGGTTCTATGGTATATGGATCACTTCATGTTTTAAATGCTTATTAGCCTTTGAAGTGATTCTTCAGATTGATGGAGAATGTTTTGTATATGGTTTTGTAGCACCAAAGCTTAACAAGGTGCTGTTCTGAAGGTGGAGATTCTGAAGTTATCTGTGGTGGCATTGCAAGTTGACTCATATGAACCAATTGGTAAATCGTCAGTGTCCATACAAAATCATGCATTTCCAAAATAGTACCTTTACAGGAGAGAGCAAAGCTGTTTCTCTATAAACTAACTTTCAATGCAAGTCAGTTTATAGAGGTTTTATTAATGTGATTAATGTCATTCATCATGGGATTCTACACACAACATAAACGGCAGCAGTTGTGTTTAAATTATGCAGAAAATAATTAAATAAAATGGACAAAAATGCAGGTACATGTTTATTCTCTGTACAGTGGCGCAAAATTCTGTTATCCCAAATTCTGTTTTTAAATAGTATCTTAAGGGACATCAGGAGACCTCCTGACACAGAGAAGTTCCGCACAGAGCAGTGTGTACAGAGCAGATGTATTTTATTGTCTATTTAAATTGACCAGTGAGCCTACACCTGCCTTTGGAGTGTTTATATGTAATGTTGATATGAGTACATCAGGAAAAATATATATGTTTTGCTTTACGGCACCCTGCATGTAGAAGTTTTTTTTGGGAAAAAACAAAAGGGTGGAATTCCCCTTTAACGTGCCTCATAATGGGGTGAGCATAAGAACACCTCATACTTCCTAAGTTTAGGCAAAAACAGTAAGGGCTTGAGCATAACTTCTTAAATGTGTTTATTTCATCTTTCAGTGTGGTAGATAGATAGAGACTTTATTGATCCCAGAAGGAAATCCAAGATCTCCACATCTAACCCATCCATGCAGTGAAACACTCACATATACACTCTAAAAGACAGACACACTAGGGGGCTGTGGGCAACCCTACCACAGTGCCTGGGGAGCATTCAGGGGTTAGGTGCCTTGTCTGTTCATGGGATTGAACTGGCGACCTTACGGTGACAAGGCTGGTTTCCTAAACTCCAGCCTACAACTGTGGAGAGTTAATGAGTGCTATGAACTGTGTCCAGCTTGGTAGAAGCAGTGATTGCTGAGGCTGGATAACACTGATAACACTGCTCTGTGGTCCCTTTTGAGGCTGTATTTAGCTGCTGTCCTGTCGGTGAGCTCAGTGAGTCCAGGTCACTGCTGGAGCCATGTATGTTTTGCATGAATCCTGTTTTCTGGGAATATTTCTCCTGACACATTGAATAACTTGGCAGGTTCTATGACGTATGTGCCTGAACTTTAAGCTTTAACCACATAAGAAAGTGTTGATTTTCAGACCTCTTAACATTTTTTGGCATATACTGCTGATTATTAACCTTTAGCTTAGTGTGACTCACCGTGTAGCCGCCGTTGTACCTGTGTTCATATTGTTACTTTGTGTACAACCTGTAATTTTGGCTTGCCTGCTGTTGGACCCTGTCAGATAACTCCTGCTGCTTCTTCTTTTCACAGAAGAACATAATGTCCCAGGAGAGTCAACACGGCAAGTGGACACTGTCTGACAGTGACGATGAGAACGTTATCCCTCCGACGCCTCCGAAGAAGCCGAACGTTAAGCCTGGTCCAGAGCACAGGGCCAATGTAGGTCACACTGTACCAAAACCCAAACCTGAGCCTAGGCCAGCACCCAATGTTAAGTCTGAGCCGTCTGAGGAAAGATCTGCCCCTCCCATGGGTTCTGAGGCCCGGCATGCGGCCCACCACAACCAAACCAATCCAATGAAGTATTCAAACAGTTCTTCACCTGCTATGAAACGGAAGAGAGAAACAGATGAGGGGGGTTGGAACCTCTCGAGCAGCGATGATGAAGCTCCTTCGTCTGCCCCTAAAATAAAACCCAAGCAGCCGAGGCCGAGTCCGCCGAGGAAGAAGATCGAGGACAAGAGGCCGCCGAGTCCACACGGTCCCGCTTATTATAAAGAGGAGCCCAGCGATTTCTTTGAAGCTGACTTATCGGCAATGAATGACACGTACCGCTTTTACTTAAACAAAGTCACCGGCTTAGAAAAGAAGTACAACACAGGAGCTTTGCACATCAAAGGTAGTAGTTTTCTGTCTATTGGGCTTTAATAAAACAGGCAAGAGTGACAGCTTTCCTCTCTTCATTACAAACTGCTGATTTCTTAACTTTCTCTGTCAAATTAGAAATACTCTCCCCCATGTTCGGCACGCTGAAGGAATCCGTCCGGGTAAAGTACTTATATAATAAATAAATAAATAAATGAATGAATGAATGAATGAATGAATAAATAAATAAATAAATAAATGAAGAGTCCACTTCTAGAATAATATGCTTTTTCAGATTCTGTGCTTAATACTTTAGTACTTTAGTACTGTAACATGTAAATAACCTCCGGGCCAACTGGCTGCTATGCATAGACCCTTTTTTACAAGATACCCAAGATTCAGTTGTTTGACTAATCAGTGAAATATATGTCTTTTTACATTGCCATCTATATATGTATATATATATATATTTGTGTGTGTGTGTGTGTGTGTGTGTGTATGTGTATATATATATATATATATATATATATATATATATATATATATAAATAATGTGTGTGTGTGTGTGTGTGTGTGTGTATGTACATGTTATGCTCCAGCTGTGCTGACCTGCAGACTTTGCTTCGCCAATCAGTAATGCTATATATATATATGTGTGTGTGTGTGTGTGTGTGTGTATATATAATGACAGGAGCATAATGTGCCCTTTCTAAAGAGTGCTGGACTGTTGTCATCTGTTGTCTTCTCTGATGTGTCTTTGTTGTTAGTGTCACAATCACATGATCAGCTACTAGTCAACATAGTCTGCGTCCCCTGCCCCCTGTATTAACACACTGTCCATTCTGTGACCCACATACATCTTTCTACATTGCCATATTAGTAGATCAGTTTGTGCTGTGTAAAGCTGAAACCACTACATACGCAGCCTCTTTTACATTCAGTTTAGAGAGTTCAGAGAGACAGGAGGACGAAACCCCGCTCAGTGTTTGTCAGTTGCTGTAGCAGGAGCTGCAGGGTCTGTGGCTGAAGCTGAAATGGCTATTACTTTGTGTAAAGTGAGCTGCACAGCTCATGAAACTGTGGTTGCTACATCTAAATAGTGTGTTAAATGTTAGCTAGGATGTTGTGCAGCTGTGACTGAATTGTTGGTTTATATAAACCAATAGCTAATGACCTGCACTGTGCACACTACGTAAGGAGTAGGCGTACATTTAAGATTGAGCCTGAATTTTCATCAGTTGTATTCACGCTACAGGCTGGGAATGCTAGTAGGATGACTCGCCACCCAGAGAAGAGTGCAAAAGTTTAAACTGTTCATACGTGGGCACTTATGCATAAACTACATATACACATACATTGTCACTGTCCAATGAAAAACGAGTATCTCCAAAATGCCATCTTTATAGGAGAGTCCAAAAACGTTTTTTAGTTTTAATGAAACCAGAATTTTTTCCAAGCTTCTATTGGTCCATTCATCATGGGATTCTCACACAATGTAAATGGCAGCTGATGCATGAGATACATGTTTGTCTTTGTACAGCGACAATATAAGGCTTACAAATGCATGCATGCCAGTGGAGCGCATGCACAGTACGAGTAAAGCAGGGGACGCAGATCAGGTGGTGACGGACATCAAGCTTAAAGAATCATTGCTGAGCAGTAAAGTGAACAAGTCTGACTTAAGCCAAGTCTGGGCTTAAAACTCATAGTTATCACACACAGATAAGTTGCTGTAGGCTGACTTGGTGGATGTATGTTAACTGTTTTTTTTGTGTGTACCTTTTGATATACAGTGAAATCTCTATACAAGTGTTGTTATTACTTCATGTTATACAGCTTTTGCAGTGATTGTAGAATCTTCTGGAGCTTTGTTCTGTTCTTGCTTTTATTTATAACTTCCTAATTACTTAAAATCTTTGCACATGATTAACATATTAAGCTCAGTTTGTACATTTAATTCTCAGTTGTTAATTTTTTATTCTTAAAAAACTCTGATGTCACAACGTTTGAATGGTTATGTTTTAGTGGCCCATCTTTTTGTTTTCACAGTTCAACTACTGCTTCGATATTCCCTGGATGGTGAAACAGTATCCTCTGGAATTTAGGTAATATTACATGCTTCTACACTACTGGGTGTGGTTTTCCAAACTCAGATTAAAGGGCAGCAATTGATTCAGTGGTGATTATCCATGAAATAAAAAAACTCCTGTAAGAAGATCCCATTATTTAAAAGTTCATAGAGTTCATATTCTGAGAACTGGCTGTTCACTGTTCAGTCCAGACCTTCGGCACTTTTGCATCTGAAATCAGCTGCTGCCTCCATGCCATGTTTGGATATGGTGTCTTCGCAGAATATTTCTGTTTGTCAGCTGTTCCCAATGGATTCCATACCCACAGCGTCCGGAGAGCATGTGTGGATTCGGTGCTTTTCTTCAATGCATTTTAACCAGAATTCAGGCAGAATCCAGAAACAGACATAGCCCAACTACACTTATCTGTGTCTGGGATGGAAAACGAGGGACGTGATTAAATAATCAACACTGTCGGAACGAAATCTTGCATCTTCATGTTTGTTGTTTCTCAGTTTTTGATAAAATTCAAAAAGGTCTATTGCTCTTTACACCGTGTGTAAATTTCATGACAAATGGACAAAAAGAGATGACCAAAGATCACTTGTGTAAACTGCCCCCTGTATTAACACACTGCCCATTCTGTGACCCACATGCATCTTTCTACATTGCCATATTAGTAGATCAGTTTGTGCTGTGTAAAGCTGAAACCACTACATACGCAGCCTCTTTTCCATTCAGCTTAGAGAGTTCTGAGAGACAGGAGGACGAAACCCCGCTCAGTGTTTCTGTCAGTTTGCTGTAGCAGGAGCTGCAGGGTCTGTGGCTGAAGCTGAAATGGCTATTACTCTGTGTAAAGTGAGCTGCACAGCTCATGAAACTGGTTTCTACATCTAAATAGTGTGTTAAATGTTAGCTAGGATGTTGTGCAGCTGTGACTGAATATAAGTGGCTGCATTGTTGGTTTATAGAAACCAATAGCTAATGACCTGTATTGTGCACACTATGTAGGGAGTAGGCGTACATTTGAGATTGAGCCTGAATTTTCACAGCTTTGTTCGTGCTACAGGCTAAGAATGCTATTTTACACCAGATTGCATTAAGATCCCAGAGACAGCCATAGCCCAACTACACTTATCTGTGTTGGAGATGGAAAACAGGATAGAAAGGGTCTATTGCCCTTTACATCGTGTGTAAATATTATAAGGAATGGACCAAAAGAAATGGCCAAAGATCTTCTGGGGAAAATGTCTGGTTCCATTGACTTACATCAAAAGTAAAGCATGTTTTTTTCCTTCTCTTTTAAAGCCTCTGTTTTGGAGAGAAGGTTTTGTTCCAACAGCAGTGTAATGCATAACGGAATGTTCCAGTATTTGTTCAACTCCATCACATCTGCAGTGTGCAGTCAGTAACCTTGGACAGTACTTTCAGGGCCTCTGCTTCTCAGAGAAGACGTGATACCACTTTGAAACTTTGAGGATAAGCCAGTACTGGTCTGATATGTTGTGTCCCTGAGAGCTACTAAAATTAGCTACTTTAATTAAAACACTTAACTTAGGCTTCTAAACGAGAGACGTGCTCAGAATTCTCTGAACGCTGTCTCACGCCTCAGGAAGACATACACAGCTTACAGCACCACATTACACAGTGTGAACATGAGCTGGTACGGGGTACATTTGTTATGGTGTTGGATCAAATTCATTCTTATTCAGTCTGATTCAACATTTCCAGCTTATATCTGACTTGTATTTGTAGTAAATACTTTTAATAGAAGCCAGTGGGCAGTTGCTGTTGTCACAAGTGCATTGTGTGTCAGTGGGAACGCAGCGAACTGAGAAACGTATATACAGAACTGTGCAAAGGTTTTAGGCACTTGGAGACATTATTATATTTAAAAAGCTATTTTTCCAGAAGAAGATTTTATTTGCTCAGTGAATAAATACACTATGTAAATATTCAAACAATATTAATAGAGTAAGTAGTGCTTTCACATACGTCAGTGTGTTTAACTCTTTCCAAGCTTCTCCTTGTGGAAACAACCCAGTATTGTTTACAGTTCTCATCTAATACCTGCTTTAACTGCTCAGTACTTCATTAAGCTAAATCAAGATTACTGCTGAAGGAACTGAATACATTTATACTATGTCTGGGGCGTCCAGGAGAAATCTGGAACTACACTTTGTTCTTCAAACTGGAGCTCAAGATATGATCTACTTCTTTCATAATAAGATATTCATGTTACTTTGTGTTGTATGTATGATTATTTACATCTGTTCTAATCATATGTCAGGGTGAAAATTCCTTTAAGCAGTCTTGCCTAGAATGTTCTGCTAGTCACGGTTAAAGGGGCATGATCTCAGCAACTTGTGCTACTATGCTTTGGTGACATTTTAGATGTTTTAGATTCATGGTTTGTGGCAGCTCACCGAATTTCTGTATTCCTCCATTTGTTTTAGGGACAAGCCTGTGATTATCGTCCACGGAGAGAAACGAGAGTCGAAGGCTCGGTTGATTCAACAGGCTCAGCCATATAGCCACATTCGCTTCTGCCAGGTGCTGACACTTCACTGATCTAGCCAGACCAAACACCTGCTGTATGTTACAACCATTGCAGTCTAAAAGGTGTAATAATCCTTCTCTCCACTTGAGGGTGGTATTCAGCTTTAATTGAGCCTTAATAGTTATGAATGATCAACCTGACTGGAGTTGATATTTTATATGTTGTGTTCTGTCAAACTGAGCTCATATCCATTCTTAACAGGCTAAGCTGGATATCGCATTTGGCACGCATCATACGTAAGTGTTTTACCTTCACCATCTTCCCTTTCTCTTGTTTAAAAAGTTCCCATGAACCTTCACTTTATTTTGAGAGTCCCTCAGTGCGGCGTTTAGGGTTAGATTAAATGGAATCTATTACATTTAATTGCATTTAATAGATCTTTAGTTGATGACCAGCTACAAAGCATCTGTGGTGGACAGTAGACTCCATTAGACTCCACCACATTCGGCCTATAGCCAGTTATATGTTGAGTATGTACAATAATAGAACCATAAGCTTTTTGTAGTGCTGGAATTGGAATCCACTAGTGTCCCATAAGACGACATGTCCCGCTGACTTATATTGGACCCAACAGAACAGAAACAACTTATTAATTAAATGTTAATATTCAACCTAAGGACAAAAGTTATGATGTTAGTGTTGTTGTCAGTCATTTGTAGTGAATTACTTGTAAACTGTTCTGAGTATTTAGTTCTTGTAGAGAAACAACAACGTCCCTCTTATATCTGGCAATACGCTGATATTTATCATAATCTTGATAAATTACTGCATCATGATACACTTTATAAATGTTTCATTACCATGAGAGTGTCGCCAAACCTGTTTGTTTGGATTTCCAGCAGTGTGTAAGATTTTTAATTTAAAAGAGGTTTGTAGTATTCTTAAATGCAGCACTACTTTTTTATGTGCCCCAACTTATTAAACAAATCATTTAATTTTGAATTTAACAAAATCATGGCATGTCATGTGTGCCAAAAACTCTAGTGCCCCCCCCCCCCAAAAAAAAACAGTGACCCCATATTATATTTTTGCCTCTAATCACCTCACAACCTGAATGTGATATGGTGCTGCAGTGCCAAATAAGGCTGCTGACTAAATGAAAAAAGAATGTTTAATATCATTGGGCCTTATTCACCAAACATTCTCAAGAACTTTCTTTATATAACCCACATACACAGTTTCCACAAGGATTTGGACATTCGCCAGTATTATAGTCTTATAAGGTAACTACAGAATTTACTAAATTCTGTGTAAACAGGTCTGCAGATAACAAACATCATACATTTGACGTAGACTTTTTTTTCTCAGAACCTTTTCTCAAATACAAATTTAAGCAAAAGCCTAGGAAGATATTTGTGAATGAGGCCTAATGAGCCTTAGCTCTACCTAATAAACTAAACATGCATCCGTTGCTGCTGGTGTGGGTTTTCTCTCACTTGAGGATGGAGGAAAACCACTTTATTATTATTATTATTATTAATATTAATAATAATAATAATAATAATAATAGGTTGCACTAATGTAGAAAATGTAGAAAAAAAATTAAACAGAGTAAAAGAAAGAAGTGAAAAGGTGGGACTTGAGCTGAGATTTAAACATAGAACAGAGGAGGATAAGGGAATAGAAAGAGGTAGGGCATTCCCAAGAGTGGGGGCAGCAACACTGAAAGATCTGCCACCCAAGGTAGACAACCTATACCGAGAGACAGCCAAGAGAGCAGAATCGGTGGACCAGAGAGAGCAGGATGGAGCGTAGGGCTGTAAGAGAGAAGAGAGATATGATGGAGCTAACCATGTAAGGCATTATAAGTCAACAGAAGTATGTTGGAGTGGATACGTTCAGAAACAGGAAGCCAGTAAAGCTGATGGAGGTCAGGGGTGATGTGAGCAGATTTCTTTGAACGGCAGCAGAGTTCTGTATATACTGGAGCGGAGGAAGAGCTTTAGAAGGTACACCATAAAAAAGAGCATTGCAGTAATCTAAGCGTGAGGTGACAAAAGCATTAATCAGGATGCTTTTGAGCTTAAAGAGCTGCTAGTGCCACTGTGTGGGAATTATTATAGCACTGCTGTTCAAGTTTTACACATAAGCTGTGTGTTTAAAAGCAATAAGTAATACGTGTGATTTCACCAGATACCATTAGAACAGATGTAAATAATCATAAATACAATACAAAGTAACATGAATATCTTATTGTGAAAGAAGTAGATCATATCTTGAGCTCCAGTTTGAAGAACAAAGTGTAGTTCCAGATTTCTCCTGGACGCCCCAGACATTGTATGAATGTATTCCGTTTCTTCAGCAGTAATCTTGATTTAGCTTAATGAAGTACTGAGCAGTCAAAGCAGGTATTAGATGAGAACTGTAAATAATACTGGGTTGTTTCCACAAGGAGAAGCTTGGAAGGGGTTAAATAAACACTCTGATGTATGTAAAAGCACTACTTACACTTAAAAGTAAAGAGTTTTGTTGAGCAAATAAAGCTTTAAAGCAGCTATTTAAATAAAATACTGTCTCCAAGTGCCTCAACCTTGTGCCCAGTACTGTATGTTTCACAAAATAACAACTAAACTCAACCGCTTATGTCTAGTTCGTACTACATGAAGCTCGCTCAGTCAGGTAGTTTGAACCGCTAATCACAGACGCCCGTCTAGCATGTTTCATAACCAGGCCTGGCGGCGACTGTGAGTCAACAGCAGCATCTAGCTACAGCCAGTGGGATCACGTAGAAAGAGAACCACATCACTGTTGACGCAATCTCTCTGCAGCTGCGGTTGATGCAACAGTCAGTACAACAGATTACGCAAACAATAAACAATAGATACAAAATGCATAATATTTTAAACTAAATTATCAGTAAATAAACAAAGTAAATCCAACAAATATCCCCAATACTGTAATCATTCAATTAATTTAAAACTAAAAAAGCTAATTAAATAAATGCAGTAAAAACTGCAGTCATTAAACACAGACTCTGTTATTTTAAACCACAATCTGTAATCATTAAATGTAGATCTTGAATTGTTGCTGCTGTTCTGTTCGTACCGGTCAGATCTGGTCTGTATGGTGTTCTGGGTTGTTTGTTTAGTGCTAGCTGCGCGTGCTAGCTCTGCTGTTTGCTGATACTCACTGTATTCAGCTGTGTGCAGTGCCGTATCAGGTTATTAGTGTTAAATATCTTTGTTTCCCCACGAGACTCGCTGATTTTACACATTTTAAAAACGTCCTGGATGAGTCTGCGTCACATACGGTAAAACACTGCCAGACGACATGCTTTCTATCAGCGCATGCTTTTTGTGAGGCTGTTGCTTCAGTCAGTCTGTAGAAAATGAAAGGGTGTGTATTTCCACCTAGTGGTTCCGATAGGAATTGCAGGGAGGGGGTTATCCTCTTCCTGGATGAAACGCTAGCTGGAAATTAAAAATTAGGCTCATTTGTTTCACGCCATCGATCGGCTCTAAGGATCGGCTAAATTGGAGAAGTACCGGCCGATCACATATTTTGATAAAAATATCGGCCGAAACCGATACATAGCCGATCGATCCTTCCATCTCTAGTAACAACTTGTACTGCTGGTTTGTTGACGTGCATTTTGGAAATTGTGTATGTTCTATGTGGTGTTGCTAGTTCTCATATGAGTTTAGTTCTCATATGAGTTTAGTTCTCACGAGAGTTTAGCTCTCCGGTGTTCTCATGTTTTTGGACAGCAGCCTGGTGTTGTGTAATTTATGTCTCTAATTAATTGTGAAAGTCACACCAACTGAAAGACTTAGTCATGTAGTGTGAACGGCACAAAGACCTGACCACTCA